>JAAALK010000288.1:82833818-83070974 GCA_019279435.1 Zizania palustris | reverse complement strand
GATCTCTGTTCTTCTCCATCACGAGGCCGCTGCGTTGCTCAATCTGCATGCCCAGGCAGTTGCAGTCCACAATATTCGCACCCTCGTACCACTCGTCCTTGACATCAATTCCGTTTTCTTTGCTCGATGGCGTGAGTCTCTTCTCCTCACTATCGGCAAGTTCTCCCTGCAGGACCATCTTCTCTCCGATACAGCCATGCCTCATTCTCCGGATTGGGTTCGCATGGATTGTGTTGTGAGGACTTGGCTCCTTGGCAGCATCTCGAATGATCTCGCCGATGCCATTTCTGACCGCAACGCTACTGCTAGAGCCACTTGGCTCGCAATAGAGTCGCAGTTCCTTGGCAATCGCACTACTCGTGCTCTCTTCGCCGACCAGGAGTTCCGCTCCTTTTCTCAGGGTGACCTCTTGGTCTCTGAGTACTGTCGGCGCTACAAACGGATGGCAGAGGACCTCCGTGACCTTGGCGAGCCCATTTCCGACCACACCCTCGTCCTCAACATCATCCGTGGCCTCAACGAACGCTTTACTGCCCTCGGTCTTCATCTTCGCCGTAGCACTCCCCTTCCCAGCTTTCTCCAAGTCCGGGATGACCTACAGCTCGAAGAACTGACCATGGCCAAGACCACTGCTCCTGCTGTGGCGCTCGCTACAGCCGTTGGAGGACCGGCTACCACTCCTTCCGCTCCACCACCAAAGCCTCCTCAAACGTCGCCTGCTGGATCTGGCAAACGGGGGCATCGTGGTGGCAAGCGCGGCGGCGGCGGTGGAAACGGGGGCGGGAACCCTAGTGGCGGCGGTGGTTCTGTTGGGGGCGCAGGAGGCTTCGGGGGAGGCGCAGGAAGCTTCGGGGGAGGAGGCCAGGGTTCCCCTGGATATTTTTCCCCTGCTGGATCTGCTGGCCCAAGACCAGGCGCCTCCTGGCCCAGTATGTTTAACCCATGGACTGGGTCCATTCAGATGTGGCCTGGGCCAACTGGGCCACCTCAAGCCTTCCTTGCTGGACCAAACAACACTTGGGGTGGTCAGTGGGCTGGACCGTGGACTATTCCACCCAGTACTGTTTCTGGGCCTCCTCCTACTGCTGGGCCACATTCTGGTTGGGATCAGAATGTCCTTGCCTCAAATTTTCAGACCATGTCTCTTCACCAGCCTTCACAATCAGAATGGTATTTTGATACCGGTGCCACTCACAACATGACTTCTGATGCTGGTATACTTCATTCCACATCTTCCTCCCCTTTTCCTTCACATATTATTGTCGGGAACAGACATTTACTGCCCGTCACTTCTACTGGCGCCACTCACTTGCCTCATAATCTTCATCTTAATAATGTTCTTGTTTCTCCGAACCTTATTAAGAATCTCATTTCAGTGCGTCAGTTTACTTCCGACAATAATTGTTCTGTGGAATTTGACCCTTTTGGCTGCTCTGTGAAGGCTCTTCCATCTCGGAGAGAGATCGTCAGGTGTGACAGCTCCGGACCTCTTTACCCGTTGCAGCTCTCCGCCTCCACCTTCCATGCAGCCACCTCCTCCTCCACTTGGCACCAACGTCTTGGTCATCCCGGATCTGAAGTTCTTGCAAAGTTGTCCCATTCTGTTGGTCTTTCCTGTCGTAGAGATTCAAATACTATTTGTCATGTTTGTCAACTGAGTCATCATACTCGGTTACCTTTTCATTCCTCCTCATCTCGAGCGAGTCATAATTTCCAATTAATACATTGTGATCTTTGGACTTCTCCTGTTACCAGTGTTTCAGGACACAAGTATTATTTGGTTATTCTTGATGATTGCTCACACTACCTTTGGACATTTCCACTTCGCCAGAAGTCG
Organism: Zizania palustris; assembly: GCA_019279435.1. NCBI lineage: Eukaryota > Viridiplantae > Streptophyta > Magnoliopsida > Poales > Poaceae > Zizania > Zizania palustris. Next base: position 83,069,137 of record JAAALK010000288.1, on the reverse strand, counting down.
GAAACTTTCTCCACTTTGTCTCATTTCTTTGCCCATGTTCGCACTCAATTCGGAGTCACAATACAGGAGATACAGTGTGATAATGGTCGTGAGTTTGATAACTCCACTACTCGATCATTTTTTCTGTCACATGGCGTACATCTTCGTATGTCATGCCCCTATACTTCTCCTCAGAACGGTAAAGCTGAACGCATTATTCGCACTATTAATAATGTCGTTCGCTCCCTACTGTTTCAGGCTAGTATTCCTCCCACTTTCTGGGCCGCAGCTTTGGGTACTGCTACCTATCTTCTCAACATTCTTCCCACCAAAACTCTGAATTTTTCCACCCCTCATCTTTCTTTATTTGGGACACTGCCTTCCTACACACATCTCCGTGTGTTTGGTTGCAAGTGTTACCCAAATCTTTCTGCTACTGCTACACACAAACTAGCTCCTCGTTCTACTTTGTGTGTTTTCCAAAACTCTGAATTTTTCCACCCCTCATCTTTCTTTATTTGGGACACTGCCTTCCTACACACATCTCCGTGTGTTTGGTTGCAAGTGTTACCCAAATCTTCTGCTACTGCTACACACAAACTAGCTCCTCGTTCTACTTTGTGTGTTTTCCTTGGCTACTCCCTTCATCATAAGGGATATCTTTGTCTTGCCCGTCCTTCCAATCAAATCATCATCTCTCGCCACGTGGTCTTTGATGAGTCCTCATTCCCTTTCTCCGAGGATTCATCTCCTCCCACTCCGACAGATTTTGATTTTTTGGATACTGCACCTGACCCCGTGATGGTTCCTTTTGCACCATCACATTTTTTTGCAGGACCTCCAGCCGTGCCATCTGCTCCCGCTAAGCCGACCACACTCCCACATACGGTTTTGATGGTTCCTCTACTCCGACCGCACTGCCACGTGCGGCTCCTGATGGATCGGCCACCCCTTCACGTACAACAGCTTTTGGGTCTTTACCTGCTGATCGTCGCTTTGGAGTTGTTTACACTCGGCGACCTATCTCAGTGGCAGTTCGATCTCCTGGAGAGTTGATGCCGACAGTGGTTCGTGATATTCCTACTGGTGTTGTTCCCATTCCTCCCGTGGTTAATCAACATGCTATGACTACCAGAGGGAAGGAAGGATTTCGCCAGCCAGTATTACTCGCTACATCACCACTTTCTCCAATCCCAAGGACTTATCGAGCTGCTCTTACAGACCCAAACTGGCGTACTGCTATGGAGGCCGAGTACTCAGCCTTACTTGCCAATCACACTTGGGATCTCCCTCGACCGACACACTCTAATGTTGTCACAGGCAAATGGGTTTTCAAACATAAGTTCAAAGTTGATGGGTCCTTCGAGAGGTACAAAGCCCGTTGGGTTCTTCGCGGTTTTTCACAGCGGCCTGGAGTGGATTTTTCCGAGACATTCAGTCCTGTTGTCAAGCCAGCAACTGTTAGGACTGTTCTATCTCTAGCACTTTCACGCTCATGGCCCATTCATCAGCTGGATGTTGATAATGCTTTTCTTCATGGGACATTATCTGAGACCGTTTACTGTGTTCAGCCTTCAGGATTTGAAGATTCTTCTCATCCTAATTATGTGTGCCGGCTCAATAGATCACTTTATGGTCTGAAGCAGGCACCTCGAGCTTAGCATAGTCGCTTTGCCTCTCACCTTCATCAGCTCGGCTTTGTTACGACCAAAACAGATACTTCTCTGTTCATTTATCATCATGGCACAGAAACGGTCTATCTACTTCTTTATGTTGATGTCTTGATGATATTGTGTTGACAGCCTCCTCACCTGCCTTGCTTCGTCGCACTATTTGTGCACTTCAGCAGGAATTTCCTCTGAAGGATCTTGGGATTCTTCACAATTTTCTGGGGATGCTTGTTCAACACAAAGAGGGTGGTCTTTTCTTGTCTCAAAGGCAATATATGCTTGATATTCTCGAGCGGGCTGGTATGTCAGACTGCAAGCCTTGCTCCACACCTGTTGACCTCAGCCCAAAGCTCTCATCTGATGGTGCTCCTATCTTAGATCCTACTGACTTTCGCAGTATTGCCGGGGCTCTTCAGTATCTCACCTTCACCAGGCCGGACATTTCTTATGCAGTGCAACAAGTTTGTCTTCATATGCATGATCCTCGAGATCCTCATCTTACTGCACTAAAACGCATTTTGCGCTATGTTCGTGGCACTCTGGATATGGGCTTATTTCTACGACCATGCTCTCAATCCAATTTGGTGGTTTATTCTGATGCTGATTGGGCTGGTTGCCCGGATACTCGTCGTTCGACTTCTGGTTATGCCGTCTTCTTGGGAGACAACTTGGTCTCATGGTCTTCCAAGCGACAGCTCACCGTCTCCCGTTCTAGTGCTGAGGCTGAATACCGGGCTGTTGCCAATGCAGTTGCTGAAGCCACTTGGCTCCGCCAACTTTTGACTGAGCTGCACAATCCGTTGTCCAAAACCACCTTGGTATATTGTGACAACGTCAGTGCCATCTACATGTCATCCAATCCTGTTCAGCATCAACGCACCAAACATGTCGAGATAGATCTCCACTTTGTTCGGGAGCGTGTTTCTCTTGGTGATGTTCGTGTACTTCATGTTCCCACTACATCACAGTTTGCTGATATCTTCACCAAAGGGCTACCTACATCTATCTTCAATGAGTTCCGGTCTAGTCTCAACGTCTGTTCTCACCCCGTTCCGACTGCGGGGGCGTGTTAGACAATCATATTCTAGATAGGACTAGACTCTTCTAGATGGTGCTAGAACATGTCCAGTTGTAGCCTTCTGTCTAACACAGCCGAACACTGTTTTCTGTTACAGCTAGACATTCTGTTATAGCTTAATTCCCCTCTATAAATGTAGCCTTGTACCCCCCCTTTGCATAATCAATAAACACAGAATCATTCTCTTACAGGACCGACCAGAAAACTAATTGTGATTAGTCGATCTTGGTTGGTTCAAGTCGTCTATCTAATTATTTCATATATTTTAGAATATAGAGATAGTATATATATACACTATATAGTATATGACAATAAATTTTCAGGCATGGGCCAAATTTCCAGCCATTACTTATTAGCCCAAAAATAAAATTGAAAAGCCCATGCCCATTAACTAAACCCTAGCTTCACTCCTCGGTCCTCACATCTCCCCTCTCCCTCACAAGCCACAGCCGCCGCACAGACCTCACAAGCCCTTGCGTGCTGTACATCTCCCCCTGCATGCCGCCTTCTCCTCACGCTCCTGTCGGCACCGCCTTCTCCTCATGCTCCCGCTGGTGCCGCCTTCTCCTCACGCTCCCGCCTACGCCGCCCTCTCCTCCTACGCTCCCGCTGGCGCAACCGGTGGCCCCTCCCACTCCAAGGCACGCTGTCGCTGGCCCACTCATTCTGCCGTGGCCCGTGCGCCGTCGTCAGCCCCTTCCTCCCGTCACATGGCGACGCTGGCGACTGGCCCCTTCTTCCCCATCGCACGCCGCCGGTTGCTCCTCTCTCCTAGTCGCCAAAGTGCCACTAATCGGCCGATTAGTCGCAACTAGTCGACGACTAGTCAGACGACCGGATTTCTGGTCGCATCGGAGCACCTAGTTGGAGCTAGGAAAATGACCAGGCCGATTAATCGTGATTACTTATGTTGTTCTTACTTTCCCTCTCCCTCCCCATTTTTGGAATGTAAATGGGAAGGAGAAAAGGAAGGGGAGGAAAAGGACCTAGGAAGAAGCCAGAGGGACATGGCTATGAGTAGGTGAATGGAGTTGATTGTCAAACGACATTTGCAATTATTCTCATTCACCATATATAAACCCTTGATCTCTTGTTTAGCCATCCTCCATCTACTTCCCTATGGCTAATGACACTTTTCCCTCCTAAGAGCAAGACCCTTCTACTAAGTCAATCAATCGACCATCTAACTTCCTTCTCTCTTTCCTCTCTATTGTGTGCGCACGCAGTCCTTTACTCTTTTTAGGCTTTCATCTTTCCCTCCCGCGCTACATCCCGCGCTGCAACTTTTCGCGCACTCGCGTGTGCCAGGTGCATGTATGGCACTCGCTCTAGCCTGTTGGGCGTCTAGCCGACGCCACGCCTTGCCTAGGCGGACACCATACGACATTCTTCTAAGGAGAGGCCGACGCCCAGCTTTGCAGCTCACCCAGACGCCTATGCGTCACCTAGGCAATGCCTTAGCATGGTTTGAACAACTAGTGCATAGTAGACATCATGATGATGGAAGTTAGGCGGTAGGAAGAAGGTAGCAGGAGAAGCTTACTATCATGGGTAGTGGGCCAAGGCCACCAAGCCCACTATCGCGTGAACAATACAACAGGGTACTGTAGCAAAATTTAGAAGATTTGTTAGTTTAAAGGTAAGATTAGATTAAGTCCTTAAAAGGTAAGATTAGATCGAGTCCTTAAAGGTAAGACCAGTGTTGAAAAATCGGTGATCGATAGTTGATCGACCAACCACCGAGTAGGATAAATCGGTTAATCGGAGGACTAACTGAATTAATCGATCAATCAGTTAATCGGTTGAATATTAAATATTAGAGTTATATTTAATATACTATTTTAGTCAAACTCTAGCCTTGAGTATATAAACTCCCTTTCTTCCTTCTCCAACCCTGAAACCTCCCCACTACTAGCCCTTTCACTGAACTTTTCAGTCTTCCCCCCTCTCTCCAATATTGAGTTCTCTCTTCCTCACGCGATGCTCTATCCTCCTCAACCTCACGCGTGTCGCTTGCCATTCCTGCCAGCACCCCGCGCCTATCAACCCTTCGCACCACCAGCACCACACGTTGTTCAACCTTTTGCACCGCCGATGGGGCAACGAATCTGGCGACGAGGCAGCGGATGTAGTGATAGGGGCACAAATCCAATGATGGGGCAGCAAATCCGACGATGAGGAAGCAGATCCATTAATCAACCATTCATCGGCGATTAATCAGTTTGACCATCTGATTAATCGGTGATTAATCGGGTTGACCATCCAATTAATCAGTCAACCGATTAATGTGCCGATTTGCTATAAATTAATTGCTATGTTGCTGAGTACAAGTTAATCGGCCAATTTTTCAACAGTGGGTAAGACTAGATTGAGTCCTTGAAAAATAAGATTAGATAGGAAGATATTAGTTTTAGTTAGGAATTAGATATAGAGATCAGATTGGCTTCCATAATAGGGATTATTTCCTTATGGCAAGTTAGTCCTCCCTATATATAAAGGGATCACATGTACTCAATTGAAATTTAAAAGGACTGAAGAATTAGTCTAATCTCTCATCCCAATGTTCTTCTTCCCAACCTAAGTCTACCTCTCATCCCTAGGTGTCGTTGTCGTCCGACTATCCACCTGGTGGTGTTTACCCCAACTTAGTGGCATAGAAGGAAAACATTTTCAATGGCATATCAGGGATAGAGAAGATCTCTAGGTAGTATATAAGGAACTTGCCATTAGGAATAGAGAAGATCTCTAGGTAGCATAAAAGGAACTTTATCTAAGGATGTTCAACTAGTGAACAACTTAATTGGTCACCAACATGCAAGCTTTTCTCCCTAGTACAAAATCTCTTATATAATAGAAAAACCAATGCAACATGAATATTACAAAATAGAAAAACTGCAGAAGAAATTACAGATTAACTAGGCATATTAGGAAATAGAGAAACTGCATAAGAAATCAAATTACCGACAAGTATTGAATAGGTAACCAATCCTATGCTCCCATCTAGAGAATCTTTCCAACTATAGATCTGAAACCAAACGAAGCCCCTAACAGTACCATAGTTGTTACGGCGACGCGGCGAAGCGCGGCGACCTACCACCTTCACAACTTTACAGCGCTTATGGTGCGCGGCACGGCGTCGCCATAGACACATCGGCGTGGCGAACAATATAGAAAAATAGCTTACAGGATTTAGAAAAATATATCAATATATAAGTACTAAAATACTAAATTGCAAATAACAATATTAGTATGGTATGATAAACATAGCAATACAATATCAAGTTACAATATTGTCACTTTAGATATATTATAATATAAAAAATATAATTAAAATTGCAAAAACATATTTAAAATTATGTCTAATAATATATTTAAAGTAAAGTAAATAATCTATTTATATAAATTTTACCACACAACCCATTTAAATTTCAGCCCATTTAAAGCCCATTTCCAAACCCTAACTTCTCCCCACTACCTCTCTCTCTCTCAGCCCTCTCTCCAGCCGCCACTTCCCCTCCTCTGCCTCCTCTTCTCTTCCCCATCTTCTACACTAGTGCACTGGGCGGCTAGATCTGACCTCGCCGCGGCCCCGCCGTGCCCTCGCCGCGGCCCTGTCGCGCCCTTGCCACACCCTCGCCGCGGCCCCACCACGCCCTCATCGCGGCCCCGCCGCGCCCTCGCCACACCCTCGCCATGCCCCGTCGAGCCCTCGCCGCGTTCCCGCCACGCCCCGTCGCACCCCCGCCACGCCATCGCCACGCCATCGCCACGCCCTCGCCGCGCCTTCGTATGGCAGGCGCCACATCCGCCACGGGCACCACGCCACGCCACAGTGGCGCCACACACTTGTGGCGCCCGCCATAGACACTTGGGGCGATATGGTGGTCCGTGGCGAATTGCAGATTTCCACCACGGCAATATGGCGACGCTATGGTGACAATATGGCAACGCCATAACAACTATGAACAGTACCGCACCATTTCACTTACTATTGACCTTTGCAATTTCAAAAATTAAGAAAGTCATGATTGCATATTGCATATGGTTAGTTCAATGCACCAACCATATATGTAGTGATTGTATAGGGAATAAATGTTGGTTCCATAAAACTAAGGCAATTATATACAATTTTGCTACACTTAAGTACTTAACTAAAATCAGAAATACACAGGATGTATTTTTAAGTAATTAAGTGCTTCTATGAATGCAAACAGTATTTTTCACATACCAGTCTTTGTACAACATTCCTTCCAAAGTCGCCACCATTGAGAAACACATCATTTAAGGCAGCAGGGATGACCCTCCAGAACTCATTCACATATCTACCAGAGTCTTTTTTACTGTTCTGCACAATATCATTTGCAAGGTATAGCAAAGATACCCGCCTGTCCTGAGGAGCTGAGTGAAAATCAGATTCCCATGTTTCAACAACTTGTTGGCAGTGTCGATAATGAAAGACACACCAATATGATAAAGCTTTTATTTTGTTAAGAACCGCATTATGTAAATGAGTAGTAGTGTAGTACAATGTAATGCATGAGGTGAGGACCAAAATTAAAAAAAAAAAATAGAAAAGGTGGTTCAACATGTGACCGGTAGACTACCAGAATGCTAATCAACTGGTCATAATGGTGTGGTGTGTGATGAGTCATCAACAGAATGCAAAAGGTCTGCTGCCACAGTGATCTGCAGTTGTAAGATTAAAAGCACTAGCCTTTTCTATAAATTGTATGCTACGGATTTTAACATTCCAGACCATTTAAGCCGCTGAACTATAACTGACAAGTCAAAACGAAGATGGATAGTTTGTGTGTTGTCCTGGGAATCTGGGATAAACCAAAAAGTATTGCTCATGCTAAAAAACAATAACTATGCCACAATTTGCTAAAGCACATGATGAAGAAAATTGTATGATCACAATCTAGAAGTATCAGGAAGGATACTCTCTATGCTTTGCCGTGAATTATTAAGCTTCAAAGCTTCTGCGCCAAGATCTGAGTGCTGAATCCTGCGTTCATCTTATGCCGGCTTGTGCTTTGAGAATGTCCCAAATTCCACCGGAAATGAAAAACCTGCAAAACACATAAATACATTACACAAAACTGTGGGACTCACAGTGGGAGAGAATGAAACAGTTACTGGGGAACTACAAAGCGCTTAGCTCTGAATCTGATACGGACAGCCTAGCATCAACAACATTTCTTTCCCCCAATGATCAAGATATTCCAAATTATTTTGAAGGAGCAATAACTCGCGCTCGTGCAAAGCAAATAAATCAACAGGTGAACTCGCTCCTAAATAAGAATAGCATTACACATGAAAATCAGTTGCTACCTAATGCCCGTAATTTAATTGTTCTTAGGTATGACAACGTTGAAGAGTGGCCAAAGGAGCAGCACTTCATCAACAGCCATCAATCAAGCAATGAATGCAATGAAGACCATTTCGGATTCAAGTGACCAGTATGGAATAAAATGCTCATAGAAACCGCATATTAAATCCAATAAATGTGTTCGACCACAGCTTGGAACGCTTACTTCATAAGCTTTCCAACGGATCTGGTCTCACCCAATAATTCCACCAGAATAGAGAGTTATCGCCGACTTAATGTGGAGACCAGAAATTGTCAAACGTTTCATTTACTTTAATTAGGGTGTTGCGCACCAATATTGGCTTAATGTCATGTAAAACGTCCTGAACACCTCTCTATCTCCCTCTCAATCCCTTCTATATAATAGGATCTTTCCCAATGTGTAGGGAGAACAGAATTTGAGAATGAAACAACTATGCTTTATGCATGTTCTTGAGTGTTCTAGCTACTAGCTGAATCATCTCTAAGAATTGTGCATTCCTTCCCGTTGTTCTTGCAAACCCTTTGTGATTGCAATGAGGATTGTAATCCGCTTGACTTGGTTGAGTGGACAACGTGAGGTTGGGCGAACTCCGTGCTGCAGGTTGTTGCACATGCAACGGTTGGCTGCATAAGACTCGTCAGGTTTCACGAGTATCTTTGATTCTACGCCGTGAAGGTTGGGCGCATCCTCGTATCAGAATCCTTATGTTGCAAATAAAATGAGAATGGAAAGGTGCTCGGGAAATATTTCAGTAACAGCCAGTTCTTGATGAGAAAACAAGTGATAAAGATCAGTAAACATTTTTTGAAAGAACATACAGACCGGTAGACTAAAGAGAATGCTATAGTTGTTATTCTTAATAATGTGATTACAAAGCACTAGGGGTCTTGTAAACTATAAGAGAAGGAAAATGGACAAAGAAGCAGATGTAGCCACCTTAATGTTCTTTAGACTTTACAGACTCACCAAACCAGCATTGATTTTCCACGTACAACCCCAACAACCTAATCAAGACTCAGACAGAGCTGACGACCAAAATCAATTAACTAAGTTTGCATCTTTGTATCCAGTAACAGAGAATATGCTGCCCCACACACGACATGGTGAGAAGAATTCATCTCTGACGCTTCAATCAGAGCAGAGCCATAGGCGCCTAAAGAGTCGCTAAGAGAGCTGGAAAAAGACCAGAAAAACAGTCTGTGACCGACGCCGGATTCGGGTCCCAACCATCACCGGCGGCACAAACCAAATCGGGAAATTCCCTCACGAGATCACGGAGCAAGAAGCATGTCCCCCCGTTAACGCACGGTCCCCAACAGGAAAGCAGCAAAACATCGAGAGAATTCAGCACGACGGGCGACGGGGTGAGCCGCGCCACGCCACGGGCAGCTCCGCGAAAGGAGAGCAAGAGCACGCAAGGGGGCGGGCGGGGGGGGGGGGGGGGGGGGGGGGGGGGAGAATGGGGGGAGCAGAGATCTCTGACCTTGCGCTACCACTCCGATTCCGGCATTGGGGCGGAGCACGCGCGCACGCAGGGGGGAAATCCTAGGGTTTAGTCGGAGATTTCGGTGAGGGGGGAGAGAATGGATGCGTCTCCGGGCGACCGGACCGGAGCGCGAGGCGGAAGGGGAGAGCCGCTGCTGTGTTGGCTGCTGCTCCTACCTAGGACCCGACGACTCGTACATATGACGGCGACGAGGAGGAGGAGGAGGTCAGGAGGGCGCCGATGCTGTGGATGACGAAAGCTTTGCCGCTTGCGTGGGTCCTAGTATGACGTATGGACGGGGGGGACCACGGCAGCAGTGGGAGCTACCTGTCGGTGGCGGAGGAATGTGGACTTCATGCACAGACGTGTCGTAGAGGTGAACCCACATGTCGGCCTCGTCGCGGAGGAGAAACGTGTCAACTTTTCCATTTCAGTGTAGCCGCCTATTCAAATTGAATCTCATGGCTCTAATTTTAGAGTTTAAAATAATATAAATTTATTTTAATATAGTATAGTATATTTGAATAGTTTGATGTATTAAATATAGTGCATGATTTGAATACAATACAATACAGTATATTTATTTAATTATAGTATTGTACAATGTACAATATATATAATATTATTCAGAGTGACTAGTAATAAAATCAAAATAATATAACACATTGATTTGAGTGACTAGTGAAAGTGGCGGGTCAGCTCTATTTTTAAGATTGCCTTTCACTATGAACAAATTTTTACATACGTCTACGTTTTGATGCTGAGCAAGCTGCGTGCATGGCGGCGAGCTACCAGATGGTCTGGATGACGGGGACGTGCTTGACCTTGTGGTGATCCTCGCCGCCGCACTCCTTGATCCTCCCTACCATGAGCGGCATGTTGTACAGCACCAACTCCTCCAGCTCCTGCATCTCGGTGAGCTCCTCCGGCAGCATCCGCATCTTGGCGCACCGGAACAGCGTCAGCCTCGCCAGCAACGCCATGGCCCCTGCCCTCACCGTCCACTCCTCCAGCTCCGGCAGCCCCAGCTTCAGCTTCTGCAGGCTCCGAAACCCGCCGTCCCGGAACTCCAGCCGTTCGCCGTCGTACGCGCCCCACATCAGCGTCAGCTCCGTCAGGCTCGGCAGCTCGCCCAGCATGTTCACGAACTTCTGCCCCACCATCGTGCTCCACATCGACAGGCGGGTCAGGTTCGGCCGGATGTATCTCACCATGTCGAGCGCGCTGTCCCCCACCTCGTCGCTGTCCGGCCCCTCCGGCGAGTCCATGGAACCCAGTAGCTTCAGACTCTGCAGCCGCCGCAGGCTCGGGATGCTGAACACGGTCGCCGGCAGCGACTCGCCCCGCAGAACCAGGTGCATCAGCAGATCCAAGCTCTCCAGCGCAGCCGTCAGCGCGCCGGCGTGCGCGGCCACCAGCCCGCTGAGCTCCAGCGACCGGAGGTTGGTGGCCCTCCCCAGCGGGTTGCCGCCGGCGCCGCGCGTGTCCCAGCACAGCGGCTGCACGCCGTGGAGCGTCTGGAGACTGTGCAGATCGCCCAGCACCTTGGGCAGCGCGAACGGCGCGTCGACGTGCCTCAGCGTGGGGATCCTCCAGAACGCGGTGGCCACGTCGAGCACGCGGTGGCCGGCGCTGCTGCCTTTCAGGATGAGCGACTGCAGGTTGATGAGGTTGCTCACGCTCTGCGGCAGCTTCTCCAGTTGGCCACATGGTAGACCCAAGTATCTGATCATTTCGAAATGCAAATCCGTAGCAATTCAGCCTCCAATTCAGTATGCATTTTTTTCTCAAATCAAGGCTTTAGAATGAGTACCTTATGTGGATCATCGAGCCGATCTCGTTCGGGAGCTTCTTGAGCTCGAGGCCATGGATGTCAATGACCCGGAGGAACTTGGACGCGTGTAGAAAGCCCAGGTCGGTGGACTGGATGCACTTGGCGCCACCGCCGCCGTTGGGGTCGACGAGGTGGCAGACGATGGAACGCAACTTGGGCAGAGCGTTGCTGAGATGGACGTACCTCTCGGATGAGTTCTGGACGGCGAGACGGCGCACGGTGGCCGGGGCGAGCACGTCGGTGCTGTCGTGGCTCTCGATGAAGCTGGCCTCCTGCGCCTCGTCCTGCGCGAAGGCGTGCAGCCGGTCGTGCACCGCCACCGTCTGCACGACGCCGAACTCGTCCTTGTGCACCAGCTGCACCATGCACCGGGAGATGAGCTCCTTGAGGTAACCCTGCCCGACCTCCTCCATGGTGCTACCCCGCCGCGGCCGCACGAACCCCTCGGCGACCCACAGCCGCACCAGTCGCTGTGCGTCCACGGCGGCGCTCTCCCGCATCGCCGCGAAGTAGAGGAAGCACGACTTGAGGTGGTGCGGCAGGTCGTCGAACGCCAGCGACATGATCCGCCGGCTGTTGCCGTTCTTGGTCGACGGCTCCCTCGCCGTGATCAGCTGCGACATCACCTCGTCCCACTCCGCCGGGAGCTCCTTGGACCGCAGCACGCCGGCGAGGACGACGATCGACAGCGGCAGGCCGCGGGTGATCCGGAAGATGTCCTGGTAGTACCTCGACCTGTACCGCCCGGGGCAGTCGCCGCGGCCGAACACCCTTCGCCGGAACACCTCGTACGTGTTCTCCGGGTTGAGCCGCGTCAGCTCGACGGGATCGTACGTCGGGCCGGCGTACGCGACCACCTCCAGACCCGCCGAGTCGGTGATCAGGAGCACCCTGCTGCCGTTGCCCTCGTCGGGGAGCGAGGCCCGTAGACTGTTCCAGTCGGCAGCCGCGATGCTGCCGTCGACGACGACGAGGTACCGCCTGCCAGTCATGTTCCGGAACAGCAAGTTGCTGATGTCCTTCCCCGCCGGCCGGCACGCGGCGTCGCCGCCGCATCCGTCTTCCACGTTCTGCTGGGACGGAGACCGCCGCAGCTGGGAGATGGCCTGCCTGTGGATGTCGCGGAGCACGTCGGCCGGCCGGCTCTTGGGCGGGAGCACCGTCCACGTGCGTATCTCGAAGTGGTTGCGGACCTCGGGGCTCTGGTAAACCTTTCGCGCCAGCGTCGTCTTGCCGATGCTGCTCTCGCCGACGATGGAGACGAGCGCGCGGCTGGTGACGGCGTCATCGAGCAGCTGCTCTTTGAGCATGCCGCTGTACTTATCGAATCCAATCATGTACTCCTCCAGATCATCCCTGCATCACAATTCAGCCAGCTCCCTAATGACTAACCAGCAAGCAGTGGCAAGCTAAGTTGGACATGAACTGTGACTTTGTGAATACTGATGCCTGTCTGTGCTTGGTGATTGTGATTAGGCTGGAACTTGCTAAGACAACATCATTGTATAACGGTAAACAACATCACTGTACAAAAATAATAAATATTTTATATGAAGTCAGGTAGGAACAAATTTATATGAAAATTATAGTTCTTGATGGAATCTACAACTTTAAAGTTTTTATTTGAGGTACGGCAATGTATCTGACTAAATATCCATTTGAAAACATGTATGATAAGGGGGTGTTTGATCCCTAAGCTAAAGTTTATTCCAGATGTTAATTAAAAAGATTAAACATGAGCTAATTATAAAACTAATTGCAACATTCTTAGGCTAATTCACGAGACGGATTTATTAAGCCTAATTAATCCATCGTTAACACATTTTTACTATAGCACCACATTGTCAAATCATGATCTAATTAAACTTAATAGATCCATCTCGCAAATTAGCTTAAAGGTTCTACAATTAGTTTTATAATTAAATCATATTTAGTCATCAGACCATCCGATGTAGACGCCGGGAGCCGGCCCTAAATATACTTGTGAATCAATATTTTTATAGGCTGTATAAAAATTGTTTTGTTTCTATATAAAGAACCACTTTTAAAAATAAAATAGCCTCGTTTAAAAATCATAATTATTTAGGGTAAAATTGAATCCCCTTATATCGCAGGGTAGACAAAAACACTTGTAAAATATAAATTACGTAAGAATAATTTTCGTCAAATAAATTTTGTAAATGTTGCGGATGATTTTGTACAAGTGCGTGTTCCACATGAGTTCTTTGAGAGGGTTCCACGTGAGTTCTTTGAGAGCATACCAGGCGGCGAGGGTGGTGGCAGATGAGGAGGAGTGAGCAGCCCATGCCGGCGACGGCGTGTGCTCGATGTTGTAGGCGGCGCGGTTGGCGGAGATCTCGTCAAGCCGCTTCTTGATCTGGCGGATGCGGCCGGAGAGGTCATGCCGGAGCGCGACTTGTCCAGCGCAGCGCGGCCACGCGGCGCAGGAAGCCGGGACGAGCGCCGGGGCCTGGCGGCGCCTCCGCGCCGCGCGGTGGAGGAAATCATCCAGCGCGTCCTCGGCCTCGAAGGCGACGTCGCGCGTCTGCCGGACCCAGACGGCGACGAACTCGTCATCCCGGCGGCGGCGCCTGCGGTCGGCGTCGCGGATGAAGGTGTGCAGCCACTCGAGCTTGTCGCGGAGGAGGTGGACGTCGTCGCCGACCTCGAGCAGCACGGCCGCCTCCCACGCCACCAGCTCCGCCACCTTGGCCAGAACCGTGGTGATCGCCGTCTCCGCCATCCGGCCGACGAGCGCTCGACCGACGCGGGCACGGACAAGGACAGCTCGCTCTCTATCAGACTCTCTCTCCGCCTACCTCGCGTCTCCCCTCCAGTCTCCTCTGTGCTCGCCTTCTTCGCCTCGGTTTCCTTCGCCGCCTCCCTCAGTCTCTTACTCTTTATTAGGTGAGTCACGGAGTTGGTGGTGTCAACTGTCAACTGGAAAGTCAACGTGAGCGTTTGTTCTCACTTCTCATCTCATCTCCGACCACACAGCTACACCCAGTCAGACTACTGTAGTAACCGTTATATGGTTTCTATTGTTATTAATATATTTTAATATAAATAAATTAGTTAGTAAAAATTAGACCAGTGGTAAGACGAAAAGTGCGTGCCATGTTTTTTAAGAGAATAAAGCCACACATACCAGACAAGCCATTTTGTGGTCTTTTTAACACACAACAGAATAGTCATGGCCCATCGCATTCTCGTGAACTACTTTGACAGCAGAGTGTGAGGCTGGTTACCAATGAATCTTAGCCACATAACAGGCAAGCCAATTTGTGATCTTTTTAACACACAAATAATCAAAATAGTCCTGGCACATCACGTTCTTGCGAACTTGTGGACAGCAGTAGTGTGATATTGTGCAGCTGAGAAATTAGACGAGCAAAATGTCCCTCCCCAAGTAAGAGGGTGTTTGGCAACACAGTTTTTTTTGCAGTATTGGAACAATACTGTGGTATTTGACAATACCAGAGTTTATTTTACAGAGAGGTGTTTGGCAATGTTGGTAAAATCTCTGTTTTCAAAACTACAGTATTATGAATACTGCAGTTGTTTTACAGTATTCGAAACTTTGGTCCGGCCCGAAGTTTTTCTCTGTAAACGAGTGCGCGCGCGGGCAACCTCTCCCGCACATTTCTCCCGCGTCGCTGCTCACTTTTCCCCCCGCCTCTCTTCTCCCACGCAGAAAACCTAGCCACCACCTCTCCCGACTCCGCCCCGACTCAGGGAGCAACGAACAGGCGCGCCGCCCGCCCGCCGTCCCCGGCTTCAATAGGCGCGCCGCCCGCCCGCCGTCCCCGGCTTCAATAGGCGCGCCGCCCGCCCGCCGTCCCCGGCTTCAACAGGCGCGCCGCCTGCCCGCCGTCTCGATCCACCGTCCGCCGTCCGTCCCCAGCTTCAACAGGCGTGCCGCCCGCCCGTTGTCTCGATCCACCGCCCGTCGTCCGTCCCCGGCTTCCACAGGCACGCCGCCTACCCGCCGTCTCGATCCACCGCCTGCCCGCCCGCCGTCTCGATCCGCCGACTCTGGGAGCCCCGGATTGGAAGGTCGCCCACACCAACCGTCGTCCAGTGACGATGTTGTCGTCCTCGGCCGCTGTCGTCGCCCCGGATTCCAAGGTCAGCAAAAGAGGTACGCCTCCTAGCAATCTTCCATAGCTCATATTTGAGGAATGTGTGTTTCTTGTTAGCATCCTGATTGCTGTGCTGCGGCCATTGATTAGGTTATAATTTTTGCTTCTCATTGTCAATGCTCAGGGAGCAGGGAGACAAGGGCACAATGGACTGATTCACGCACTAGTTTTTTTGTTAGCATCCTAAGAGAGTTCAATTCACCTAGATATCGTGGCCAAAATGGGTGGGTAAAGGAAGGTTGGAATGCAATGACAGAACGTATGAATGAGAAGTTCACATCAACAAAATTTGTTGTATCTCAGCTGAAGGATAGAGAACAGAGGCTCAAGAAAGATTACAATGCAGTGACGCTATTGTTATCAAAGAGTGGTTTTGGTTGGGACTCAAACCTGAAAATGGCTACTACAATAGATGAGAAATGGGATGAGTTACCGGAAAAATTGCAGAGATTTAAGGATAAACCCTTCCCCTACTATGATGATCTTTATGAGATTTACAATGGAAAAGTAGCCGGGGGAAAGCATTGCAGGCGAACTTCAGAGAAGGTATATAAATCTGAATTTGATCTTTTGGAAAAGGCAGACCATATTCAATATAGAACACCTACCTAGCCCAACAATACCTGCTTCGGACAGTGCATGGACTGAGTTTTTTTCCTGATGAGCTTAACTTGAACACACATAGTCAATATAGAACAATGGCTGAAGAACAAGCAAATAGGGAGGCATACACCTACAGTCAGTTATCAGTAGAGTCACAAGCTGAAAGGGATGCTCAAGCTGCTAGTGATGCTCAAGCTGCTAGGGATGCTCAAGCTGAAAGGGATGCTCAAGCTGCTAGGGATGCTCAAGCTGATAGGGATGCACGTCCGAAAAAAATAAGAGGAACAATGATACTTCAATGGATGAGTTGATTGCTTTGCGACGGGAAGAGCTAGAGGCCTATAAGGATCTTACAGAGAGGCAGATACAACTAAAGCAAAGGAAAAAAGAGAAAAGTGACCCCAACAATGATCCATTCAGTATGACAAAATGTATGGAAAAACTGAAGACTTTTTCTTTTACTAAGGAAGAGAGAATTGAAGCAATAAAATTTCTGAAAGGAGATAGAGAGGCTAGAGAGATTTTCATTGGCTGTGATGAGGTAGACCTTGCAGATGCTTACATCAGGGGATCAATTGCACCCTAAGCCAGGTACTACTTATTTACATCCATGCCTACTAATGAGTACTAGTTATTTCTTTGCAAATATGCAACATAATCATTCCACATAGCTTGTGCTATTTGGTTCCTTCTAATATTTCCTGCATCGTCGACGATCATTTAGTGATAGTACATCATCTTGGTATTGTTCATCTCCATCTGGTACATCTACTATCTCGGTAGGATTGATTTGGATACTATTCTGATTTAGCCATTGTTCAGAACCATCATTCTTCTTTATAAAGTTGTGGAGAACACAAGATGCAAGCACAATGTCTCTTTGTCCTTCAATAGGATAGTGTGATGCACATTTCAGGATAGGGAAATGCATTTTCAGAACACCAATAATGCGCTCAACATGGTTGCGGAGTTGTGCATGTCTTAAGTTGAATAGTTCTTTGGATTACTTGGTCTTTGATTGCTCCTGCCTTGCTCTTGTAAATGATATCGAACATTACGGTATGGAGCTATAAAGTTTGGAGTATTAGCATATCCTGCATCCACTAGATAGAATTTCCCAGAGGGAACATAAAAACCATGAGCTAATGCATCTTGCAATACACGAGCATCCGAAGCTGAACCTTCCCATCCAGCACTGACATGCACAAACTGACACTTGAAGTCACATGCAACCATCACATTTTGTGACAAACCACCCTTTCTATTACGGTACGGATCTTGCAAACTAGGAGACATAGTGATAGGTACATGAGTTCCATCGATTGCTCCAATGCAGTCCTAAAAAGAACAAGTTACTATCAGCAGTACATAAGAAAATAAAATAGCAGAGTCATTGCTGTAGTTACCTTAAAATATGGCATGAACTTAGGATTGCTAGAAATCTGGATTGGAGTGTCGATTGATGGAAGTTGTATGAATCTTGGTGACAATGAAACAATAGCCTCAAGGACAGTGTTTAAGTAGCGACTTACAGTCTCACCACAATGCTGAAATCGTTCTTGAATAGTACGATTACTAGCATTTGTAGAAAGGCAAAATAGAAACATAGCCAACTGTTCTTCAACAGAAATTTCTCTACTATTCGCAAGAAGATTGCCATCACGAAGGACTTCTACAAGTTTGTAGAATATTTCCTTCTCCATGCGAAATTCTTTCCTAGCTCGTACTCTATGCCCATGGAGAAGTTCCTCAACATGCTTCTTTCCTGTAAGAATAGAAGTGTGGATAGGTGTACGCTCATGAGAAGAACTAGTAGCTAACCACTTATCTACAATTTCCATTTCTTCATCATCTCTTCTCTTTCTACAGAAAAAGTTTCTCCACATCTTGTTGCACTCACCGTAATCGGTCTACATGTATATATATACACATGGGAAGCAGAGAAAAAGATACATTTCTCTTCTTCTTTGGTCCATAGTCAATTCTTAGGAACCTTGGACATTTAAACCCCGTAACCCGACTTCAACACTTGGGAAAACGATGACAGCTAGTTCTGATTTTAACACTTGAGTAAACGATGACAGTTGATCTAATGTGCTGCCTGTTTTGATGTGCAACAGGGGCAGGAAAATCGACGTCCAGCTGGCTGGTTTCGACGAAAAGGCAGCAGGTTTTGGAGAAACAAACCGTTGTGGCTGGGAGTTGCTATTTGTTTTTGTCTTCTTTTTCAGTTTATGATTTGGTTGAATACTTTGTTCCCAAACACCTCTATGTATTGAATACTGTGGTATTCTAAAATTGTGGTATTTAAAACTGAGATTATGTCATTGCATTTGCATACTGCGGTATTTGCAATACTGCGGTTTTAAAAACTGTGTTGCCAAACACCCCCCAAAGGGCTACTTGTTACGGTACGTCACAGAGACACTGACACCGAGTCCATCACCGGTGAAAAAAATGACAATGACAATTAGGCCCAAAACAAATCTACCTAAGGGTCCAAGATCTGCTGGGCCACCAAGCATATATAGTAGAGTATCAATCAGATTTAGCATGGACAGCCTCTTTATGACAGATTATGGGCAGCTTATATTTAAAATAGAAATAAATTTTGTAACAAACTAACAAAGTATAATAATCAGTAGACCATTATAATCATAATCATAATCAGTAGCATAACTAATAATTAAAATCAAACCTCTCACTGCTTATCTAATAGTAATATAATCCTGGTCATTTAAAACTGATAATTCAATGGATAAATATATAGTTTCATAGTTAAGGTGTTAAAGTAGACCATACCTAAATGCTTGCAGGGTTAAGTAGATTTTTTCCTTTAATTAATTTTGTTCAGTATCTTGAATGCAGTACAGTGGTAGGTTTCTTATTGTATCAGCTCAATCTAAAATTACCTTGATCCAATTCTTGTATGATAATTACTCTCGACTGGTGGAGATCCAGTCAAAGTCATCCACCAATCCTCGACATGATTGCAAGTATTGTTCCATGCATATAAGTTGTTCCTTGTTTAATATGCACATCATGTTTTGTTGCTTCTACTAACTCAACAAGCTTTATGATAAATACAGTGATTGGTTTTATTAACTGTTTCAGAAATAGCTGAGAAGTCGGCATGGCAGTGATGGGAACAAAGGCAGTTTTGATGAGCAAGGCCTGGAGCATGCAGCAACTTGGAATGCCGCAATGCTCAGATCTAATGACCTGAAGGAGGCTTCAAAACCTTCATGGATAAGCAAAACCTGTGTTCTCCAAGTTGTAATGATCAAACACCATACTTCACAGGAGAAAGTTATGTGTGAATCCTAGTACTTAAGAATAAGGTAAGGGCGGTCGAAGTAGATTATATGAAATCTATGACTTCAGTTGACAAATATGTGAAGAGCTTATATTTAGT
Organism: Zizania palustris; assembly: GCA_019279435.1. NCBI lineage: Eukaryota > Viridiplantae > Streptophyta > Magnoliopsida > Poales > Poaceae > Zizania > Zizania palustris. The sequence continues at coordinate 83,049,576 of JAAALK010000288.1, read as the reverse complement.
AAGTTGAACCAGAAGAAATGCTTCCATCAATATATGAAAGATTTCCAAAATGTTGCTGCTTGCTTCGGTTGTTCAACTATTTATTGTCTCCTTTAGGTCCCCTTCTAGACAGTTTTAGCTTATTCATAAGCCAGCTTAAGCTTGGCAGTCAAAAACTCTGAGAAGCTTGTTATTCTAATATAAACAGCTTTCAAAATCTAAACTTATTTTCTGTGTAGTATTGTATAGTATAGTGAAAATAATGTATTACTCCTGAACTTGTTTTGTTTAGGTTTAAATGACAATACCATTATTTAGGTCATTTTTAAGATTAGTTGAATTGGATATCTAAAAATAAGTGTTTTTTTTCACCAAGAAGCTCAACATGGCCTTATGATTTATTTGGACAATAAATTTTACATTCTAGATAACTTATGACTTTTTTATAGACATAAGCTCACCTTAGCAATTTTCCACGTCTGTTTTTGTCACCACTCTTTGTTGGTATTGAACATTGATGTTGATCGTACTGCCTAAAAATGCATTGCGAAGCCATATCACACAGGCATCTCATGAGCGAGTTAGAAAAACTCAGTAGTTTCGCTTTCGCATGGTTCCAACTTCAGATACATATTCAGGACTGCATATCATATAGATACTGTAACGACACCAAAGAAAGTTGATAAACGAACCTGCTGTTCTTTCTGCTGCAGAGCCATAGATATGAATCTTGTAGGGACTTGTGAAGCGTTTCAAAATCTGTCAATCAAATCATGAGACTGAGAAAGTGAGAATTCTGGAACATCAGAGATGATCCATATTATGACTAAAAACATGAAAGGGGATTGGTTTCCGTTTCTACATAAGCAGGTGAATCTAAATAGCAAACGGAAAGCACGATGAAATATAAAGGGATGAATTCAAGAGCAACCAACAATGCAGACCTACACATACACCGAAGAAATTGCGGGGAGGGAGGTGTACAGGAGGAGCATTGCCTCTCACATTGCACCGCTTTGCAGTTTACGGGCGTGGTTATCGATGGCCCCTCTGCTTCAGCGCCGGCGCCGTCGTTTGCTCCGCTCATGGGCGCGGCACTCCCTGCGAAGAATCCTCGGCGAGATCAAGCCCCGCATCACCCCGTAGAGGGCGGCGAGCCGGCATTCTTGCTCCATCCCATCCGCCGCTCGTATCCGGTCAACCGGGACAAGCAGACCACACGTTCTCGATCGTCAGGTGCGCCGCCCTGGGGAGTGGTCCCGATCTTCCGCTAGGTAAAGGATAAACTTGGATTGGTGGAGAATCTCGACGTTGGCGATTCAAGGCTTTGGTCCGGCGGATCAAACCTTGCAATCGTTACACCACTGTCTCCGTGTGTATCATGTGAAGTGATGTCCTCATTACCTACCGCGGCCCTTTCCTCTCCGAGCCGCCCCGTCCGCCGGCGCAGCAGCCAGCCCGAAACCGCCCCCCTTGAGAATTGCTTATTGGTAATTTAGATTTAGGGTTTGTATAATATAATAAAAATAATTTAAAATTTTATTTTTAATATAAGATAAAAACTAAATTACTCGACTAAATACATGCAATAAATCAACAACTCTAAATCCATGATAATTTACTAAATACACGCAATACATAACAACTATAAAATCATGATTTCTTATGTCTATGGTTTAGACTAACTACAAAAAAAATACATTTAAAGTGGACAATTAAGTTCTCCAACTCTAGGAATTTTGAGAGTTATGAATTCGTACCTCTAACTTTAAGCAGAAGTTGATGCAATCCAGAGAGGATGACTCATGGCATTGCTTTGAATGAACTCCAAAACCAGGATAATTTAACTATTTGTCACTCTTAACATGTGTTAATTAATGGACCACATGTCAGTGACTCGGAGTGGCAAATTTATTGTCACTCACATGTTAAGAGTGGCAAATAATTAAATCCCCCAAAACCATGTCCACAGGAGCAACACACTCTCATTTCGTGAGAAAGATGACTGGCGTTTTAAGAGCATCTCCAAAAGTGTGGCTATTTGACTCTCCAAATTAAATTTTGGTCATCTAAACAAAAAAATGTACTCCAAAAAGTGGCCAAGCCATCCGACTGGCCAAATTGAGGTTCCGGCTGGTCAAATTTGGCCAGCCACTTTGGCTGGCTACTCTTAGTGGCCCCACGCGCAGCAGTACAAACAACTAAGAGAAAAAACGTCCGGCGTTCAGAAGAAAACTGAATAAAGAAAGAAAGAAAAAAATAGAAAAGGAAAAAATGAAGAGAATAAAAATAAAAAGAAGTGATATATATATATATATTTAAATTTATAAAATTTGAAAACTTTATAATCTGGAGATTTCTAAGGTTAGAAATTGGATTTTTTAATACTTTTTTCAAAATCTTTGGGATTTTAAAAGTGAGGAGTAATTTTTTCAAAATCTTTTGGGATTTGAAATTTTTATAACTTGGGATTATAAAGTTAGAATTTAAGATTTCAAAAAGAAATTAAATCTTTCAAAAAGAAGAGAAAATATAATTTTAAAAATTCTAAATTTTGAAATTTTGAAAATTCGAAAATTTATAACTTGGGGATTTCTAAGGTTAGAAATTGGGATTTCAAAAATAAATCAAATCTTTTGAAATACTTTGGGATTTTAAAAGTGAGGAGTAAATTTTTAGAGAGTCAAAAATAGAGAGTCTGTTGGAATGTATAGCAGATTTAGAGAGAAATCTTTTTGGAGAGTTAGAGCATCTCCAAGAGAAGCTCTAAATTTTTGGGATTAGAATTAAAAAAATCTCCTCTCTAAATGATTCCCATAAATAAAGAATTCTTAAAATTAATCATTGTATTCCCTATTTGTAAGGAACATACTCAGATACTCTAATTTAGGGACTCTATTGGACTCTATTGGACTCTATTGAAGATAAACATATTTAAACTATTTGTATCCTCAAAAATGAATCCCAAAAAATTATATAGGGAATCAGTTTTAGAGATGCTTTTAGCTAAATGGACAAATATAGAGTCAAAAATGGAGAGGATTTTGGAGATACTCTAATATATTAATATTAGAAATACTCAGTAGCTCCATAAGTTTCCAACACATAAAGCCAAACTGCAAATACACCGTACAGGCACGACAATGCCAGTACAGATTTATGCTTGGAATGGCAGCTCAAGCGGAGTTTCGCAGCGAATCACCCAATTACAATCTTGTTCACAATCGTTGACATCAAAAGCCAAGTAAAGCAAACATTTTTAGGTTCACTTCTCCGACTATATACAGGCACAATTAGAATTGAGCCAATCTGGATACCTCACAACCAAACCAACCAACTACTTCAAACCACTGATACAGGAAATCCAAAGGAACAAAAGGAGGGACAGGAAAAAAAAAGAGAAACGGAAATGTGAAATCAACCACCCAGGTCATAGGGCTAAGAACATCAGTGACCCTTAATCTCAACCAAACGCAAAACTAGCAAACAAACTGGCACTAAAATCCCCGAGCCTTCCACTATAGTTGTGTACATGGCCAACAAGACATTGCCATCATCGACCTGCTTCAACTCCCCAGCTTGTGCGCCCTGGATTCATCACTGAGGAGCCTTGGTCATCTAAACCACCAATTGCAAGGGCATCACGGCTTAGATCTGGAGATGCATTACGAAACCTGCCATCCTTGTCCTCCAGCATGTTGCTCAGACCTGTGCCCAAATCACCAATCTCAGCTGCCATCCTTGGCTCATCCCATGCCACTGGCTTTCTACCCATCTCGATGTCACCAACAGCACTCCCCATGTTTGGACTCATGAAACCATTGGTTGGGCGAGGCCGCAGACCCTGGTCCTGTGGAACTCTGGCACGGAAGTTGTTCCTGGAGGGAGGGATTGCTGTGAAGAAGATCTCTTTAATGTTCTCCACGATTCCCCTGTTGTATGGGTTAGCCCGTTGATCATAGCGATACCTGAAGTTCTCATATGTTGTCTACAGAAGCAGATGAACCATTAAGTAACAATAGGGTGAAAAATGAAAATAATCACCATGTAATACTAGGAATGCATACTTGCATTTTAAGAAAACAGTATTTACCTGATTGGTGCTCATGAGATACAAGTGAAATACAGATAGGCCACCAACAAACCAAACCGCAATAAATGTGTAGACTACCAGAGCAATAGAAGCAGGGGTCTTTGTCATTGCCTTCCATATTGTTATCTGCTCTGCGTTTCTGATCTTCACAATGTATACCCAGCAGAACCCAAAGACATAAAGGCAGAGAAGAGTTGTTGAGAAGACAAACATATAAAAGAACCTGTAATTCCGCTGCAGTCATATGTAAATTTGTAAGGACTTTGAAGCATTCCAAAAGTAATCAAAATAGCAATGAAAAACAGAATAAAAGAGCACACAATACACTATAGAAATTAGCTATCAGAAGGTTATATGACAAATTATCAGATAAGCTCCTCATGAACCAAAATGTTGAACATAAGTGTGCATACACTTTATGTAAGTAGGGCATTTTATCAGATTTGAATGTGTGTGAGTCATGGACTTACAAGTCCTATGCATTGCCCAACCCATGGGCAGTGGTGGTCAAAACGTTCAACACAGTTGTTGCAGATGGAGCAATGGGAGCAACGAGGAGGCCGGTACAGCATGCAGGTGTCACAGTATTTTGTCTTCACAGTGATTCCATTGACAACAACATCCTTCACTCGGGGCAAACGCAATGGTGGAGTCTGGTTAGCTCCAACTTCTGCATTGCCATCCAAACTTTCAGGTTCTGGAGGATGTGCATTGCGAGGTATGATACCTGGATCCCTCCCAGAAGTGAGAAGTAGAAGGCTCAAGTCCTGAAATATGCCATACATTCATAAAGCAGCAAGTCTCAATGTATTAAGCACATATGGTTATACATATTTTATTTACCAGCATGGAAAAAACAAAGACATTCACATAGTTGTGCACTTGTGCACATATCCAATTCATAATATGGAGGGCAGCACTAAAAATATGCTTAGTGTTAATGGGCAGCAAACTCTATAGGTATGATACTGTTGGTATCTAAAAGTTCAAGTTCATTTATACGATCAATAATCACTAGAGAAATTAACATATGGTGCACAAATAGAGCCATAACATCACAGTTATTTATTGTAATGGCCATTCAAATATCAGATTTCACAAGTTCACATATATATCGTCCTTAATCACTTGGCAAATTAACATGGTATGTATAACAAAGGTACATATTCAGACTAACAGAACATATCTACTTCTGTTGTAATATTATGTTTGTGTCTTTCTATAAAAAAGACTCACACTTCATGTAATTGAAAATGCGGAGCTTGCAGCTAATTAAGATCCTAACCTATATCCCAAAAATCTCATATACAAATTGCCACGCAGTTATGGAAACCAATGGAGAAGGTGAATTGAAAAGGCTAACAATTAAACTTACATATGCTGTGAATACAACTGCTGCAATCATTACTGGTAATCCCAGACCATAAGAAAACTTATTCATCAATTCTCTGGCAACAAACACACAAAAGATTGACACTGGTGCAATGACGAGGAACATGGTGACATACAAGGATCTAGCATCAGGTCCGAATAAAAATCTCCCCTGAAGGACAAATACCTGGAAAGAAATAAAAGCTATCAGTTGCCATCACACTTTCCTACTTCTTAACTACACAGAAATAGTTTGAAGATCTCATACAATTGACATCACTCCAGCTATGTAGGCATCATTGACTACTTTGTTTATGCATACCTCACTCAAGATCAACGAAAGAAAAAATCATTTCACATCGTAACACATCATGTGGAAGGATCATTAATGCACTCGTGTTAACTATTAAATCTCAGCTTTAAATCATTACCACATTAACTAAGACTAACCAAAACTAACTACTCAGGTTTTTTGTCCTTCTCATGAACAAGGACACCATGCATGTCCCAGAATCTAAATTCTCAAGTACAAAATGCGCAAAATCACAAGATAAATGGGAGAATAAAGAGCAATCAGCCGTGCACAGCTCAAACAAAATAATCCGAGCATTTTGGTAACTCAATCTAAGCTTGGTCCCTACAAGGAAAAAGTCAATTCGAGTCACCGCCTGAAGACCACACAGATCCACACATACACACATAAGAACTGTGTGTGTTGTTGGCGGGGGGGTGGGGGGTGGGGGAGAAGAGGGGTGGGAGCTGCGGCATTGGCGCTCACATTGTTCCCTTTCCAGCGCTGGTACACCAATGGCCCGTCCCCTCCAGCGCCGGCGCCGGCGCCGGCGCCAGCGTTTGCTCCGTTCATGAGCGCCTTGCTCCCAGCCAGTCGCCGGCGAGATCAAGCCCCAGATCACGGCATAACAGGAGGCGAGCCTACCCACCTTGCTCCACCCCCTCCGACGATCCCCCTTCGGCCACGTCAGCCCCCAATGCCGTCCCCGCCGCTCCGCCGCCGCCGCCGATGTCGGAGACCAACACCCGAGAGAGAGAGGAGAGAGAGAGAGAGAGAGAGAGAGATCAGACACCAAAGAGAGGGGACTTCAGCTGGGGACGTGTAGTAATATCAGGTACAATTCTTTTTATTATTTTGCATAAAGCACCCCCAAATTTTAGAGTTTTGTTTCCCACAAGCTGCAAGTAGCTTCTCCACTTTCTATATACTTTTCAATTTTAATTAAGAACAGGTATATCTTGATCATTAATTTCAAATAAATATTAAAATAAGTAATTTTAACATGAGATATTAGTATAAGACTTTGGAATGTTAGTCTAGTTTTATAACTTTTATATATACTGAATAATTTGATTGTGTGAAAAGTATTATTACTCAAACTTTAGATGCTTAAATTCAAAGCGGATGAGTATTCACGAACAGAGTTAGTAGTATTTATTCATGGCATCACACACACCAATGAGAAATGTTTTAGGCACCTTTGAAATGGAATAGTTTTAAAGGAATTTCGAAGAATTTAGTTCCAAACGAACCTTATAATGTCGAATGAAACTATATTTCTACATAAAATGTAGACTAATCAAGCATCCTAATGAGTTGCTGCAAAGTAGTGTAAATAAAAGAACATGTACATTTACTTGTGACGAATTGATGTTCCCAAAAAAAACAAAAGATGAAAAGAAACCGAGGTCAGGAAGAAGATCAGCAGATCAGTAGGGGGTAAAACGTAAGAACAGGCTGAAAGTAAAGCAAAGTGAGAAAGCATGCCAGTTGGACAATGAGCTGCACATCTACACTTTTTCCTAAAGACCCTGTTTCAGCTTGGTAATTGTTTTCCAATTGCCTTATGATTGCTAGCAAACCAAAATAAAGGGTGCGTTTGATTGAGATCCAACTCCAGTTTCTTTGTCTTGTGGAGGGAACGGGAGTCAAACTAAACATTTTTATTAAAAAATAGATCCTACTAAGAGCACTCCAGAAAAATGAATTAGAATGGTGGAACAGAGTCTAACCAGCTTCAAAAGTTCTACTCTAACTTTAGTATGAATTTAAGATCCGAACTCTACCAAACAGGCCGAAGATTATAATTGAGTTTTATGTCTATCTCTGTCTCCACGATACACTTACAATTGAATCATTATCACTTCATCTGTAAACACCCTTGTGCTGATAATTACATGAATGATCAATCACAGTACTAACTCAGTCGTTTCATACTTATGCACAAGGATTAAAAAATTCAGCTCAAATATATTTGTTGCCTCTTTTTTATTTGGTTTTATATAATATGAATTTTTTAATTTGTGAAATTTGTATAATTTACTTGACAACGACAAATATAAAATTTATAAAATATTTTACATTTATAAAAAACAGAATGCTGAAATATTTATATGAAAAATTAGACTGGTCCTCGACCTGCCGGGACGGCAGTACAACTACTGTAAGTGGATTAAATCGAGAGTGGGCCCAACTCAGGATAGGGCCCACATGCTCTCCGTATAGTGGGCCCGGATCCTGTATCCGAAAATGCGTGGGCCGAAAATTAGGCCCGGCCCAACCACGTCACGACCGTCGTCGCTGCCCTGGCCTGCCGGCGCTGGAGTTGCTTGCTTTTGCCGGCGCGGCGGTGCCTAGTCTCCTTACTCCGGCGACGCTCTTCTTCGCTTTCGTCTTCGTCTTCTCCGTCGTCGTCGTCGTCGTCGTCGTCCCGGAGCAAGCAGCGTGCGTTCGTTCTGTCGACAGGTGGAGCACTCGCACTCGCACTCGCGGTCGCAGGTCAAAATCGTTGACATGGGAGCTAGATAGCTAGCCGAGCGTGTGAACTGTGAAGTGTGGACCGGGTCGCGGGTCGTCCATGGCTGACTGCCTCTCTCGACCGGGGAAGAAAGGAGAGACCTTTTTTTGCTCGTCCTCCTTCTCACTAGATTGATTAGTCATGATACACGAGCAGATGCCTCTGCCATGACCGGTAAAATAATGAGAAAAGTCCCTACGTGTCAGTTGAGTTTGTCTCATCCATTATATATATATATATATCTCTTAGTTTTGTTCCATTCCTTGTCTCCGAAATTGAAAGAGATTCTATAATTACTCTCTTCTTCTACATAGAAAAGTTAATCAACGCTTATAACCAATAGATCGTCTCTTTCTCTTTCGTCTCCGGCGATTAACGCTTCTCCTTCTCGCTGTGTGATTTTGGAGTGTTGCGCGTGTGGCAAGTACAGAGGAGAGAGACGATGGAGCAGAGAAGAGAAGGGAGTTGAGTCTTCTCCACGCGACCGCCCTATAAAACACAGCCAAACCACCTACGACTCCACCGCGCCGCGCGGCACACCTGTGACCTGCCTCCGTCTCCGCCTCCGCCTCCCGCCCTCGCCTCACCTGACATGTAAGCGAGGCGACCAAGAAACTAACCCTCCGGAGCTCCAGCGCGGCCAGCAAAGTCGTCTGCTTGTTTGGTTTTGAACCCATGGTGGTGGTGGAGGAGCCGGCGGCGCACCGTGCAGCGGGAACCGGCGGCGGGTTACGGATGCTGCAGGCGGGGCTGCCCATCGGCTTCCGCTTCCGCCCCACAGACGAGGAGCTGCTGCTGCACTACCTCCGCCGCAAGGTCCTCTCCTGCCCCCTCCCCGCCGACATCATCCCCGTCGCCGACCTCGCCCGTCTCCACCCATGGGACCTGCCAGGTATATACGCGCGCACCCACCACGCGGCGGCGCTCCTTGATTTTTTAGATCTTCTCTATGGCGCATTGTGTTGACGCGTGTGCGTGCGTGGGACGTACCGGCAGGCGAGGCTGACGGCGAGAGGTACTTCTTCTACCTGCCGGCGACGAGCTGCTGGCGCAAGGGCGGCGGCGGGAGCAGGGCAGCCGGCACCGGCGTGTGGAGAGTGTCCGGGAAGGAAAAGCTACTCGTCGGGCCGCGCTGCAAGCGCCCCGTCGGCTCCAAGCGGACGCTCGTCTTCTGCCACCGTGGCGGCGCGCGCACCGAATGGGCCATGCACGAGTACCGCCTCCTCCCCGCCGCCGTCCACCCCATGAACCCACTGCCCCATGTACGTGTCCTCCGGCCGATTGCCATGCGCACTGTCAACACAAGATCACTCGCAACTGACAAGCGATTAATGCTTGAAATTTCCTGCTGAATTTTGCCATCCAGACGAGCAGCCATGCGCCGGAGGCCAACGACTGGGTGGTCTGCCGCATATTCAAGAAGACCACGCCGGCTCACCGCCGTTCGCCTCCGTGCATCCGAGGCACAGCACGCCGGAGAGCCAACGACGACATGCCGTCCTCGCCTTCTTCCTGCGTAACGGAGGCTCGCGAGAACGGCGGCGACGACGGGGAAGAGGAAGAAGAGAGCAACAGCACCAGCCGCTGCACCGTCGCTTCTAATTGTCCATGAGAATGGTATTAGAGTTGACTAGGCCGTTAATCATGGCGTCATGTCCCGATCAGCGCCCTTCATTGCTCCGCTAATGTCTTAATTAGTCTGGTAGAACGTACTCATCACCTAGCAAGAGAGAATCAGATCGAGCTCAAACAAACAAGGGCAAAAAAATCAAATCTTTTGTTTGAGCTCCACGCGAATCCAGAGTGTTGTTTATCAGCGGAAGAAGATAATCCATCATCCTTGTCATTCCATCTGCTCTCTCCCAGTCATTTTGCTTTCTTTCTTTCTCATCTTTTTATGCATTAACAACAGCAATCTAAATCAACACAAGACACCACTAACCAAGCATGAAACAAAGCTAAACTTGAGCTCATAATTCATAAATAGCTTGAGTGAAACTCCAAACAGCAAGAGAAAACAGAGGAGGGAATAAAGAGGTGCAGAGAAAGCAGGGCAGAAAGGGCAATGCACTTGATGAGAGCAGAAAGGAGTTGATAAGCTTGTGTTGTAACCAGTACCAGAGTGTGATGAGAGAAAGGAGATGCTTTCTGGCTTTCTTCCTCCCTGAGGGGCCCCTTCAACCACAAAGGAATAAGGAACCTGTTAATGGCAAGAGGAATAGGAATATTTTCAGACATTGCAGCATTGCACATTTGCACTCACTGGCTGAGTGCCTGAGTGGCTGGTGCTGCCTTCTGTTCGTCCTACGGTCCCCTGCAAAAGCACCCATCCATCCATCCATCTCAGTCGGCTTTGAATCGTAATCCGAGCGAATAAATGTTGGCACAAGATCGAAGATTTGGAGAATTTCCTGCGCCCGCTGAAACTGCAGATCGATGCAACGCTCCACCTCACAAAATTTGACTAGAGCTGCACGCAAACACTGTACCGGAGCCCAAAGGCCTCTCGCTGCTCCGTTCTTTTCAGAATTCAGACTGAAGATGTCAGGAGGATGCTTCTACGATGGAGATGAGAGATGAACAGAAACGAGATGAAAGCAACGGGTCGTAGCAATTGGTCAGTGGCGTGGAAACAGTGAGAGTCAAAGCTCCTACTGAGTGGACAGTAACAGCAGCAGATGATGATCACCAAGAAGAAGAGAAAGACATGTCAGACACGACAATCATTTAAGGTCCAAATTTAATACAAGTTGATAAACAACTTTAAAATATCTTTTCAATGATTTATATATGTATATATATATATATATCATAATCCTGAAACGAACGGGCTACAGAGGTTGCCAATAATTCATGAAAGCCAAGCTGGCTAATCAGGCAGCTGCAGCCTGCAGGTCGATAGCCTTTTTCAGAACGGAGCTGCGCGAGGTGAGCGCGCCACCGGCACCGGCGACAGCCGCGATCAATCAGCCAATCACTGAGATCGATGGATGGATGGATGGATGGATCGCCGTCGCATCAGTTCAGTCACTGGGATTCACTCTTCCATTCATTCACTCATTCGGTTTCAGAAAAAAGTCTCTATCTAGGACTCTAGGATCCGATCCATTCACCAACAACACAACCAGAATCCTGAATCCGGCGTGCTCGCTCACAGTCACAGCGAAACAGTTCGGTTTCTTGACATCGAGCTGTTTCCTGTAAAAATTCCGGAGAAATCCCCACGATTGAAATAATGTTCAGATGCCGGCTGCTTACGCGTCTGCAAGACTGCAACTTTTCATTGATCCGGAGGACGTCCTCACGCAATCGGCAAACCAAGAACGAAGGTGGGCGAAGACGCATGACGCTTCAACCATATGCGTCACCCGGTGGTCACAGGGAGAGGAAGAAGATGGCTTGGAATTGGGGGAAAAAAAAGAGTCCCGGGAGGATAAAAGATTGGTGCTTTATCGCGTCAGGGTTAGCTAGCTCGACGCACACACACTTGCTTGATGAGACTGGCATGGCTACCCTCTTTTTCTTGCAACAGATTGGAATTGTTGGGGTTGCAAGCAATGACCAGTGCAGTAATGTTGGTAGTAGTAGGTGAAATATTGAATGAGACACATGGGGCAACACGTAATTACAGCCCGTGGAAACTGGAATCTGCAACTTTTGCTAGGAAGATGAACCACTGGCACTAACCTGACACGAGTTTGTTGGGTTCCTGCCTGCCATATTATAGTATCAGAAGGGACGGTGTTTTGGTCTGCACTTGCTATACCCTAGTGAGCAAATGAATTAGGCAGAGCTCTTCCCATTTTCGCTCAAAAAAAAGTAAGCAAATGAGCTGGATTGAATTTCATCGTCGTTGTCATAAGCCAGCCAGCCAGCCAGCAAGCAAGCATCGGTTTGAGCTAGCTCACTGGCCATTTAGCTAGCAGCTAGCTCACTGCACAGATTGCGCATTTTAGATGGACAATTGTGTTAGTTTATTCTCGCGTGTGACCTGACATTAGGTGAGATCATAACCTCATAGGATACCCAAAGCCATGTAATCATCATGCCAATCGTCTCGCGTCGATCTCTCCGAGCCCCGGACACGCTAAACCAATCAATCGCTGCACACAAAGTAAGGCCCTTGTAAGCTATATATGGGTTAAAAAACTTCATAAATTATGAAGAAAACACGTTATCCAAATAAACATAGTTCTGTTTGCAAAGAAATAAAGAAAGCATCTTGTTTGGGGACTTTCTAAGCTTATTTAATCTCCACTCATCTAATATAAAAACTATCCTAAATATCAAAATAAGTATACAAATAATATAATTATTTTACAATATTACACAGGAAATAAGTTCATGTTTCAGGAACCGCTCAGAACAGATAAACAAGCTTTTTAGACATTTTTTATAGTTAAATTGATCAGGCTATGATCGATCGATCGATCGATCGATCTCGGTCGGTCAGGGATGATGTCGTGGTGATTATATTAATTAACCCCAATGATGAAGCTAATCAAGTGGAGTACGTGCACGTCGGCCGAAAGGAGAGGACGTTGCTTGCCATCCCACGCATCCATCCAATTGCCTCCTAGAGTCCAGAGATTTTGCAAGCTCTGCTCGCTCACACGCCAATCCAATTCCCTCTCTCTCACGCACACACACACACGTACGCACTCACTGACATGCCACAGTTTCCCTGCCAGGGACGGCATGCTGCTGGTGCTGGTGCCCTCCCCTCCTGCTACACTAGCCCATATGAATTTAACGGGATCCCCTATAGTCAGTGGCCTCGACAGGCCGTCGTTCTCTCGAAACCGTCCGATTTAAATCGGATAGTGTTGAAGGAGAGCTTCAGAATGATGAGGAGACTCCGGGACTACTCCCTGCCTACAGTCACCCCTCCAAATCGCTCTCCGTAGGAATAGGATGTGTTTTGTGAGATGTGGTATTGGAGCGTCTTATTATTCTTGAAGTTTATTTTCTGGTAGAATGTATTTTCATCATTAATTTTTAAACGGTTTAAATTAATTTACACTATGAACTCAACGAAGAGTAGTAAAATGTAAGGGGAATAAAATCGCTACAAAAATTTGAAGCGAGAGTTAAAATGGTAGTTTTCTATGGGTGAAACTCTGTCGATGGCTAAAATCAGTCTACTAGAATTATAACAGTATCACTACAATGTACCTATTACCAGTATGTTACTATGATTTTTGGTCGATTAGTAATAACCACACGGGCTTCCAATCCAAGATGATATGATCACAAATGGTTAACAGTTGGGTAAACCAGAACAGTACATGTAGCACGGAGCCATGGATTGCTCGCTCGCTCCCTTTTCCAAGACCAAATCCATCCATCCATGTATGCATTGCATCCGTTCCATGAGAGCGTCAGGTGTCAACCGCTAGTCCCTTTCTTCCCCGGCCGACCACGGCAGCCACAGCCACAGCCCACAGCCCCACGCACGGCTCCCCCAAAAGTCCATGAAACGATCATCCATGGACCATGGCCTCCTGTCGTCTCCTCCTGCAAGTCTGATTGTCCGTTCGAGCACACAGCCAAATTTTTTGATAAAAACACTTTAAATACCACTCTAAAAATTGGGTTTTTCGATGGTTTTTAAGCTGCGGGAGAAAAACAGGGCAACTATTGCCAAGCTGCAGCTGTTGGTAATTGACTCAATGATTGTCAAACCACGGCCGCAATGATATGCCACTTGGAGGATGGGCGTTTAGTTAAGCTGGAATTGATAAATATGTGCTAATCTGGGCCCGTCCCAGCTCGCTAATTATAATCAGTCAAAGGCCGAGCAGAGAAAAGCAAATTAAAAGGAGATGAGAGATCAAGTTCAAGCTGAGTGTGATGTGTATTGATTATTATCATAGTCTCCTGCCGATTGATTGATTGATTGAGCTCGGTAGCTTGCAACTTGCAGCTGGCCTGGCTCCAAATCAACCCAGCTCTTATAAATTGTTGTTTTGCTCGCAGCATTGCTGACCCTTTTTCAGGCACGGATCGATCTGCATGCATGGCGGCAGCAGCGGCAGTGCTGGATTAGCATTTAGCAGTGATGATAATGAGCAATTTGAGACGACATTGGCATGTGGAGGAGCCCTTTCCCCCATGGATATGATGCAAGTAGTTAGCGGAGGTAGCAGCCAAGCCAGCATGCAGTGGAGTGGAAGAAGAGACTTCCTTTGGAACAGCTAGGCCGCAAGCACCATTAATTCCATTGGTTTAGTACACCTTCCCAGTACGAGTTGCACTAGTTATTAAGCTTGCTTCCCTCCAAGGGAATCCAAAACAAGTCAGGAGACAAACCACCAAGGAATCCTCCAGCACTGCATGCATCAAACTGCCCAACTGATGGAAGCAACAACAAGGCCATTTCTGGCACTGCTTGCTGCTCAGCTCAGAAGCTGTACATCAGTACATGTGTGCTGTTGACAAGGTAGAGCCTGAGCATCTTCAGCTGCCTGCAAAAGCATTCAGTGGCTCAAGGCATCACAAGCTGGGATCACATCACTCACCAGTAGTGTCACCAGCAGCATTAACTGCAAGAAGAACACAGGCTGCATCTGTTTAGCAACCAATGGACTTGACTCTGTTTAGCTAAGCCACCCAGCTGCCAAGCTTGCTTCAGGATCCTGGAATTATTGGTTGGATGCATTGTGAAACTAAAGGGCAATTGCAGCAAAGTAGTACTATGGAATAGTCCTATGAAATAAAAAAATATATTTTCCCTCTTCTTCCTTTCTTCTCTCACTACTCCTGCTTGTTTTATTTGCTCCATTATCTCAACATATGCTACATTTTTCATTCACTGCCAGTGATGAATTATACCTACTTATAATTTTTTATTCCATCAGTTACATGCTACACTTTTTTTATAAGTTAAACTTCTCAAATTTGATTAACTTTATAAAAATATATAAACAACCACCATATCAAATTAGTTTCATTAAATATAATCTAATCAAAATTATAGAAGTTTGACTTAAAATTTTTAAATATTTATAATGTAAAACTGAGGGAGTAATCAACAACTGGCAGATTCGATTCAGATCCAAATATGCTAAGCTAACTGAAATGAAACATGAAGTTTTTTTTACAATTGGAAGCCCACACGCTAATAAGCCCAAACGAAGACGTCTCTATGGCTCAAACGATATACCATAATGGGCCTAAAATTGGGCCCATAATTTGATCTGCCAGGCCCATCTATATCCACGATCTGACAGGTGGGACCAGGCTGTCATGAACAACTCCCGCCAAATTTTGGGACGGGGACGGGGCTGCTGGATGATGATTTGAATGTATTCAGTGTATCCTTTCCAACAAGTAAATGCCTGCAAGATAGCTTAATAAAACCACTGAATTGCCAATGAAATTTTGTTTTGTGAACTATTATACATAAATGCATTATTCACCACTCACCTTTAATTCACTCTCTGAACTATACAAGTATTACCTATCATTTGTGGATTTAAAAATGAACACCTGTTGGGATGCAAGGGGCAAAAAAAGAAATGAGATGAACATAATTAGCTTGTTACTTGACTGCACCTACTTCATTTGGCTCTGAAGTCTGAACTGATCCTGTTCTTTCTTCTCACCTCCATCGGATGGCCAAGCAAGTATCAAGTATGGTTTGAATGCGCCGATGAGAACAGTGGAAGGTGGCATCTTGAGCCCTGGCTTTGCCTTGTGTATGCTCTTCTTTGGACTATTCAGGTAAGACTTCATCTGACCAAATATTACGCTCGGCATTTTCTTTAGCTCCACAACCGACGATGTGAAAAACTCTTCTGTTGCTCCATCAGCTGATGAATCGATACTAAACCCGATTGATGCATCAAGGTGAGGCGGAGGAAATCTCTCGAGTTTCGTCGTGCTCGTGCGCATCACCAATCTTGGGATCTGAAGATACAATTAACACAATCCATCTTTTAGTTATGATTCATCCATATTTCTAGAATCTAAGAAGTTATCCTGAATGTAGCTTTTGATAAAGCATCAGATAGTATACAGTTAATACAATCATTCATGAAAATTGTAAGGGGTAATGGCCACTTCAGTAAAATGTAGTTGAGACAAAATTCTTGCAGAAGAAACTATAAGGAAACAAGAAACACACATTTGGTTTTGCTGGAGGCTTATTATTGACATCTGGAGTAATTACTCTGTCCAGGATTTTGTGAAGTGGGCTTTCTTGTTGTGGTCTGACGTTCTACCGAACCATTAGTCCTCAACTTCCTGAAATATGTAACAGATGTTGTAGGTTTTGTCGACACAAGAAAATAGCTGAAATAAATAAGTTGCAAAGAGTTGTGCAGGACCTTTTATGCTTCTTGTGCTTCAACTTCACGTCTATTTCTTTACATGGTGGATACTGGGGAAGGCATGATGGTTCACAGGCATATGGTTCTGTCCTGAAGAACTGAATTCACAGTGAATGATAAGTACAGGTGAAAAGAAAAAAACATAACTGTTATGGCTTCTTATCCAAACATATGTATTAGTGCCAACTCAATTCAGTACATTTTGTCATGATCAGTGGTATATTGTTATCCTGCATACCATCTGCTCAGTTTATCTTGAACTTTCAGTACTTTTGTTGCATATGGGAATATTGCTTTCAGCGTGAAGGGTAGTATTAAGTATTAACCTCACTGTTGAGAGCATCAGTTGCTGTGCCTCTCATGTCTGGGTCAATGGATAGGAGAGTCTCGAGTAGTGACAGCATAGATGGTTCCACATCTTTGAATTTTTCCGCTATGCACCGTTCATATGGCCTGAATGTAGGATGTGGGAACTTCATTTTCTCCCAGTAATCTTCAGCTGGAGTACCGCATAACTTGAATATTTTTGCAGCTGTTCCACCTGATAACCAAGAGTTTAACATCTAAACCATACAATTCTCTGCAATATATGCGTAAAAGTCGATGACCAAGTGTGCAGGTACCTCTGTTCTTCCAGGAAATATAGGCTCACCGAGAAGCAGTTCTGCCAATATGCAACCCACGCTCCAAAGATCAACTCCAACACCATAGTGGGTAGCACCAAACAAGAGTTCAGGTGGCCGATACCAAAGTGTGATCAGTGGCTAGTCATGGGCTGCTGCTTGTTATCAGGATCGAACGAAGTGGCCAGTCCAAAGTCTGCTATCTTGAGGATTCCGTCGTTGCTGACAAGGAGGTTCGAGCTCTTGATGTCTCGGTGCAGGACGCCCTTTTTGTGGCAGTGTTCAATCCCAGTCAGTAGCTGTTTCATGTAGCACTTTACCTGTAGACAACGACAACAAACAAATTGGAATTCATGAAAAAGACAGATAAAAAATCACAGTCATACATATGAAAAAGTTGTCCTGGCTGGGCCCTTCAAGTTCAGGAAAATGAGAACATCGCCACACTTTTGACAATTCTTAATGTAAAATGTGCTAACTGCAGACAATGTGGACTGTTGATATATCTGGAGTTCACTGAAGGGATTTCTTCTGAGCAACGTGTGAACATGAAATTTATTGACTGTCTTTGTCAGTTGGACTGGAACCTGTGCTCAAATTTATCACCCAGTAAACTTTCTACAACATCACTAGTCTAGTACACTTCCAGGTTCGTTCTATGGTGGTTATTCTGCTAGACAGATTTGTTTGGTTCTTAACAAAAAGCTACAGGCATAAATTTCAATTTTCATACCAACAAGCAGTCAATGATTCTTCTTCTAGAATAGAAGAAAATGCTGGCTGTATTCACATGTTTCAATCAGCTCAGACTGAAAATACATATAAATTACTCTAGCAAATTCAGTATGTTACATCTAAACTTCAGGCTATATTGCTGGAAAAGTCTTGCAGTTTTGGATTTTTTTTAATGTTGTCAGCGCAATCTTCTAACGGGGAAAAATGCTTCTGTGCACCTCTAAAAGAAAATTTACCCATACTAAGTAAAAATTTAGGATGATCCGTGATGACAACTACTAAATAGTAATTACAGGTGTTTTCTATCGAGACATGTGCAGTTTTGTCCATTGACAAAACTTAAGTAATATAGCAACATTTTTCTCAGTAAAAATGCAAAGCTCCGTACTCTATTACTAGCTGGCTGCTGCATTCATCAGCAGGGGCAGATCCAGTATAGAAGCACTGTTATCATAAGACATCAATGCATTCCCAATTGGTCTAAGAACTCTTTTCTAATTCAGTGTTAATAGCAGTCTGACCTGCTTGGTGACCTCAATGTCCTACTGAAATCCTAAAATTGGATGACAAGTTTACGGTGACACTAAATACCTAAAATCATGGTGCTAAGGCAAATTTAGCTCAAGTTCTTTCTATTGGATTTCAATTACTTTTTTTTGCAAGAAGTTTTGTCATGCATACTAATCTCAGATACAATTACCTCATCAGAACATACTAATGACTTGTTAGTAAAAGCATCCATAATCTGATAATCAGTAGGGAACAGTGCATGCGACCAATTAAGGAGCAAAAATGATGTACCTGGGACAAAGTGAAGCGGGCGGCGGCGGCAGCGAGGCCGGTGAGGTCATGATCCATGTACTCGAAGACGAGGTAGAGGGAGGGCGCAGTGATGAGGCGGGAGGTGACGAGGCCGTCGAGGTGGACGATGTTGGGGTGGGCGCCGAGGTGGCGGAGCAGGGCGATCTCCCGCGCCATGAACCGCGCGCTCTCCGCCTCGCCGACGCCATCGACGCGCACCTTCTTCAGCGCCACCACGCGCTCGCTCTCCACGTCGATCGCCTTGTACACATTGCTGTACGTCCCCGACCCAATCTGAATCACCCAAAAAGGTTTTATCTTTCCGAGAGAAATGCGCAGGCGAAGCAAATTTCGATGATCTGTTCATGAACAAAAAGTGATTACTCAGTTTACTGATCTCAAGAAAGCAGGGGGTTTGTCCACCTCTATCTATTCTAACAGTTTGGTTCTTGCACTTTGGGATTTGTTTATTTCTGGAATTCCTGAATCATAACTAAACTATGCTCAATTGTTCTTCGCAACTCCAGCCAGGAAAAAGATTGGGTTTGTTGAACTATCAACTATGGCAAGTTCTTTGCAATCGCACAGCAAAAAGATTGGGTTTACCGGCTTATAGTAGAATTTCAAACAGAACGGTAAGAAGTGAGAACTCAAACCGCAAAAAATATGAAAACAATTCTTCTGCGCACTATGATCGAGTCCGTAGAACAGGATTAGTAGAACGTCCATGGAAGAACAAATCGATATAAACAGAGAAAAAAAGTTGAAATATTTGGCCCCGGACAACTCGTTCCTTCCACTTCGAGGAAAAGCCCAAACTTTCCAGCAACTAACTAAGTTAGTAGCTTGTGGAAGGACGGGCGCGCTCACCTTCTCAAGCTTGTGGAAGGCGTCGGCGGAGCGGGGCGCCCAGCCGCTGAGTGCGTCGCCGGCGGCGGCGGAGAGCCAGAGCGGCCACCCGCTCCCGTCCTTCTTCACCTCCTCGATCTGCTCCGGCTGCGCCGCCGCGAGCGGGACCTCTCCCACTCCTCTATTTCCTCCTGCGGCCGCCGCCGCCGCCAGCGCCGGGAAGAAGAGGCAGGATCCGGGCGCTGTGGCGAGCTTACCGAGTATGCATCACATGGCGGCGCGTCATGTGGTGGCACGCGTTCGGTCGATCGCCGGCAGTTGGAGGAAGCGGGAAGTAGCAGATGCCCGAGAGCAGTGGCGGACCCAGGAATTTTGTAATGGGGGTACGAAATTAAATGTAATACAAAACACATGTATAATATAGTAGAAATTAGACAATCACAATTACAAAAATAATATAGTAAAAACATACTCAATCTTCTGAGCTTCCACATGTGTCTTTAGGTTTTGATAGTTCTCCGCTTTCATTTGCAATTTTAGGATCAGATTCTATTGTAGGTGCAGATGTAGGGTTAGGATCATTGCTTCCAACTTGAGGCTCAAGAGAATTATTGTTGTTAGATCGTTGCTTCTTTTCAGCTTTGCCCTACATAGATTTTAAATCCACATATTTCTTCTTCTTATTTTCCATCTACTACAAATATATCACAATTTCTGAATTTTAGTATACACCATACAAAATACAAAATCAATTATTTACACAAACAATCAATGAATCAAACATAAACATGTTATACCTCATAAACCAGAAAGCAATGGGCGTCGGGCGGAGGAATAGCCGCAGCACTGCGGAGTGGGGGGCTGGCCGGCTGGGCCACTAGGGGCGTGCGCCGTGCGGCTGCCGGCAAGGCACCAGGCGCCTGGCGCCCAGGCGGCAGGCCAGCGGCCGGCGGGGCGCGGGCGCGCGGCCGCGCACGCGCAGGCGCCATGCGGTGCAGCGATGGGCACTGGAGCCTGGAGGGCGCACCGGCACAGGCGCTGAGGCGGCGAGGCGTTGTGCCGCTGCTGTGGCGCACTGGGCAAGCCGGCGAGAGCGCAGCCGCGCAGGGCGAGGCCGCGTGGGCCGTGGGCGACCGGACGTACCGGCGAGGGCGCGAGGTGGTGAACCGGCGAGGCGGCGATGGGCGTGCCGGCGTGGGCGCGTGGGCGTGGCGGCGTGCACGGCGGCTGAAGCTTGGAAGCGGACAGCCGAACGGAGAACTTTTGCTAGCAGGGGTTTTTAGGTTAAAAAATCTGATATGGGCTGATGAATTGGGCTTGTGAATTTGGCTGTTGAATAAATTAGGCCCAATAAAAAATTAAGCATATATATATCTATTTTTTTCTGAAAAATTTTGGGGGTACATCTGTACCCCCACGCTCCACTGTAGGTCCGCCCCTGCCCGAGAGGGAAAAAAAAGGAGAGACCTTGCAGGCTTCTTCTCCGACTCCGACGAGGTGGTGTGTACTTGTGCCACTGAGTTAACCGCTTGCCAGTTTGGACTCCAGAGTCCAGATTATATCGAGTTTTAACTTTATTTATTTAATATTTATATGGGTAATTCTATGTATACTGCACCACTGATTTGTCATGTACTCATGTTTATATTATATAATATTTTAATTAGATTTTAATAATTTTAATTTCTTTAATTTTAATCAAATTTTATACTACTAGTTTATTTAAGAGACAGATACCGGCGAGGGCCACATGCCCGTTGACCTTTAGTGAAATCGTTGTAAGCTCGTACGGTCGTACCTGCTCAGAGTTTATTAAGCCATAAATTGCAGTTAGGGCCTAACTTCTGACAGTTAAACCCGTAAGTACGGCAAGTTAATTGTGGTCTTAATTTGGCAGCATGTGTGGTCTCTTTCATCTGCAAGTTCTGACAATCTGAATCTGACTATGTGAACCACAAATAATGGCTAGGATGAAAGTCTCATTTCTCTTCTTTTCTCTTCACATTTTACTTCTAGCTTATGTTCTTTTGTGAATGAAAATTTAGAGAACGTTAACCTCTAGGTTTACAGTAAATTATTTACAGACTTCAAATTACTGCCGAAATGAGGTGATATAGGTCGCTCATGTGTTAATTGCATCGTAATATTGATCAGGATCAGGTGCAATTGCAGCTGCTACTAGCATTTTACTTTAAACTGAGAGGTTAATATTCTCTAAATTTGCACTTACAAAAGAATATAAGCTGGAAGCAAAAGATGAAGTGAAAAAAGATAGAAAAGGACTGTGATCCTAACCAGTATTTATCTTTTGAATGGTTTAGATATCGCTATTACTGGAGTCGCAGTAGCAGTTGTAACTGTATCTGATCCTGATCCGTTGGAGCTTGAACTGACAAAGGAGAGACAGAGAGATTAACCAAGTGATTACACTAATGGCATGCCATTACCATGCTTAATTAGCTAATTGATTTGTCACCAGATGGGTCAAGGCATGACCAACTACCATCAGAAGAAAAATACAGGTAGGGCTTTTGACTACAATGGTGTCATGTACAGTCAGGAGCAGGAGGGTTGTGTCCTAACCACCATGGGGATGGTTGGCTAGAGAACCCTACATGCAGGTGCAGATGTGTTGTCAATAATATGCTGATGGCAATGCGAATGAACTTTACCCTTAGCTACATAAGAAGTTTGAATAGTTAGTTAATAATAATTAAACTATGATTAGAGAATTAAAGAGGTGTACCGGTGCAGATGCCGGAAATTAAATGTGAACTCTTTTCTATTATCTCGAAACACACAATTAAGACATTACAACAACTTCGAATTTTTTTATGGCAAACATAGTAGATATGTTTGCCCATGTTAGTATATGACTTTGGTCCAAATCGATCTGAAAGTGAAAGTGGTGTTGCGTTTGCTAGTTGCCATTTGGCATCTCCCACTGAGCGAGAGATCATCTTGAGATTCCTCTTGATGTTGTTGCTGTGTGCGAACAGTCGTTGGGATTTTACAAGCAGACCATAGCCGTGTGGTCAAGAGCCAGTGGCTTAGATTATGAGCTACAGTACGAAACAGCCTTGCAAATGTCTACCTGATGCTACGGGAGTATTGTTACAGTACCGTGCATTAGTTCAAGTCTGAATAAGATGGTTCCTGAAGTCTACAAATCTGAGCATGCTGGGCTGGTCAGAATTTTAGTCTGATCTAAGCATGACATGACTAGTGTTGGATTCAAGCTGGTATGTCCATACTTTGATGTTGTGCTTGGTTCTCTACCTCGGCTCAGGCACGACCCATTTATAATTGCATCCTAGTAGATAGGCTCAATATCCCACATATCATGGGTTGCAATAGACAGTCCACAAACAGCCCCTTAAGCAACAAGAATTATACCATCATGGGCAACACCCGGATAAATTTATTGTCTTGTGCAAATTAAAAGCAAGCTTGTACAAATCCTGAGTCCTGACCTAGAAATTCCAGCGAAATCACTGGACTCACAACCTTTCCAAGACACAAAAACCACAAGACGGGTACCATACTATCAATATCAGGTATTGTGATATACTGATATGACCCATCACGTTCAGAACTTCAGCTATGTTCTGCTACCATTGACGGTTTGCATAATTGCATCAGGCAGAAATGAGATTCATGGGCCAAATCCGACAAAGGCCGTCACTTAAGGCCCACAAGCCAAGGATAGAAGGAATGAAACCACAAGGAAAGGAAAGAAAAGAAAATGAACCAACTCTTTCAAATTGTGCTAGGTTTAGTTCAGTCCCATGATCCAATCCCCTAACATAGAGTGTCATAAACGCCACACTGAAATGGCGGAACATGAGCATTAGCAAGCACTGTTGTCTTATATCGAATGGGGATGCAATTTACAGTTCATATCGGGCCATAGGGCCTCAGCCTGAGCAGAGCTTCTCGAGAGCCATGTTCTCGTCGCCATTGACACTCTTCAGAGCACTTCTTACCATGTCTTCAGGGAAGCCCATCTCAACCAGCTTCTGCACCTGTGGTTGCAGAAATGGAGGAATTACTATGGCCCCTCGATATCTACAACTTTTGTATGCCCAATGAAGTAATAACTAATAAACACTAGTCGATAACCATACCTTCTCTTCCATTCCGGTGGAGGTACTCTTTGCAAAGGCATCCGTCCAGTAGCGAGCAGTAGCAGAAAACGTGGAATAGTCACGCAGGTACTGCAAAAATGGATGAAAATAGATACAACGAGTGAAAACAGCCTGCAACAGTGATTCTGTAAACCTGCCAGCTTGTTCCTAAGCTGAAATACATAAGAATTTCTGGTACTGCCCTTTTCATAAATGATAACTGTAGTGTATTCAGGCCTTATGTGCTTACACTCTGCATCACTTGAGTCATGGTCCAGAACAAAAGGATTGATTCACTAAGGTTCATTATGTAGCCTAGATAAGGTAACTAGACTCTGGACCTGCCTAGCCTGAATAACAAGTTACTATCCAATACCTACAAATTAAAGCATCCAATTGAGTCATGTTGCTTATATGCCTGTATTACCACATTTTACTCACAAATAGAACACCACATAGAACTATTCCATTGGACTTCCCTATGCTCCAGTTCAGGCCAGGCTAGACAGAATAATAAACAATCTGGTAGCAGAGTGCACCATTTTTTACTTAAGACAGATTTAGCACAGAATGAAGAAAAGCTTGCTGAGCGTATCAGAACTACCTCACACCTTGATTTTCACCTAGTATCAACTATACAAGTATACATATAGAACACACCACTTCCAGTCTGCGTGTACTATAAATGCCAGCTATAGAGATGAAAAGTGAAAACAGTTGTGTATCAGTTTACCATGTAGCAACTACATACATAGCTACCTAACCGGAGTAGGTACATAAATGCACAGTGACACAGAGCTCGTGTGTCTTACAAAATTACCATTTATGCGGCAGATAATAGCACACAATAAGAGGTAATCATGCGTATATGCACAAACTGAGCTTCTGGAGAACAAATGCTTGGTTGATTGGTTATAGACTTGTAGAATGATGCAACAACAGGCAACCTGAATTTACTCTTAATGCATATGTCAGCTCAAGGGCAAGGTGATATGCTAAAAACTATGGAACTAAATAGTAAAGGCCAAATCCATACCTGTTGTGCGACGACAGCATCCTGTGGATCGTCAGGTGCAGGAGCAGAAAGCAGAGCTTGAAGGGAAAGGAGCGCTGTCTTCAATGTAAGGGCTGGGCTCCATTGGTCCTTCAGAATGTCCAAGCAGATTGCTCCACTTTGGCTGCTGATGTTAGGGTGCCTTCAACATAGATCAGACTATCAGAGTAGAAATCAGAACTTGCACTTATCAGTCAGGAAGCGAAGCGAAGTTTAAATAATTCCAAATTTATGGACCATGGATGGCCAAGCAGGAGCAGCACATCAAGAGTGAACTCACTGCAGTACGTAGAATTTATCAACACTGAAATAGCAGATATTTCCACTCGTTGTATTTGTTCTCACAATGTACTATGGCTATTATCCCTTATTGACCAAACAACAACAGATCCAGTAAAGTGAAAACTCATATCAACTGTCGCCAATTGTTAGCTCAGAGGAATGGATTCATACAAACAAGGGAACTAAGGTTCTCCTCTGGAAATGTATGTAAACAGGAATGTACAGAAGCAATAAACAACAGGGAGGAGAGCTTGCATACCATACTTTGGTGATGAACTGCATCTTAGGAGGCTCAAAGGGGTAGCCACCTGCCAATCAAAGAGCATAATCAATCGATGACTCTAGTAACATTTCCCATGCATTGCTCATTTGCTCTTCTTGCTTTGGCCTTCAGTTAATAGCATAAGGTGATGCTAACAAGGCCACCGAATTCCAAGTAATTGAAGATTAGGCGTTTCACACGCAAGTGTAGCGGCCCTAAGCCATGGTACAAGGAATTGGAACATCGTATTTTTCAAATTACAAATAGTAGAGGTAAAACAACAATTACACCTTGGAAATATCAACATGAACTAGAAATCTGCATGCTCAAACGCAGACTGCTCCATTGCACAGAAATATACCGGGATGACGAATGCCCGCCGAACCAAACCCTGAAATCGTAATTCGGAACCGAAGATGACACACCAAATCCTACCCCGACCCGGGCTAATCTACCTCCCACACTAGAATCGAGGTACGCACCAGCCAATCAATCAATCAGCCTACGCGCGCAACTCCGCGGAGGCGACGGGAAGCCGATCGCGCGGGCGAAGCAGGAGTGCAACTGCGGAAAAGGAATCCCGCACGCAGCAGAAATGGAGGAAGAGAAAGGGGGCGGCGATGAGAGGGGGGGGGGGGGGGGGGGGGGGGACGTCGAATACCGGGGAGACGGATGTCGATGAGAAAGGTGCCGCCCTCGTAGGGGGTGCCGAGGGGCCCGGCGATGGTGCCGGTGAGGTGGGAGATGGTGGAGCCGTCGTGGAGCGCGATGGAGACGCCGGAGACCTCCCGGTCCCGGTTGCACTCCGTTAGCTCCTTCTGCACGCGCGACACGTCCACCATCGCCGTCGCCTGGATTTCGCCCCGCTCCTCCTCTACCTCCCCTCCCCCTCTCGCTGGAAGCAACGCGATGCGAATCGAGTCGGAACGGAAGGGGAAGACGCCGCGGTGCTACTTAATTATTCTTAAAATTTACTCTAATTACTTTTCTACTAGTCATCCTCCCTGTGAATCTTTCGCTTTGCTCGTGATTCCAATATTCCTTTCATCCCAGAAAAGGGGATTCCGGAAAAATAATTTTCGTGTTTATTTGGTAGAGACGTAGATTTCAAAAATAAATATATATAATATATAATTGCAATGGTTTGAAGGTGCGTTGTATTTCGCATTTCAAAAAAACGTTGATTTTTACTAATCAAATTTCTCGATTTAGTCGTCTAGGTCGAATAATTATAATCAAACATATATTTATTTAGAAAGTCTGGCGTGGTTATTGAGATTGTTGGGAAATTTTAGTTGTTGTTTCAAAAGGAATTTGTTTTGGACGTGATTTCATATACCAAAAAATGATTATTTTATATATATATTTACTCCTATTAAATATAATATATTAGTATAGATAGTACAGAAAACGAAAAAGTAATATTACTTCAGATATATAAATATTTAAAACGTACAATAAAATACAAAACAAGAAGCTTATTATTGTCTATGTTTTCTCTCCGGCCTGGCGACGAGACCTGTCCATCTTGGTCACTCTCTTGGTATATCCACCTTATTTTCCTCGTGCTCGTTTGATTTAGTCATCGATTTAATCATCATCATTGTCAATCAAATCTATATTTATTTGATTATATAGTAATTATTGGCAATCAAGTCTGACCTATACTCGTCATGTCTATTACATAGACAATATTTATTTGCGTAATCGTATAATCTCTCAAATCTCATAAGCTCTTTTTTTGTTTTAGTTTATAGCGGTCAGTGATTTTAATTGATCTGAATAGTTGATAGTCTGATTTAGCTATTCACAATGGAGGTTTATGAGAGATTTCATAGTATTAATTACCATGATATATCGGATTTTTTGCTGACGTGATATTCAATTAATGAGGGAAAAGAAGGAAGTAGTGTCGTCACCATGACACGGTGCTAACCCGTTTTCCAAGACGGATGAAACGAAATGAAACGCCCACTGAGAACCAAATTATTTCATCACAGAGAGGGTATTTCATGAGAGCTAGTTGCATTTAATTACACTCGTTAGCTTAGGAAATAGTGAAATAAAACTCTCCACTGAGAGGGGTATTTCGTTCAGTTGCAAAGCTAATATGAACTTCTAGTAAACAGTGTTATGAAACACACCATTATGAATAGACTTAGAATCCAAAGAAACCAAATAAGTTATTATTTATGGAATTCTAGTTTATTTTTAGATTTGGGGCAACTAATACTTACTATTTTGGTCCCAAATATGCATCATGTGCTCATGTTATCAACCTCGTGTGGGTGTTAGATACTGAAACAAATATGCTCCAAATATTTGATCTTTATTTGATCATTATTTTTAAAACTACTTTACATAGTGGTGGCAGTGAGATGTTTTTTAAAATATTATCCCTGTTAGTCAGCAAGCACACGGATTTTTTACTTGACGGAAAAATTAATTAACAACAGTCTTCTTCCTTATAGCGCGTGCCGTTGTGCACCCCATGTATTACTAGTTTACTACGACGCATCCGCCATGCCTAAAGGCGGCAGCTCGACGGAGGCAGGCGAGACTGAGCCAGCGGTGGTCGCCGCCGCCGTCGACGTCGTACCGTCGCTGATGATGAAGGCGGCGGCGGAGGAGGCGGAGGCGAAGCCACTGACCATCTTCTACAACGGCAGCGTCACCACGTTCCATCTCACCCAAGAAAAGGTCCGGTCAGTCCGTCCACCCATCATGTCCATCGATTATCGATCTCTCCATGCATCGAAGATCGAGCTGATGATTGATCAATCAACACGTACACGGATGCGCTTGCGTGCATATGTTCAGGCTCAGGATATCATGAACATGGCGGCCGGTCAGGAGGAGCAGGCCGATGCTGCAGACGGCGCCGCCGGCCAGCGGCGGCGGGCCGCGGTGGCGGCGATATCGGCAAGCAGCACCGGCGATCAGCTGCTGGAGAAACTAAAACAAGGTAGCTTAGCTAGCTAGCTAGCTACATATATACGTGGATCGATTATTGGCCAGCTCCAGCTAGCTAGCTAGGGAATAATTAATAATTCAATGATATATATATCTTGGTTAATTTGTTCATCTGCTGCAATGCGTAGAGCTGCCTATTGCGAACAAGAGGTCGTTGACGCGATTCTTCCTGAAGCGAAAGGAGAGGTGTGCCATAAATTCATCAGCTGTAACGTGTAATTTTTGTGTGATTTTGGTCTTTAATCAGGAGTACATGCATGCATGCATATGCATGGATGAACACTAATTAATAAGTTCTGTGGATGCATGTGATGGATAATTTGGTTATGTAGAATTTGTTGGAAATTAATATAATCCTGACATAAAGCAACAGTACTACTCAAAGTCATAAATGAAGGTGTAAGATAGTATTCCTACTAGATTTGTAAAAGCCAAAGTTTTAGATGTGGTGTGGAAAAGAGATGAACATAATCTAAAATTTATCTCATATTATTTCCATGCACATTGTCGAGTAACACGAACAATATTTTTCCAACAAAAACGATGGTTTATCTAAAAAACATTCTTCTTCCTAATTTCACAAAATGAAATTAAACACAATCTTCCGAAGAATCTTTGAACATTATATGTACGAAGCACTTGCATAGTTGGAAATTGACCTAGCCATATATGCAAGTGTCGTCGATAATATATATCATATGATAAAGCTAGCTACTAGCTGTTGCTCATTTCCAAGTAGAGTAGATTTTTTAGAGAAAAAGGCACACCACTAACGGCCATGCTTGACTTTGGAAGCAATTTAAGTAACAAAGATTTTCATACCGGGGACATCGGTTTACAATTAAGAGCACAAAAGCTAAACTCTCCGATCAACCACCGCATCAGCTATTTACATGAAGCATTAACACCAACATGCAGTAAGGTAGTGTTTGCTTTCCTGTACAATGAGAAACGGAACGGAATGGTTCTTGGATATAGGGTGATATTGTTGTTTGATTCCTGGACATCAGTGTAGTACTGATTTTTTAATGAACTAGATGGTTTCGAACCATCCTGCTCCATTTCTTATCGTATGCCAAATTAAACACTACTTAAAAGGACACAACCAGGAACTAAAAACCCAAATGACCTGATCCAGGAGACCTAACAGAGATAGATTATGCCACAACAGTTTGTCACAAAAGACAGCAACTAGTCCATCCATCATTTCACTTTCCGGCTAAAGAACCAATATTGACAGCAAAGAACCAAACACCATCGAACTTAATTTTTAACCACCGGTCCAGATTTCTTCACCCTTGCAACACATTGCTTGAACTTTGTTGACCCCCACCAGTTGATGTAGCTGACACGGAGCAAGTCGAGACATCTTGTAGTTTCCTCCCTTAGTCGAGCTGAGACAAATTGGATCCACTGAGTTAGAAAATTTATTAGTTTGAATACAATCTGAAAAACATTAGAGTAAATTTTTTTTTCCTGAAAATGAATTCATTTCTTAGCCACCAAATGGCCCAAGCACCCACACCCAAAATTTGAATAGCAATTTTGATTTTCTTATCATTTATAAAGCCCCCAATCAAATCCAAAAAAGCTTTTTCTGTGCACTGGAACTCACCCCAACTCAGCGCATCACTCACAAATGACCGCACAACCTACAATACATCTCACCACCCCAATTCATTTTCCTTAATTATTCTCCCACATGAATCACCCCTCATCATTATTAGCCAAGTGAAAATCTTCACCTTGAGAGACATACTATTTTTCCAGATTAGTATACTTTTCTCATCTAATACCCCACTATCATTCATCATCATGTATACAGATTTAGTTGAGAACCTTTTTTATCCATTAACCAACTCATTTGGTCTTAAGATAAATCTCAGAATTTGCCAATCCCTCAGCTCAAAAGCATTCAACGATCTCCTAAACGACATCCCAAAAGGTCAACTGACGCAACATCTCAGCTACTGTCACTTCGAGATTACAACTCATTCGTACCAAATGTCGTGCCAAAGTGAAACTCTTGAACCATCTCCAATTTTAAAACCATACCCTCTTCTAACCCAAGCCTTCGCTGTATGAAAGCCTTTCCAAAAATAAGAACCCTAAGTAAACAAGATTGAAAAAAAAACTTTGTTCACATTATATTTTTTTCAAGTAGTAGATAATTAGTGATAATTAATCTAGCTATAAAATTGAGAGAAGACTTAGCTTACTTAAGTTGATATTACACATGCAACTACGCAAGTCAATGACACGTGGATAACACGGATAAAAACCAAAGTTTTTTATCTACTACTTTATAATACCATTTTTTATTAGTAAGAGATATTTTAGTTTTTTATTCTCGCAGCTAATTTATGATTTTATCTTAAAACAAAGCTTTGAAAAAAGTAGAAGAGTACATAAAAGTCATTTGATTAATTACACGTGTGTTAAGTTACTGTCACACAATCAAGTCAATTTTCTCAAACCAGTTTAAATTGTTCTTTAATTTAACTTATAACATAATTAAATTCCACACGTGTGCATTTGACATGGCAGGTTGTACAGGCCCTAGCTATGGAGATCGGTTAGTGAACAAATGAACCTTGAAAACGACTGGTCGATCCTACTTGTCTCTCTGGAAACTATATATGAAGTTATAAGTAATAATGTACTATCAAATTAATTGTGGATTATATCTGAACTAATCTTACATGTGACCATGTGGATATATAGGTGTTCATATTTTTCGCTTTAATTAATACATTTTAATTTTCGTGTAAAGAACTAAAGATATATACATCAGAATTGACGATGAGTTACTACTCATGTAGAGTCTTTTATGAGTAGAATATCTCTTATCTATATTCAGAACAAACTCTTTCATACAAGTATATATCAGATTCACTTTATGTTTGAAAATTTATCCTAAATTTAAAATGTTATAATCTTATTTAAATGAGACTCGTGGATGTTAATATCAAAAAATAATTCAATTTATGCCATTATAATTTTATGATTTTGGAGAAATGTCATTACAATTCGTATATTTAGATTTATGTCATTTTGGAATTGTAGCTATCTGAAAATATAATGATGTATTTTAGAATTATTTAAAATTGTAATGCTATATTTCAAATTTTTCTAAATTTGCAATGATATAATTCGAAATTCTTTAAAATTATAATATATGAATCTAAATATGTGAATGGTAATAATTTTTTTTAAAAGTTACAAAATTATAATGACATAAATCTAATTTTCCTAATACCAAATTACCAATCTAAGAGCATCTCCATTGTAATTGCTATTTTTGACTTGCTATTTATAGCAATAGCAAGTCTTTCTATTTTAATTGGTTTGCGCTAAGTTTGGTGAGATAAATAGTAAGCCCTTTAAAATAACAAGTCAAATAGCAAGTACAATAAATACATTTTTAGATAATTCTTATTATTTTTAAGAATAGTAAGTTGAATAATAATTAGAGATGTTCTAATTACTACAGTTATCAATTCGATTTATCGGTAATCACACCACACGAGCGAGGTGAAGTCCACACGCGCACGCGGACCCACCCACTCGGCCACTCCACTGCCCCCAGATTCCCCTCTCCTCCTCGCCGCCGGCGCGGGGAGAGCGAGCGGGACAGCCAGCTCCGCCGTCTCGCCTAGGTCGTACGTCCCGGCCGACGGGCGGATGAGAGGTGAGAAGCTCCACCCGCGTCACCCACCCCGCTTCTGATCTCCTCTCGCGATGCCGGCCCCTCCGTGCCCTTCTCGCTTTGCATCCGTTCTGCCTTTTGTCCCGTGAAATGCGATCTGCCGAACCTGCTCTTGCCTGCGCGCCGAGATGTGGATCGGCTCATGTTATGGTCTCAGTAGTTTCGTCGCTGCCGGCCGTGCTGAAATGCTCCTGCGGAATCGAAATGATGGGAATGGCAGGGAAGGGGGGAATTAGCGCCTTCATTCGTGCCCATCCTGGAATTTGCATGATAGGAATTGTGTTTGCCCTGATGAAATCGAGTGACATGGAGCTAACAAGGGCGGTGTGATGTTTGGTCTATGCCCATTTATCAAATCCATACTCCTGCTGTACCAACCATGCTTTATATTCCCATTGTAGCTGCTGAAATCGAGTGGACTGCATGCTTTTTAGTTTTAGATGCAGTGATGTTAATTCACTTGTCTTTCCATCATCTACATTTCCATTCCCCTTATACATCTATTGATCTATGAACACGCATATTTTCTCAGTCACGCTCGGTTGCAGTTTCAGAAATTTGTGTCTATGTTGGTAGTGGTTACGGCAAAGTTTTGCGTGATTGCCTGGAAATTATGTTTTGGCTCCACATTTAATTATTTACCATCAATTTCTTCTATATAGGAACTACATCATTTGCCCATGGCAACTGTACGACATATGGTTTTATACCTCTGATTATGTCTGTATTTTTTTTTTACTTTTTAGCATGTTGGATGATGATGCTGATACCTGCTATTTCCAGTGAATCATGGGTGGATTTTGCTGTTGCCTCTGCACAGAAGATTTCGAGGAATATGCTCATCCAAATAACCCTATCTATAGGCAATGCATATGCCTGAGGAATTTTTTCAACAATACTTTTGGTGGGGTAATGTTAGTCTATGATGTTTTCAACATTTTGCATTATCTTCCAACCAGTTGATTAAAATACCACCCCTTGTAGATTTCACCACATATACATGCTATATAGACTTGTGATTTATGGTCTATGGATATTCTTTGGGCACATCTGTGGAATTGTAGTGGAGAGAAAACATAGATGCAATATGAAACATATGCCTTTAATTGCAATTTTCTATTGAATAACCAGATTATGATATATTTATTTTGATCACCGGATATTTTATTCTAACAATATTACTTCCATTTTGTTGATCTATACAGTATACTGCGACATTCCAAAGGCTTGAATCTAGGCCAAGCAACCCAACTCAAGGAGCTGCTTCATTGGCATCCACTAATCCAAGTACCAATATAACTGACAATTCATTATCTGAAACATATC
This sequence comes from Zizania palustris, assembly GCA_019279435.1. Taxonomy (NCBI): domain Eukaryota; kingdom Viridiplantae; phylum Streptophyta; class Magnoliopsida; order Poales; family Poaceae; genus Zizania; species Zizania palustris. The sequence goes on along the minus strand of JAAALK010000288.1, from coordinate 83,016,249 downwards.
ACCTTGTTTCTAGACCTCCCACGTATGACACCGATCCTAGATATGCCCATGTTCAAAGGGAGGGATTGGTATCTAGGCGTGAAAAGTCTATAAATCTAACGCAAGAAGAGGCGCTGGCTCTTAGGCGAAATGGCAGCAGCTCTGGCATTGAACATTTAGCTGCTCATAAGAAATGGAGCATTCCTGAACCTGAGGGTGAATATAAAACACATCGCTCTGAATCAACCAAGAGTTTATCTGCAAAATCATATAGCAGCAGTTTTGCAGTTGTCGCTTCAGAAGATGAAGACGCGTGTCCTACTTGTCTGGAAGGTTAGAATGCCATTTAACTTAGTCTAAGTACACAGAACATGCCTTGGTGTATGATTTTTTTCTTACAAACCCATTGCAATTCACTCATCATGCAGAATACACCCCAGACAATCCAAGGATTATAACTAAATGCTCCCATCATTTTCATCTTAGTTGTATTTACGAATGGATGGAAAGAAGTGATACTTGTCCAATTTGTGGGAAGGTATGATACTATGAATTAAGCAGACATCAAAATCACTAATTTTATGGTGACTTTTGATCTGTGCTCACCTGTCACCAGTTCCTAGGAAATGTTACTTTTCCCCCAGACCTGACAAATTTTCCTTCCAATCTGATGGCATTTCAGGAAATGGAGTTTTGCGAAAGTCCATGAGAGATTTATGTGCTCGTTGTATTGGTGAAAGGGAAAAGATCTACAGCGCGAGAGGCTGGGGTTTGTAAATAATAGATGTATGATGTCCAGATCAATCTCTTTTTTGATATCAAATTCTTGTGTGCACTGAAAGCATGGTCGACAAAGGTAGAAAGTGCTAGAATTTGCAATCTAAATAAATTTTGGAATGCATGTTCAAAGGCACAGTTTTTGTTCATCAGCTTATGCGGCGCCCACCCTAATCGAATGTTTCACCTTATTGCACATGAGCAGCATAATTCATATGACTAACACCCAACAATAGAAAGACGATATGTTTGCTTCTTGGTCTTCAAAAAACGTACACCAAAGTGACTAAGATAGGGGCATCGAGGAAATAAAAAAATTAAACAGTTCAAAAGTTATAAATTAGGGTTTTTTGGGACCGTTGTTATACTCCCCCCGTCCCAATCTATTATTTTAATTTTTGTGACAGTTATAAAATAGTAGTTAAGAGTCCCACTTTAACTGGAACAATTTCCTTGCTATGGATTAGTGAATTAGTTTCACGATTCTTATGAGTAGCTACAGTATTGTAGTTGCCTTAAGAAGATAAAAATGAAGTATTTTTAAGACAATTGAAGGGCTTTTTAGGAAAGTAACTAGCTATTTATGCTCTATCACAGGTTTTCAATAAAATCGCAAGCTACTGCCAAAGCCCAAATGTATCATATTTCAGTCACAAACTCACAATCTCGTTTGAAACAAAATAAATAGCATCAAAATCTACACTTGAGATCAACTCGCCCAGAACAATTTATCAGAAAATGAATAGCAATGGCAAGCCATATGCCTCAAGTTACATCACAAGAGAGTTCGAGAGAGAACCAGCAAGGTAGCATTTATTTAGTAACCGTTCACTTGCCAGCGCCAAAACATTCCAACTATTTTTGCACCTACAGGTTCACGGCCTCGAGGGCGTTGCCCTTCTCCTGCAAGCTCACAAGCAGACTGTCGAAGCTCTTCTTGAAGGAGTCCACACCTTCCAGCTCTAACTGCTTCCCAACCTCATCCCAATCTATACCCAGCTTATCCAGAGCACTGTAAACGCCTTCGGCATCTGAAACGTTTGCATCAATTGTCCTTGAAACTGTGCCGTGGTCGATGAATGCCAGCAAAGCTTGATCGGGCATAGTAGATACCTGAAAGTGCACAGTTAGCAGTTGCTCGGAAATTATGCACGTGCATATGACAAGAATGTTGATGATCCGTTGAACTATTCCAGCAAGCTAGAAGATAAGATGAAGGAAATTTGCTGTGGAAACTCACAGTGTCGGGTCCGATGAGAGGATCCACATAAAGAGTGTCAGAATAAGCAGGGTTCTTAACGCTGGTAGATGCCCACAACAACCTCTGCTTCTTGGCACCTTTCTTTACCAAAGCCTCCCACCTTGGGCCAGAGAATTTCTTCTGGTACAGCTGGTTGGCTAGCTTTGCCTGTGCTACAGCAGCCTGACAACATAGACAGTGGCAAAAATGTAGAACTTTTTTAGTTTGCCAATTTGGAAAGTCCTGCTGCTGCTACAGGGGAGGTAGTTCTAATAGTATGTACTGTACCTTTCCTCTGAGGGCAAGGGCCTCAGGTGTTCCAATCTTCTCGAGCATTTTGTCAATAAGTGTGTCAACCCGACTGACAAAGAAGGATGCTACACTGGTCACCCGGGATAAGTCACTCAAGCCAGAGGCCTCAAGTCCATCAAGGTAAGCATCAATCACAGCCTCATATCTTGCAATCGAGAAGATAAGCTGCAGTGACAAGCAACAGACTTGTGAGAAATAAGGTTAGCATCAAGGCATATGGCAAGCACAGCAGTTCTATTTTGAATGGTTTTATTATATCAATGTCTTAAGCAGGCCAGCGAATACATAGCATAGCTGAGAATGCCTGAGGAAAGACAATGACAAAACAAGACTCGAAACTTACAGTGACATTGACGCTAATGCCATTAGCAATAACTTCCTGGATAGAAGGAACACATTCTGCAGTAGCAGGGATCTTTATGTAGACATTGGGCCGGTTGACCACTTTATGCAACCACTTTGCCGCTTCAATAGTTCCCTGAGTGTCATTTGCCAGCCTAGGAGACACCTCCACAGAAACATACCCATCTGCCCCATCAGTCTGGTCGTAGATAGGCTCGAAAAGTTTGCATGCATCCTGGATATCCTTTATGACAAGTTCCCAATAAGCGATCTCTGCGTCTTTTCCAGCTGATATAAGCTGCTTGAACTGGTCATCGTACGCATTGGATGATGAGATGGCTTTCTGGAAAATCTGCATTGTGACGGGGACAGTTCAACCGTGAGGATTGCAAATACATGCTTGATTATGCAAGGTACAAGAAGACCAAAAGGAAAAGTTGGTAATTGAGGATTACTGTTGGGTTGCTGGTTACTCCACGGACACCGTTGGCAATAAGGGGCAGCAAATCAGTGACAGGACGGCAGAGGTTGTCGTACCACGGGGACTGGCCCTGGAGATCATAGAGATCATGAAGCGTGGTCCTCTTTGTCGGGGCACCATTTCCTTCCTTGGAAGAAGCCAACGCACTGAAAATTGTTGAATGACGGAATGAGACAAAGAGACCCGTGAGTTATAATCATGATGAACTGACTACTGAGATGGTAATTCGTGGAGTTCAAGAAGCGGCTTCTCCCACAATGCGCAAATGCATATGCAACTAAGCAAGTGAACACTATGGATCCTTATATGCTTTTGCACACGTTACCCTTGAAAGGGGCTCAAAAATGCTCCTCTGCTAATTGCTGGCGAGGGCAATAACACACACAGCTGAATTTCAAAGACGCCAATCTCAAAAGGTTGCTCCTTTTGCTGCATGAATTAGCCGTTGTAAGCCACGAGCTCCTGCCTAACCTTCTGGAGGCACGCGAATAAACAGGAGTACTTCGCCATCCTCCAGCGACGGATCCCGCACCGCCAGGCGTGCCATATCTATCAGCTCTAGCGAGATGGTTTGGACAGCTGCACGATCCCGACGGCTAAATCCCCACTCGAAAGGTTTGGCCGTGGATCCGGGCAACCGACGGCAACATCAGGTAGGCAGCTATAAGCTGCCACGCATCTACGCGGCAGAACAGCACGGGATCCAATCCCCCACGTCTAGAGCACAGATTGGCAGCTCTACCGCAACCAAACCTCGCAGATCAACAACCACCTAACCTACGGCGGCGAAACAGCCAACCAAGGAAAACGGGGAGAGGAAGGGTAAGGGTGACTCACATGATGGGGCTCCTGGCGCGGCCGGCGAGGGAGACGCGGACCCGGCGCGGGGACGGGGCTGATGCGAGGAAGGAGGGCCGGAGAGACGCCGGCGGGAGCGGCGCCGCAGCCGCTGCCGGCCTGGAGACGGCGAGCTTGGAGACGGCGCCGGTCATCTCGTCCGGGGTTGGTGAGATGGGCTGAGTTGTTGCGGGGTTTTGAGCTGCGGGACGGATCCTCCTCCTCGTCAATAAATAGACGTGAATTTAATTGGGTTGTCTAAATTTTTTTAATTATTATTAGTAAAATTTTATTCTTTACGTATCTTTTGATTTTGATTTCAATACGGTATAGGTATACCGCTTAAAGTGGTGCACCTTTCTGTTTGTCTCTAGCTTCGTCACTAGTTATATATGTAGTAAAAAGAGAAAAATATAATGCATAGTATTTTTAAGTATTTTTTGAATTTAATATGGTTTACTGTTTAAAGTGATGTACCTCTAAGTTTGTCTCTAACTTCGTCAATGGTAAGTAATAAATAAAAAATTTAGTAAATAGACACATGTTTTGTTTCTTATTCTTCCGCTTCTTTTGCATCCAGCCCCTTGCTTTCGTCGTATTCTCGTGTAACTCCATGTCAAATTCTTTTAAAATTGGAGAATGTTTGTGTGTCAAACACGGAAGTTAGAGAGATGTGAATACTTTTTAGGTGGTATAGGGTTGCTCGCCTCGTTTTTATTTCTCTATCTCACGTTTTTTCTTCAATTTTTCTGATTTTCATATTTATGAAATTCGATTTTGAAGATTCCAGGTTTGACTTACAATATTTTTTTACACAATCAAGTTATATATGGTATAAACATGTGCATTTAATTGAGATCCTTTCCTGCTCACTTCATCTCAGAATATATATTTATTTACAGTGTTTAAATTTTATTTCCTTTTTACATACCCAACGCCTTAACAAATTGTAATCATCGCCCATTTTTAATTTTATGTGTTTTCTTAATCACGACAAACTGGATGATTACTTGTGGTTTAGGGCGGAGTTATTAAACAAATGCATATTGAGACGAGAAAATTAAGTAAAGTTGTAAAGAAAACTGAGGGTGGGTTGGTGCGATATGTTGATGGGGTCGTTGAAACATTTATCTAATGCATCTCGCAAAAAATATCTTGGTCAAGCCATGGATTTTGGGGCTTCAATTTTAGCTAGCTCCGACTGTTATCATCGCAGCACGTTAACTCGAATTTTAATGGAATTCGATGTCAAGTGGTCACGTCTCACTCCTCAATTACAACATTACAGGATTTTAAAAACTACACTATACTAACTATACTATGTTCATGACAATACCATAGTTTATAATGTTTTGGAAAAATTACTTTGTACCGAAATTTTCAATATTGTAGATTGAATACATTATTTCTAGTACCGCAGTTTATTTTACAGAGATTTCAGATAGAATTGTTAAGCACCTTTCAATATATATAATACTGTAGTATTGCTACAGCATTGCTTTCGGAACAACAAAAAATTGTGTTCTAAAACAGGTCCCTCCTTGGGCGTAAATGAAATTATATTTATATCTCGGGAAATATCTGACGCAGCGTCGCACAAAATTGTACGAAAAATACCCTGTCAGGCGGGCCGTCTGAAACTTAGCCGTCCCAAGGGTCAGATTACCCCCTTGCTTGCAAGTTGCAAATGCCAATTTGGCAACGCAAAGCCCAACACGAGTAGCCATCGCCGATGACCGGCGACCTCACGGCGGCTAAGAGCATTTCCAATAAATATATAATACAACTCATAGTTTAATTGTATTTTCATCTTATCTTAACCACATTCTCACGAATTTTTTTTATATTGTAATTTACAAGTCGTCGAAATTTGATCGATTTTATAGGAAAATTCCAACCACTATAATATTAAATTAGTTTTATTAAATACACTGTAAAATCTATCATATTTGTTTAATATTACAATTGCTATCATATTTCTCCGTAAACTTCATTAAATTAGACAAGTTTGATTTCCAAAAATAACAGTTTGTAATATAGAACAAAAAAATATCTCCAGTTAAACTAAGAACATCATGGTTTTCTCTTTAATATTTTTAAGATGCGAATACTCCCTTGTTTTTTTTTGAAATAAGTCACACGGGTCCAACTTTGATTGAAGACCATGGTGTGTAAGAGATGTGAATGAGAACTTCTCCGAGTTCTCTTCCCTATAGGCGACAATATTTAGTACCAGCTAAGTCACAGTCTCTTTCACAATACTCTCTTGTTTTTACTTTTCATAAGTCAAAGCTGTATAATTTAACCTGTTTTATAGAAAAACATAACTTTGAATTGAATTAGTAACATGTGTAAGGACATTGGATTAGTAAAAAAACAAAACGATTTATAATATGAAATTCAAAAAGTAAGGGAGTATGAGTATCTCTTGTAGCAACAAAAGAGAAGAAAGAAAGAAATGTACATCTGCTGGTGCGATCGATGCGTATAGTGTAGCAGCCTACCACTCTACCAGGGCATGAGGTCGCTATCGAGGCCCTGGTTCCAGTCGAGGACCTTCTCGCCGGCCTTGAGGAAGACGCCCATGGGGTGCGGCAGCTTGCGGGCGAGGCCGTTGAGGATCTGGTGGAACGCGTCGCCGGGCCTGGCCGGTTGGTGGAACAGCACGGCCTGCTTCATGGCTGGGTTGGCCAGCAGCCGCTGCTTACGGAGCACGTCGTCGAGCGGGATGGAGGCGAGGATGGAGTCGAGTCGGGGCACGTCCGCCTCGGCCACGAACACGCTGATCTGCTCCCACGGGATGGCGTCTGAGAAGGGGAGCACGATGTCGTCGGCGATGATCACCGGGATGCAGCCGAACACCACCGCCTCCACCAGCCGGGGGCTCCACGGCGCCCACCCCAGCGGGCACAGGCAGAAGATTGCCCGCTGCATGTCCTCGTAGTAGGTCGCTGGGTGCTCTGTCGAGATGTCGAACAGCGGGTTGTCCTTGAAGTTCTCCCACACCGCCGCGCGCGCGCCCCTCGCATAGTACCCGCCCTCCGGGTCGTTCCCCATGTCGTAGAAGAGGCCACGGAAGTAGACGAAGATGGAGCGCGGCGTGGCCGGGTTGATGAGGTGCGTCTGCATCTTGTGCGGGTTGGCGTAGGGCGGGATGGTGATGGAGCCCTCCTGCAGGCAGACGTGGTTCCGCTGCCCGAACGTCTGCACCAGCGTGGCTCGCCGGAGCACCGGCAGGATGCCCCGCTCGATGGCGCGCTCCTCCTGGTAGTGGAAGCATGCCCCGAAGTCGTGCGGCGCAAGGAAGAAGTGATCGGCGCCGTCGGTGCGGTTCCAGTAGGGCCAGGTGGTGGCCACGTAGTGGACGGCGCTCCGCATGATCCGCGGCGCCCTGAACGGCAGCGGGAAGCCCTGCGGCGTGAGGTCGCAGGTGGCGTACGCCGGCGTGTAGAACCAGTCGGCCTCCTCAGGGTCCAGAGTCCGCACAGGGCTCGTCAGGAGGAACTGGTGCATGAAGATCTCCGCGGCGAACATGTGCGACAGGCACCGGCTGTCCTTGGCCAGCAGGTTCAGGTTGTACTTCCTCGGCATCTCGTACACGTACACCTTCAGCCTCCCTACGGGGTCGTCCTCCAGAACGTCGCCGACGTTCCCTAATCCACATCCACATCCATTGTCCCACAATTAATGAAATGGGCAGAGATTCAGCAAAATGAGTAAAACTGCTGTTGTTGGTTTCAGAATCAGTCTCACAACCCGTGACTTTTTGAGTTCAGAGCAGCAAAATGTGCGAGATGTCAGGTTTCGGGGTTTATTTCAGCACCAGCTTCAATTCAGAGCAGCAAAATGTTCAGGTTTAGGATTTACATGCATGATCAGTTTCAGCACTAGTGCATTTTTGAGTTCAGAGCAGCAAATGTGGCTGATGTCCAGGCTGGGGTTTTACATGATCAGTTTCAGCACTAATGCCTTTCAAGAGTTCAGAGCAACAAATGTGCCAGATGTTCAGGTTGGAGTATTACATGATAAGTTTCAGCTATCAGTTCAGAACAGCAAAACATAATTAATGCACTTTTAGAGCATCAAAATATAACTAATGCACTAGTATAAGTGGTCAGGTTAGTTGGTGGAAGTGACGAGTAGTTGCAGTCAGTAGTCCAGCAACCACAAGATCTTGTGCTATAAAAATCAATCACTATCATCTGGTCTCTACTTTCATGGCGTTTTATGCTTAACACATTGTTTATTACCAGCATGGTTGTTAGCATGTCCGATTCAAGGCAAAAAAGAACAAAGGGGAATCAATCATTCACCATCACCAGCCCAGTAAGTGGGCGACCACTGCTTAATTGAGCTACTCTTTTGTACTATCATGTCTCAAAATTTCTAGATCTTGCAGGCGCTAATTTGCAGATTAAAGAAGAACAAGTTGCATGCAAGTGTTAGGTGCAGAGCCGGAGAAGCGCTCCTCACAAGAAACGCTAATAATGGCAGCCTTTGCATCGATTCCTGGAGCAGCCGCACTACGGATGCGTGATCACGAAGGAGATGCCGAGATGGTGTAGAAAGGGGGGAAAAGTTGGGGAAGAATAGATCTGAATCATGAAGCATGTGGACCTAGTTAGCAACAACCATGGCCTGGTCTTATCCATGGTGCAAATGCAATGCAACGTAGGATCACCTCACCAAGAAACTGTGCAGCTTAAGTCTTTCACCCTCCACCAACCGATTCCAGAAAGATGAGCTCGCTGCAGTTGCAAGCAGTTACATGCTGCAGGTAGGTGGTTAGTTACTGGGGGGTATTGCAGTTACTGCTGCTGTTGTAGTGCTGCACCTACACAGGCTTATTACAGTTGGTGCCTTGTGTTGAGCACATGGGAGATCGCTCATCACAGCCTTCGATTCACAAAGGAGCTACAGCTACTGCTCTGTTGCAATTGTCTAAGTAGAATGAATATTGATCCCAGAAAGCAAGAACCAACTAGTAGTGGAATGGAATTGAAAGAATTGGATGTGTGAACTGAAGCAGTGAAGCAGAGCAGGATTGGATGAGAACACGGGTTATTTGGGTGGATAGCAGAGCTGGTGTCATCCATGGTGTGATCAAGGTGGATGCAGGTTGAGCAAGTTGTGGCATTGGAATTTCATTTAGCTGCGGCGAAGCTGGCAACTCCTGAATCTCGAGGGAGGGGGTCAATTCGGGCCACCTTGAGACGCTACCGACGCTGATTGTCTACGCGAATCAAGAATCCAAGCAGAGGAGACAACCAGACAAGGAAGTTGCAGCTAGCTGGACCGTACCTGAGATCCTGGCATGCTTGGGCCTCGGCGCCGCGGCGGCGAACGGCGCGCAGCAAGAAACGGCTACGAGCAGGATGGCCGCCGCCGCCGCCGTGGCGGCGCACGGCCTACTCCTCCTCCTCCTCCTCCCCATTGGTCGCGCTCCGGCTGGTGGGAACACCCAAGACGTAGCCGGCAAGACGAGGCCGCCGCTCGTTATCCCGCCGTCGCCGCAAAATTAAGGCCCACGCGGCGGCGGCGGCGGCGGCCGGGCGGGAGAGCTTGAGCAGCAAGGGGATCTTGCTTCTCCTCTTCTCCTGCCTGGCTGGCCCCTTCGTCAAGTCGCCAGCCGAAAGCTCGGAGCTGGTTCGCGTTAAAAATGCGATGAGGGAGACGAGGTCCGGGTGTGGTGGTGGCGACGAATGAGGCAAGGTGGTCACTGCTCACTGGTCAAGCTGGTGAGCGCCGCGCCGCGAGCGAAGAGAAGACAGGTACTCCCACAGACTTTATTCGAAAGATAAACTAGTTATCACTTATCAAATTAGTCCTAGTAAGATTTAAAAATCGAATTGAAAATATTTTTTCAGCTCTAAAATAAATGTAGTATATATACTATATATAGAAAATAATTTTTATCCGTAAAGTATTTATGACATCTTAGACTTAATTACTCACTATTCTAAAATATAATGCATAGTACTTGTAGAAAATGGCAAGTCGTCATGCGCAGTGGCATTGCACGTGCAGCATGTTTTACCAAATCAGGGTACCAGAAACGTTTAACGTGGTTTTACACCATAAAAACACGAATAACTAGTGGTAACTATTTTTTTCTCTATTTTGTATTATAAATTATCTGATTTTTAACTATGATAAATTTTATAAAAACACTATCAAATAAATTTATAAATTAGTTTTATTAAATTCTCTATAAATATTTCTTAATAGAATACTTTAAATATTAATATCTTTTAAACTTCATAAAAAATATAGAAATCTAAAAAAGTTAAATAAACTTTAATACGGTAAGGAGGTTGATAAGAACAATATCGAGCTCTGAAATCATGAGGAGGCTGCAAGACTTTCATATGTGAGGTGGATGAGAAAGAGAAAAAAATGAACTACTGACTGAGTTGATACAAGTTTTAATAAACTTTACGAGATGATATAATATATTACATATTAAATATATAGTTATATATAACTAATTAATTATAATATAAATAAATTATTAAATTAACTACATATTACATGATAAATGTGATATGAAATAAAGATAGAATCAACCAGTAACTAAACCATGAGACTCTTACCCCGTTGGGTAGCGAGCCGTAAAGAAAAGGGCTTTAAACTTTAAAGGCCAAAAAAAAATGTGGTGATGTGGCTGGATCTCTGCCCTAGTGCCCTGCCATTACGCCGCAGTCGTTGGATCAAACCAACTCTAACCATATTCCATTCGACTGTTGCCTTTCTCTTAATTTTTTTTCCCGAGGGAGCGTTCGTCGGTCATGTGACATTGATGGCGACGCAGTGCAGGCTGCAGCTGCATGCTATAGCTATTGGAATCTATTTTTATTCGGCTCAACGACTTCAGATCCCTTTTATATTTGAAGTTGGATCTAATAATTAAGTCTGAAGATGTTTTTCAACCTTTCAAACCATGTATCTTTTTAAAAAGTTATATAAAGTTATCTTAAAACCATTTAATATTTTTTTAGTATTAGATCTATTAATTTAGAACCTTATATGATTGTCATGTAGATCTCGTTCTGTCGCTGTGATTGGCCCGACGTTTTCTCCGAGAGTGCTGGTACAGTACAGTACGCAGTACCGTTGATTAATGATGCGCTGGTAGTCATTAGCTCCATCACGTGGTGGTAATACCTACTCTATTTACAGTGATAGTTGCAACAAGGCATCTCCAGTGCTTAGTGCTAATATAGATGCTTAGGATGAGAAAAAAGTTAAGCATCTATTTTAAGAGCCTTATGTCTCAATGCAAAAATATATAGTGGTGATATATATATTGGTTAATTTGTTGCTACAACTACTTAATTAGCCATGCATTTTTCAACTACTTTGACTAGCACCCACTAAGAGCCGGTGCTAAAGTAAGCAGCACCTCTTAACGCTAAGCATCTATGATGGCAAAAAAACCGTTTTTTTTCTCTAAGCACCATTGCAAGCTTCCCATTGAAGTGTCCCATTGAAGTGCTCTAAGGGCAGCTCCCGTTGGAAGCTTGCAACTGTGCTTAAAGAAAAAACGGTTTTTTTAGTATGGATGTCTAATGACAAGAGCCGCTACTTAGTGTAGTACCAGGTATTAATGAGTGCTAGTTAAAGTAGTTGTAGCAATATATGTATAGTCAAGTAGTTATAGCAAAAAATTAGTCAATAAACGTAGCAATATATGCTTAATTTTTTTATACTAAACATCTATATTAGCATTAAGCACCGGAGGAGATGACCTTATACTACCTCTATCGTATAATAATAAGTCCTTTGATTTTGTAATAAGTTCAATTTATCAAACTTTTAGCAATTTTATATAAAAATATTAATAACTATAACAATAAATTAGCTTCATAAAATATGCCTTAATATGATATTTATTATATGTTGCACATTTTCATATATTTATTAGATTTAGATATATTAATTCAAAAATTTAGAAACTTGTAATACAAAACTAGGAAGCACATAAAATGGTAACACCGCACATTAGTACGGAGTGTAATTATGCATGGGGGCACGGCTCATTAATTCTGTCTTGCAAGATTTGAAAGATGGTTACATTTCGCTTTCACGGACAACTGCCATAATAATATAGCACCACCTGTCTGTATTTAACGTTATTTTATACTTCGGTTAAAAAAAGGATTTTACTTCTCTGTGTTTAATTTTGTACTAAAAAGACTCTATTTTTATCAACTTCTTTGCCATCAGTTCACGCATTTGTCTATCGTTTTATAATATTGTTTTCTTTTACCACTAATTTACCTACATGAGAGGATTTGATCATCGCGCATTCACGTGTTTGTCATGTATAGTCATAGATCCGACCTGTCATGCATCGGCTCGACTGGTTGATTAATTTTTAGGCTAACTAAATATTATATAACGTAAAAGTAGCAAATAATAGATTGTTTTGAGGTTCCCCTCTTTTGTTAAAAAAATGCTTTCTGGTTGTTGTGTTTATATCCAAACACAAAAGAAAAACTAGGAAAAGAAATATTATACTTTGAATTGTAAATGGATTTGGATTATTTAGTTTAGTTGTATGCTTTTATTTTAGAATGAAAATAAAATTATAATTTAGTTAAATTCATCTTAAAAACTTTAGGCTTTTAAATACGAGAGTTAGAACAGTATCAAACATCGGTATCATATCATGCCACTTGATGAGATGGCCAGCATTGATAACAGCATAAAAGCTTATTTATACTACATCGATACTTAGGGGTTGTTTCACGAGTTAGATTGTTCGGATACTAATTAAAAGAACTAAATATGAGTTAATTATAAAACTCATATGTTAATTCACGAGACGAATCTATTAAGCCTAGTTAATCCATCGATAGCAAATTTTTATTGTGACACTCCATTGTCAAATCATAAACTAATTAGGTTTAATAGATTCGTCTCGCGAATTAGTCTAGAGATTCTACAATTAGTTTTCTAATTAGCTTACATTTAATCCTTCTTATTAGCATTCAAACAAACTTTAGCCTAGGAGAGGCAAACGGGCAATTAAGCATATAGCACAAATAAATCGTAATAAAAATATATAATATTGTTAGGCACTGGACAATTGAATGTATAAATAGTCAATTATTTGAGGAGCAGCAAATGCAAACATTGCAATTTTCGTCGGAAATATTTCTATAAAAAAGGGTTGTGATGAATTTAGATACTTGTATGAAAGACGGCATTAAGACACGACGACGATGTATCTCTGCAACGGCCGGGTGCGGATGAATACATTTTAATAAAATTAATGGATTGATTAGTTCCCTTCCTAACCTTGGGTTTTTTGTGGAGAGATTGCGACCGTCCAACGCAAGAGGTTGGCACCAACAAAATGCAAGACCATACTCCGTACTGGCTGTGATGTTGGTTAACGAAAGTGTTTCCGGATCCTGGCGAACCGGACTGGATGGATCGTCGATCTGCTCCATGCACTATCACCCAAATCTGAAACCTCTCACTGATCGATCGATCTACTGCGTTGCAGTATCATATCACCAAATCAACAAGACAGAAACAACACAAGCACACCCCCTACGTGGAGTTGCAGTTTGCAAATACTGGTTCTGGAGTAGGGAGTTGCAATCAGCAACGTATAGCATATGATGCAACACCTTCATCGCCTATAAATACTACAGCAACAGCAGAAAGGAAGGGGACATGTCAAAAAGAAGCAAGGTAGTACAGTACCAAGGATTGGAAGAAAGGAGGCTTTACATTTAATGGCTTGGTTTGCTTTACTGATCATCAGTCTCTCATCTGATCCGATTCTGAATCTGACTCTGAACCTGACTCTGCTGTGCTGTGCACAGACAAGTGAGGACAGCAGCTCATCCAAGCTCAAACCTACCATGGCTTGAGGTCACCCAGCGGGCCCTGGGTCCAGTTGAGCACCTTGTGCCCAGAATTCAGGTTGTGGTGCGGCAGCTTCCGTGCTAGCCCGTTCAGTATCTGGTGGAAGGCGTCACCTGGCTGCGCAGGCTGCGGGAACAGCATGGCCTGCTTCATGGACGGGTTAGCTAGTAGCCTCTGCTTCCGCAAGATCACCTCCATCGGTATCGATGTTAGTATGGTGTCCAGCTTCGGGACATCGTCCTCTGCCACGAACACACCAATCTCGTCCCATGGGATGGCGTCTGCGAAGGGAAGGACAATGTCGTCTGCGATGATCACCGGGATGCAGCCAAACACCACGGCTTCCACCAACCGGGGGCTCCACGGAGCCCAGCCCAGAGGGCACAAGCAGAAGATGGAACGCTGCATGTCTTCATAGTAGGTTGGTGGGTGGTCCGTCGAGATGTCAAAAAGAGGATTGTTCTTGAAGTTCTCCCACACCGATGCACGGGCACCTCTGCATTGCATATAGCAGATTCATCAAGACTTTTGGATCCCAATAATTCATTAAGGCCTACAGAGATGCTTACAAAAAAAACCCGTTTTTTTCTCCTCTCAAATTCAACTGGGCGCTTAGAAGCAGCTGCTTCAATAGGCATCGACGCCTAGAAGATGCTTACATACTTTTCTTCCAAAAAGGTATAGTTGTTGTTCTTACAAGTTAGTTATGTAGCAACCGACAACTCTAAAGGTATAGATAAGCACTCTTGCATTGTATAAAGAGCTATTGCCTATTAACTAGAGTGATAAACATCTTTTTAAGTATCTCTCTTTTAGGTACATGTTATAGGTGCTTACCTTGCATAGTAACCACCCTCAGGATCATTTGCAGTATCGTAGAAAAGACCGCGGAAATAGACAAAAATGGATCGAGGCGTCTCAGGGGGAACAAGGTGGGTTTTCATTTTCTGAGGAGGAGCATAAGGTGGGATGTTGATGGAACCTTCCTTGAGGCAGACATGATCTTTCTGCCCAAAAGTCTGGACCAGTGTTGCGCGCCGAAGCAACGGAAGGATTCCCCGCTCAATTGCCTTCTCTTCCTGAATCATGGGAATACCGGATGCTAATAAGATTCCACAATTGAGCATGTAAAATGGTAAGAGATGAGTGGCTTCTTTGTATTGTATGCACCTGATAATGGAAGCATGCACCAAAGTCATGTGGCACCACAAAGAAATGATCTGCCCCCTCTGTCCTGTTCCAATAGGGCCAATGCGAGGAAACGAACTGAATTGCACTTCTCATAATCCGCGGAGACTTGAAGGGCAAGGGATGACCCCAAGGAGTAAGATCACATGTAGTGTATACTGGAGTATAGAACCAATCAGCTTCCTCCGGATTTACAGTTCGGATCGCGCTTGACAACAGGAAGCGATGCATAAAAATCTCTGCAGCAAACATGTGGCTGAGGCATCTGGAATCCTTTGCCACCATCTTCTTGTTGTATTTGGTGGGTAACTCGTAGACATACACCTTAAGCCTCCCGACCGGATCATCTTCGAGCACATCACCCGCACTCCCTAAGATTTGGTCATATACATAGCACAAAGGTAAGAATAATGCAATATTGCAATGTCAAAATCTGCCATGGGCTCATAACAGCCATAATTCAACAATCCCAACAGTTTCCCATAAGCTTTTATTCTGTCACCAAATCATAAGTCAGGCTGCAGCGACTAGTTATGGAACAGCTAAGAATAACTTGGCAAGGAAAGTTTTTTTTTTGTAGTAGTAGTAGGTTATAGCATACACATCACATGAAAAAGAAACATCATCAGTGCAAAAGCACATGGCAATTCAGTTTAAGAAACTCCAACCCAGCGGATTGAGCAATTATACTAATCGGTAATTCAGTATAGTTCAGTAATCACCACTCATCAGAAAATGCAGAATACAATGGTTTGCAGGCATAATCTACTATCCACTCTACATCAGCGCATCGAGTTTGGGCACAGTGTGGAAAGAATGGAGCTTGAATCACGCTCATGGTAGACAAGAGATGGCATAAACTAACTATTCCATAGAACTCATGCAGCTTAACAGATTCACTCGGCCCCCGAAGTAGAGCGGGTAGTGGATCCATGCTGCTGCAGCAGATCCTCCCACCCACACCCACACAGAGAGAGGGATTGGTCAGATCACAGTCATCAAAATGCAGCAGTAAGCACGGATTCACCAGATCAAACCCACGAACACAAACATTGCCAAAAGCACAAATCGAGCAAGCAAGCAACAGATCGATCTTCTCCTTGTAACAACCGCGCGCGCGTACCTTCGATCCTCTCGGTGTCCTGCCCGCTAGCAACACCGGAAGACGCAACCAGAAGCAAGGCGAGCGCCAGCAGCAGCAGCCGCAGCCGCAGCCGCAGCCGCAGCAAGGCGAGCGGCATCGCCGTCGCCCGCCCCCTCTCCCCTCCCCCACCAAGCTCACAGAAAGCCCAACAAGCAGGATGGAGAGAGGCCACCGATGATGCGGAGGGAGGGCAGGACTTGGAGGAGGATAATAACTCGGGAAGGCGAGGTGGGGGATGCCGTCATGCCGCTGCTGCTGCTGCTGCTCCTCCTCCTTGTCAATGGTGAGCTGTCGCTGTCGCTGTCGGCGACGGAGGTTGGTGACGTGTTGGGCTCGCCGCCACTTTTTCCGTACGCGCGCGAGCACCTGCTCCTCCACGGACACAGACACAGACACAGGTATACGTAGACCGTATTAATATACGCAGTACACGTATTCTTGTACGAGCTGACGACGCAGCTGCTGACTGCTGCCGGCGCCACAGGTTTCTAATTTTATATATCTAGTTTAATAAAAATCCAAGCAGTAGTTATTAAATATTATTATTAAATTTAGTATTCATGAACGGTAGTTTTATACTCAACTGTTTCGAAAAGATATCGTTTTAGAAATAATTTAAGATACAAGGAATGATTATTTTGTGTATAATTTATTTGTTTGCCCCTATTTAATACAATGCACTAGTAAAGATAGTCGAGGAAACAAGAAGAAAGTAGTACTACTTTAGAGATATAAACATCCAAATGCATAATAAAATGCAAAACGATTTTTTAGGCGATTTTTAATACAAGCCTAAAACGATTTTTTTAAAGAAACTGGAGGGAGTGTGCTTTACTAAAAACTATACTACCGTTTCTGTCCTGAACCTGAATTATAGTTATTTCTAGATTTTAATGTGTTTATTAAAACGCAAGTATAAAAGTTCAAATTACCTTCTAACTTATACTCCAACCAATTAGTACTATATGCAACTAGTATTCTAGGTAAGAGTAAAATAGGAAAATTTAGTGAAAAAAATATAGAAGTTGTAATATTTAGGGCAAATTTCGAACAATAAAAATGGTTGTATTTAGAAAGGATGGACGGAGTAAGTTTGATACCGTTTGACATGAAATTTTGAATCACTCCTGACAAGTGACACAAGCTGATATGCAGTAATCCCATGTGAATGACATACATAGCGTCCAAGCAATTAGGCGGACCAAACCAAATCACACCAAACATACCAACGGATCGATACGATCAATCATCCCGGGAAACGCGGAAGAACAATGTATACTAGCACGTCCTGTATTTGTTTTGTTTTTTTAAAAAATCGAGTCCTGCGTTTGATGCTGCTGATCACTCACCCCGCTTTTAAATGTTCTTTTGGTTTTCCCTGTTGCAACTGTCCATGTACTGTTCAAGAGGCTGTCGGTGGAAGGGCTCACAAGACCACGTTCGGCATTTCACATTTGCTCGGTCACGTAACCGTGTTCGGCAGTTAAAGTGCGAACGTGATCAGTCACGGCGGTGCTGATGTGGTCTTATTCTCTTGTTGAAGCACCGAACAAGATTGATGTGGTCATATTCGGCCAATCAATTGCCAAATGTGGCTTGACATGACCACGTTTGGCCGATCAATGCTGACGGGAATCTATCTTTTGTAATTTTTTGGATTCGACTACCAAAATTGATTTTTTTTAAAAAAAATGTAAAAAAAAAATCCCTTCCTTGGCGATCTATGCTCACTTTGACTTCCTCGTTTTCTCCTGCTTGTTGCATTCTCATTTCTCACCCATTTCGTCGGTTACAGTTAGCTGCTTTCATTTGTTCTCTTCCTCTAGCTTGACTCGCAGTATGCGGTTTCTATTAGAATATTTATTACCGTATAGTGTTGTCCATATGTTTAACAGCTAGTTTTAGGAAGTTTCAAATGATTGGAAAATAAATATCTTGTTAGAAGTGGCCACTCTATGTTGGTTGATTTAGTTATTCAACGATGATATGTTTTTTTGACAAAAAAACACATGTTCTCCTTTACATGTTATTTACTTAATTATCTACTAATTTCATACAAAGAGTTATACCCTAGAAGCTAGGGTGTGCGGGATTTAATTGTTGTGGCATGTCAATAATTAGAGCGGATGGTCAGTCAGTATTTTACTTCCGAGCATGTGTGAGGATCTAGCTTCTGAAATGATGGCTCTTCATTTTTTTTTTCTTTTTTTTCTTTTTGATTGGGATTTGGCTATATCTTAGGTATGCCGAGTCAAAAGTATTATTAGTGTCTCTTGACGGTGAACGGTCACGGTGAACGGTCACGATCAGGCCTAACGAAAAAGTTTTAGGAAAGTTTTCAATGTTGACTTCAATATTCATTTTCAGACACCAAGAACCAACAGACATCTTCAGGATGCTGCAAAACACAAAAGCCAACAAGTTGGAAGCAACATTCCTTCAGGAATCAGCAACAATTAAAGACTAGGACTTGAGCCACATGCCTAACCAGTACCCCAGTCAGCCAGGCTCACCAATCATCTTCATGTGAACTGTTTCTCAGGGATGCAGGTTGTCAAGAAGCAGAGAGAGAAAGAAATGCCATCAGCCAGACCATGACACAGGACAAAGGACATGATACACACGTTAACTGCAAGTATGGTATGCAACCTAACAAGGTGGTCCATAACTCCGTATTTCAAATGAGGTCACACACTCACACATTCAGCAGGAATAAAATCTTGTAATTTTGACTATGGTATATGAGTATATCCATTCCACTTATATGAACAAAGCGGTGCACACTGGCTGACATTTCATCGGCTAATGAGTAAAGAGAAGAAAAGAAGCGAAGATATATGGTATATAGCTATCAGGGGAGAAGATACAAAAAAAAATGTACATTTGATTTATGGTCAGCAGCACTATGCAACCATGGTGATCTCAAGGTGCATCAAGTATATCATTTATGTAAATATATCTTTTCAAAAAAAAGGTTTTGCCATAATGACATGCTACCAAGGCTTCAGGTCGCCTACCGGGCCAGCAGTCCAGTTCAGTGCTCTCTCCCCAGGCTTCAAGAAGACATTGTCGCCATGTGGAAGCTTGCGAGCAAGACCGTTCAGTATCTGATGGAATGCATCTCCTTGCTGAGCAGGCTGGGGAAACAGCATGGCCTGCTTCATTGAAGGGTTCGCGAGAAGTCTTTGCTTTCTCAGTATAACATCTGTTGGAATGGATGTCAAGATACTGTCCAGCTTTGGAACATCCTCCTCAGCCACAAACACACCAATCTCCTCCCAAGGGATAGCATCGGCAAAGGGCAGGACAATGTCATCTGCAATGATCACTGGGATGCAGCCAAAAACCACAGCTTCCACCAGTCTGGGGCTCCATGGAGCCCAGCCCAATGGGCACAAACAGAACACTGCACGCTGCATGTCTTCATAGTATGTGGGTGGGTGATCAGTTGAGATGTCAAACAGCGGATTGTTCTTGAAGTTCTCCCAGACAGACGCGCGGGCACCTCTGTAGGACATACAGAAACATCAGACCCATCACGCAATGAGAGAACGACTAGAATGTATAACAGAAAGGCAGAAAATTCACCTTGCATAGTATCCACCCTCAGGATCATTGCTGGTATCATAGAATAGACCACGGAAATATACAAAGATAGATCGAGGGGTGTCTGGGGGGATAAGGTGAGCCTGCATTTTCTGTGGGGGTGCAAATGGTGGAATGGTGATGGAGCCATCCTTCAAGCAGACATGGTTCTTTTGTCCAAAGGTCTGAACTAGGGTGGCACGCTGAAGCAAGGGGAGGATTCCACGTCCAATTGCTTTTTCTTCCTGAAACAATAACAGAAGCAATATTTACAGAAAGATCAATATGTTGAAATAACCAAAGAGATTCTGGGGGCAAAGTATGGCAGAAGGTGTCAACCAGTGTAGATGGTTAATCATGAATCTGATTTTAGTGTGATTTTTTAAAAATGAGAGAAAATCGTTATTTGAAAAATATTTATTCTACAAAGGGACAAAGAACATGTGCAGACTGAAGTGTTCCTATTACGTCAGTTGTTCATTCATAAGAATAAACAGTGAGCCCCATTGCCCCCATGTTAAGGGCTGCAATTAGATATGTCCCAGCTGTTAACAAACTTAAGTTTCAATGCTAAACTATTGGTCAACATCCAGTATTAAATGTGTGCAACATCAAGGTTTTGTACTTGTGGCTGTACCTGATAGTGGAAGCAAGCACCAAAGTCATGTGGTGTAACAAAGAAATGATCCGCCCCCTCTGATCTATTCCAGTAAGGCCAGTTCGTTGCAATCAGCTCAATTGCGCTGCGCATCATTCGTGGGGATTTGAAGGGCAAGGGGAGACCAGAAGGAGTCAGGTCACATGTTGTGTACACTGGAGTGTAGAACCAATCAGCTTCCTCAGGATTAAAAGTTCGAACAGCGCTTGACAGCAGGAACTGGTGCATGAAAATCTCTGCGGCAAACATATGGTTCAGGCACCTAGGATCCTTCTTCAGCAATTTCTTGTTGTATTTTCTGGGAAGATCATAGACATAAACCTTAAGCCTCCCAACAGGGTCATCTTCCAACACATCACCAGCACTTCCTGCATTTTTTTGCTACTGTTAAGAAAAAGCTATAGACTAGCTATCAATTTTGCATAGAATTAGGGAAAAGAATATTCTAAGTTTCAGAAGCATAGCTTGGGATCACATAGCACATTGATCAAGGTATGATGGTTAGGCAACCTACAGATCTGAAGTAAAGTATGTCCCTATGCTAAATTATAAATTTATAATTACATGAACCATGGTTTGGTCAGGTTCTTATCATATTAGTGTCATCAATACAAATGGAAATATAGTTCTCTATACCATAGCATGGTGAACTACATAAAGAAGACAACCGAGGAAAAATATTTGCGGGAGAAGACAGACTGCAGAACATAAGCATCATACAAAAATCTTGTTTTTTTACAGCAAACATTTCAGAGGACCACAAAATCCAATAAGAAAGCATGTCTACCTTCAACGGGTGTATCAAATATCAATAGCGGTAGGTGTTCCATAGAAAAAAAAGGGTTTTTCACTGAATCAAAACATCCAACCATAACTCAACCAAATCATTTAGAATAATACACCAACATAAACAACTCCATTTGCGTATGATCCGAAATAGATCATGTATGTTTAGGACAGAGAAGTCTAACCACAAACAAATCAGATTGCCATGCTAAATGATGCTAAAATGCTTGCTTTAGTGGTTTCCTAGATGCATAAACCAAGCAGCTTGAGTTCTACTAACTGACAAGAATGTGCCCATCAAGATCAAACCGAGAAGAAATAACACAAGGAAAAGAAACGCCCCCCACCTGAGATCCTCTCTGTCTGGTGGCCCTGCCGCGCGTCCTGGGCCTCAGCTCCGAGGAAGAAGGATGCGGCGGCAAGAATGGCGATGGCCAAGACCCACCTCATCTTCTTGATCCCCACAGTCACAAGCCTCTTCCCACCACCTGTGTCCTCTCCGCCCCAACCCTCTCCCTGTCCGGCCTTATGAGCTATGCAATTGCCAGGGGCAATTAAAGGATCCACGGAACGGGGGGAAACTTTTCTGGCAATTCTCCTACGAAGAAGGGTTTGGTGAGTTGAGAAGGTGAGGTAAGGTGAGGCTATCCTAGGCTTACTTCCATCTTCCTCCTCCTCCACATATAAACAGCTTCAAGAACAATGAGGGGTCATGTTTACTTGAAAGGAAGAAAGAAATAAAGGAAAGAGATTAATATTTGCTCAAAGAGGGTAGGAGGGCTGTCTGCTGCTGATTCTCTTGCTTCCTTTTTCTTTGCCTCCCCCTTTTCCTCCAGCTTTCCTTCCTTTTGTTTTCCCTTACACCAATGATGAGCTGTAGTTCTGTAGAGCTCCTAATAGTCTATTGCAATTTGCAACGTGTTCCATAGAAGTTTGGTGAGAGGTTTACCTCCTCTTCAGATGTCAAGCTTCTTTCCTTTCACCAAACATGGACTGGACCTCTCACTTGTCTTACCTTAACATGTCAAGGTCTCCAGTTCTTTTATCCAAGTGTTACTCCTCTCCATCTCTACTCTGCCATTTAATTTCTGGTTTCCTGTTTTCTACTGTCCTTTTCTTTTCCTTTACTTATTCTCTGTGACAGTCAGCTGTTTCCTCCATAATATTGTGGTGATTTGGATTGTTCCTTCCTTTGCACATGGTGATCCATTGTCATGGCTCATGAGTGGTGAGACCCATGAGAAAGGGAGGTTCTTTGGTCATAATAATCATGGGCAACCAAGGCCCCCATTGAAGTTAATGGCTTCTTTTTTATATATTATTCAGAGCATGGATGCACAATACTCTATCTATTAATCTATAATTTATTGGTGGTGATTGTTGATGCCAGATTGCCAGGGGAAGAGATTAGTGGTAATGCTACTACCTGCAGGATTTTTGTGAAGTTTGCCAGTAGAGTTGTTATTTGTCACGTGCTTATTTATGTTCGTGTTCCATAATTGTGAATTGGCGAATTTGATCATAAACTTTAGGTATATGGTTAAGAGAATAAATTATTAATTTCCCTCATCAATTTTTCCTTGTGAATAAAATCTAGAAACTGCTCATCCCCAATGAGTTCTTCAACATGGTAGATCCAAGTGCGATTTAAAAAAACGGCACTAAAAATTAAGATGTATTTAACTGTTGTTGAGTCGAAAGAAATTAAAACAACACAAAAGCAGCGACTTATCAACGGCTTGGGTTCTTAGGTTGAACTGTTGAGGCGCAAGCGGGCGTACAATTGGATGGATGCTCGCCGAGCGCCGCCGCCGCCGCCGCCGCCTAATCGGAGCAGTAAACGCGCCCTCGCCGGAGGCGAGCATCCTCACTGGGTCGCGCGGCCGCCACAGGGGGAAGCACGCCTCGGAATCGAGGGCCGCGCCGCGATCACGAGAGATGGCGTGGTTGGTGTGTTCGATTGATTCCATTCGATCAACGACCGTCGACCGGTTCTCCGCGTAACGGGGCGCCGCCCTATTGAGGATTACGCTTCAAGACCGGTGAAAGCGTATTTGTTGCGCACGTATTCGTCCCTTCGCTCGCGGCCCAACTCTACCACGCTACTGCTGCCGTCCTTGGCAAATCCGTGAAGACGCTTTCGTTGATTCAAATTCATCCGTACAACATGCCTTGAATATTTGCTAGATTTTGATGTTGTCGTGAAAGAGACTATGAGTCTGTTTAGGGAGCTTCCGGTATCTACATATTCTTAATAGCTAGCTAGTCTAGCCGATGAGAATTTAGAGAAGCTTGTGTTCTCTAACTTCTGAATTCTAATTTATTTTCATATTGTGCAGTTACTGATTCTCATAATTTGAGTTAGAATCTAAACCATTTATTTCAGCTTCAAATTTTAAAAATATAGCTTCCCCAAACAACTCAACTAGTTACCTTTATCGTTGTCCGGCCAGCACCGATAATCAACTTTTTTAAGGAGGTTACACGGGTTCAATCTTAATTGAAGGTCGTGACGAGAACTTTTTCTAAAGATATTTAGTGTCAGCTAACTCACATCTCTCTCACATGGTTGTTGGCTGTAAGCCAAGAGCAATGAATATAATGTTAGTGAGCAGTGTTACTTGGGATATAAATTAAGATTAGGATGGGCTCCAACCGTGTTTGGTTTGTTCTTCCGTTCCAGCTGCCGATCGAGCGTACGGAAGAGACGCGCTCCAGCTCAACCATTCGTCCCACTCCAAACCACCGACGCCATGCATGTTACATTGGGCATGCACCAATTCCTAACAATAATCCAAATCTACCAACCAAATCGACCAGTTTGTACTTTAGGAATCGTTTCAGTCTTTCAGATGTCAAACTGTCTTTCTTCTTCTCTCGTTTTTTTCGGATTAATTTTTTTATGTCATTATATTTTTTACGATTTTTTAATATGTCATTGATGTGTTACTGATAAATGAAAACCACCACAGTCACTCGTAATGGCATATGGACTATTTTTAAAAAATATAATGGTACGTGAGTAATTTTTTCTTTTTCTTTTCGGTCACGTAGAAAAAAATAAACACAAAAACATCACATATATATTTTCACAAACGGTTCTCCAGCCTATCGATCACACGCTAGAGACTAAACTTAGGCTGGCGAAACATATCTCAAACTTGTTAAATATTGAAAGCACGCACATCAACAGTTTATCACCCTTGATTTCTAGTGATGGCTCGTGTCCCGTTTTTCTAAAAAAATTGCTGTTAAATTTAAATTTTAAAACTTGAATTATGGTTATAAGTCGTGTTTTTTAAATGTTTATCTTTGCAATTGTTACGAGCGGAAATGAAGAAAAAAAAACTACCCCGAAATTATTTGTTGGAAGAATTGATGGAAACAAGAAACGAGGCCCCTTCCGGTAAAGCCAAACTGCCAGTAGCAGTTTCGGAATTCTTTTCACGAGTATTTCGGTTTTATATTCCAAAATTTTATATTATTATAAACTCAAAGTATAATATAATTTTTTTTCAAAATATGAAAAATATAATATTTATATCTCATAATATCATAAATTCACTAGAATCAACCCTTAAATAAAAAACATAAACATAATCGATACTTAAATAAAAAATCTAAACATGTATTGGACCAAATTTTAAATAGCCTAGGGCCCACCTAGACTACTCCTTAGAACCGTCACTGTAAAACTGTAAAAGACTCATTTTTTTCGACTTGCCAACCGCTCCCTCGTCCCTCAATATAGTGTGCATAATATTTTTTATATATACTAAGACACTTATAATATAAGTTGTTTGGTCTTCTACATGCAGCAACTTTTTTTCGAAAACTCTTCAAAAATCTGCCATCATTTACCCTATTGGTGTCTACCTTATATTATGAAGATTAGATAAAAAATTATATATCTTATATTCTCTCCTTTCCATTATCTCCATCATCTAAGCGTTTTTCAGTTTTTCCACAATCTACATCGTCTCATAGTTGAGTCATTAAAGCAGCACATCGTATTATGTGTGAATTGATTTAGAATCCACATGCAGGTTGAGGGTGGGGGAAAACGAGGCAACAAACACGACATGCAAAGAAAATTTAAATTCTACATCTCTTACCTTGATCATCGCGTCGAGTGAGTTGTTAGATAATGGAGATAATAGAAAGAAAGAAGTATTATGGGATGGGAAGGAGGGAGTAGTCAACTACTACAACCTCGTTGACAAGTCCCAAACTCCAGCCCATTTTACCTTCGTTAAGCTGAATGAATTGGCACAGCTTGATGGGTGGGCCGGCTTTGTCGTCGTTAGGATTAACAAATCGTGATTACTACTTTGTTAACTGTTTTTAAGGCTAACCACATTTAATAATAAACCGGACAGAGACGATTACACTAGTTACTGTCGTCTAACCCATACAACTTCACGATCTCAAAATATTAAACAGCTAATAGATTTAAAATAACCATGATTTGATATTGAAAAAAATGGCATTTGTAGATTTTTATGGAAAACACTTCATATAACTATATTTTAATATTTTTTTATAAATATATAATTGTAAAAACAGCATAAACACATTTAGCTGATAATTTTTTCGAGAAGTTCATGTAGCCAGGATTTTTTGAAAGTCATGTGATTTTTTTAAGAAGACCAAATATATCCTAGCTTTGATTAGAGCTCATTTAGGGTATGTTTAGTAAAACTCCAGATCCTGAAATCCACATTGAAGTTAAAGTTGAGCACTTGAAGTTGGCTAAACTCTTCTCCACCACTCTAGTTCATTTTTCTACAGGCTCTCAACGAGATCCACTCCTCAAAAAAATTGCAACTTAACAGGACAAAAAACTGGAGCTGAAGCCTCAAACGCACTCTTACTCCATTACTACTCTCAAAATTTTTATGAGCTCCGATACTAACTTAGTTACGTCAGTTTCACATTTAACTAATATTTGAAACAGAAGACGACATTTTATCAAAGATATGGAGCAGCGGTCCGTGCAGAGAATCGAAGAGGGCCACAAACACGGCGCGATTTTTCCTACTGGTTTTGTGTTACGTTTCCAAATCAAGAGGTTTTTCAACGCAAGCGAAGCACATGGGAGGACCTTTGAAAAAAAAATGGCAGCGGCAGAAAGAAATTAAGGGACTGTTTGGTTCCACTAAACTAAATTTTAGCTCCTTATTTTTTATAGGATTAAACTTTAATCCATTCTTGTTTGGTTCTAAGGACTAAAGGAGAGTAGTGGATGTGAGGTAAGTAGTACTTTTATTCCATTTTAGCAAGGTTTTGGGACTAAAGGGCTAAAGTTTAGAGACTAAACTTTACTCCCTTTTAGTCCCCGTATTGGCAATTTAGGGACTGAAAGGGACTTTAGTCCCTAAATTTTAGCAGCCCCAAACCAAACACCCCCTAACTAAAACCCTAACTAACACGCCGGAAGCACGAGAGTCAAAGTCAAACTGTGGCGTCTCGTCTCGTGTCATATTTTATAATCATACAAACTAATGCTTGTTACTTTTAACAGTTTTGATTGGACCCAGAGATACTCTAACCTTTTGTTTTAAAACAAGATTAAAAACTCTCTAAAATATAAATATAAGTATAATATTTTGGATTGTAAATCTAATTGTAACTTTCTAATTTAATGCCTCCTCTGCCTCACATGTATTTTACTTTTGAGATATAATTAGTAAGCTAGTGATCAGAGTAAAAATACCCTAACAATATTTGTTAATACAAAATAATATTGTAAAGTAGTAGTTAAGAAGCAGACGTGATTTATAAAACAAATAAAATCTATTGATTCGTGAACGAGACACGTAAGCAGATATAAATAAACTTATTTTTGACAAAGTTAAAAGCCCAGTAGCCAAATCTTTTTGTGAACGAGATATAGGGATTTTTTTTAAAAAAACAAAATTGTATGTCCATTTAAAAAATTTGTAAAAGTCACATGCGATAGGCACTTAAAGTGTTAAGTGAAGCTGACGTGGCATCCAATCGGTATTTTAAGTGCCGACCACCTGTTACTTTTGCAAATTTTTTAAACGAACATACAAATTTGTTTTTTTTAAAAAAATTGATACATAAACAGATAAAAGTACTCTATAGTTCGATCATATACAACTACTATTAGTGAAATATTACAATTGTTTGTGAACATTATATATATATATGATCTAAATTGAAGATTTGTTTTTCTAGTTCATATACCATTAAATTAAAATAATCTTACGTACTACATTTGTTTCAAAATATAAATTATTCTAGTATTACTTAGACTCATCTATACATACTAACATAATGATTTACGTTCTTGAAATGGATTAGTATATAAAAATTAAATGATTAATTTTCTATACGATCTTTACAGAGAGAGAGAGAGCTTCCTCCTTAGTCCTTCCTTCCCGGCGGGAATGTCACGATCAAAGTGGGGGCAACTTTCAACTGTGAGCAAGACGAATGAGAGGTTGACACCGCGATGGGATCGGAAAAAACAGAGTCATTCAATGTCGCCGCCTAGTTTTCGCAATCTCCCCCCGACTTGTACACGGGCTGCTATCTACTCTCCTCCTCCGCCGCCGCCCCCGCCCCCGCCCTCTCCTCCACCTCCTGCTTATTTCTCTCTCTCTCTCCCTCCTCCTCCTCCTGCTCTGAGCTCAGCTAGTCTTCTCGGCGAATCGGCGAACGAGATGGCGAGCAACGCGGGCGGAGACGCAGGGGAAGGGGAGTGGCTCAAGGTTGCCCAGATGAGGGCCGTGGCGGAAGCCCAGGACCCGCATGCCAAGGTATGTGCGCGCCTACACTGCTACACATTATCAGTGACACCAACTATACGCAACTTAACGAGGAGATAGATGTGTATAAATTGTTGTGACCTATCGATCTTAAAGTTTATAGTCGTCAAAGTGGAGACATGTCCATGACAGTTTGTGCATCAACAGGTGGTCTAATGTAGTGCGATGGAAAGTACTTAGAGTTTTTCTTTCTTTCTTTGGGCGTGTATTTATGTGTAAGCAGGAAGTGGACAACCTGACGCTGAGGAGGTTCCTGCGGGCGCGCGACCACAACGTGGAGAAGGCGTCGGCCATGTTCCTCAAGTCGCTCCGGTGGAGGAAGGAGGCGGCGCCCGGCGGGTCGGTGCCGTTGGACATGGTGCAGCGGGATCTCGCCGACGACAAGGTCTGCATGGGCGGCGTCGACCGGACCGGCCGCCCCATCCTGCTCGCCTTCCCCGCTAACCACCTCTCCGCGAAGCGGGACATGGCCCATTTCAAGAGTATACATCGTCCACTCTGTCATTCATCTTCTCTGCACTTTGCTTCAGCTCAATAGCAGCAGTACTGTGTGTGTCTGTTTTTTGTTCAGATTTTCTAAATAAGTATCAAATAAAACTATTTTTTCAAGAACTCTGTTACAGTCTATTCAATACCTCTTAAGATTAATGGCATCGTTTTACCATGGATATATAATTACTCCAAATAAATAATTTCATAGCTTTTGCTCACAAGTAGTTTTTTTCTTGTTTCGTTCCAGGTTTCATTGTGTACGCGCTGGACAACATCTGTGCCAGGTAGTAACTTGTTCCTGCTCGATCTGATCGAACCACAGACTGAACTTGGCTGTCTTGATTCGCTAGTGCTGTGAAGACTGTGATGAATCTTTCTGAAGAAATAATGCACAAGGCTGACATATGAATTCCGCTACTGACGATGACAGGATACCCAGAGGACAGGAGAAGTTCCTCTGCATCGTGGATCTCAAGGGCTGGGGGTACTCCAACTGCGACATCCGGGCTTACATCGCGGCATTAGAGATCATGCAGGTTGTTCATCAGTCTTGAGATAATTCCGCTGAAAAAAACTGAACTTGCAAGCATTGCAGAAAGAAAGAATGATCTCTCTTGGTTCCCCTCGCAGAGTTACTACCCAGAGAGGCTTGCCAAGGCCATGATGATCCATGTGCCCTACATGTTCATGAAGGCCTGGAAGATGATCTACCCCTTCATCGACGATGTCACCAGAGACAAGGTGATTATTAACTAAGAAATCAAACATGGACGCGATATCCTATTAACTAAGAACTCAAGAACTTGCAATTAACTGCAAAACCGGTGCCTGTGTGCAGTTTGTTTTCGTGGACGACAAGAGCTTGCAGGAGGCGCTGCGACAGGAGATCGACGAGAGCCAGATGCCTGATACGTTGGGCGGGAAGCTGACGCCCATCCCCCTCAAGAACTACACGCGGTCCCTGTCTGCCTAGCCTTAATCAAATCAGTAGCAAGTTAACTAGAAGTCTAGAAGCACATGATTATACACTACACACATGGGAGTTGCCCTGCGAGAAGGATGTAACTGTGAATCAAAATGGCAGCTCTCTCACTGGTCGCTGCTCTGTTTGTAGCGTCAGGCATCAGCATCGTCTCGAGCTTCTTCTCATCAGTAGCTGCATACTAAATACTACAGTCACACAGTAACTGCTAGCTACACATGAAAAGGAAAACCACACGGTGAAAAAAGTGTAATAAAGGAGGCTATTGTAAATCTACCTCTGTCCAGTGAATCAACACGCGGAGAAATACTTGTCCATGAACAATTGGACCTGCGACAAATTTGTTTGCGGGTTGCATCTACGCATCGTAATGCCACATTATCTACTAGTGATTATAAAGTAGGAAAAACTTATGGCGTGAACGCCGTCCTAGCTCAGTGGTAGAGCGCGTGGCTTTTAACCACGTGGTCGTGGGTTCGATCCCCACGGACGGCGTTATAATTTTTTTGCGAAAATTTGGTAAACATTTTGCCGAATAATCATGCGAACATTCGGCTTGATTATGAACAATCGACTTCTCTTTTTTGTTGTCATATTGAATAAAAACTCTTATTTATAATTCGAAAACTTTTTAATGGATTTGAGAAGATTTTTGCCATCAATCATGTTTTAGCTTAGAATTATAATAAGATGAAGATTATAACAATTTAGCTTATAATAAACTAGAAACTCTTTGTTGTACTAGATTGTTGACAATTTATTAGATGTTAAAATATTAATGTCATATATATATAGCCATAGCTAATGAGAATAAGATCAAACCTGATGAATGGTGTGTGTGTGGGGGTGGGGGGGGGGGGGAGGGGGCAACTCTAAGGTGGGGGCGTCATAGAGGTGAGGAGAGATGGTGAGGTGTGAGGTGATGCAGAGGCGTGTGGCAACATGGAGGCAAGCAACGACCCGGAGGTGATAGGGGTGCCATTTAGAGGGCCGATACGGAGGCAAGCCGTTGACATGAATCGATGAGAGGAAGCGCTAAGGAAAATGGAGAGGTTTGGTTTTGGTTTGGATAACAACGGTGGATAATTTTTATCAAATGACAATAAAAATTTGAGTCTTTTCAGTATTAATGAGCTGAAAAAAGCGAAGTTGGATTAACTATTACAATTTAAAATGTGATTGTAATAAAGCTAGCATAATAAGTCAGATCAACTATAATCTAAAGTTGAAACAAACGTAACCTTAGAGCTGAGATTCACATTTTGGGGGTGACTTGGGCCATGATGTTATGCCTAAGGCTAAAAACCTAAGGTCCTAGATAGTTTTACATTATAATAAGTTTGTGATCTAAAATAGGCTAAGCTACTTGGGACACACCCGTTCAAAATAGAAGTTGAGTGATGAATCAAGCTAAATTCACGACATTTATTTAAATGTTTAAAAGAGTATAAATAATATTAAAAATTAGTAAATGTCTTTTTTTAGTTTTTTTATAATATTATATTTTTAAAAAATAATTGAGACCGTTTAAAAACTTACTACATATGCTATAATAACCCAAAAGGATAGCTTTAAATGAGTAGCCCAGGCACTAGGGTTTATTCCATCATGAGATGGGTGATTTTCCTGTTATGCCCTTGCTAGTGAAGTCTAGCACATCGCCCTTATTTCACACCTTTATGAAACAATATATATTTTACAGCATGCGTGCTTTAGAGATAAAGAATACGTTTAGTTGCTAGCCACCATTTGCTAACAAAAATTATGACGTTTGCCTAAGGTGAGGTTATCAAATTCATTGTCACACTTTGGTAAACATAAGAGAATCTTGATACATTTTTTTAAGTCATTGACATATGTGACTAAAGAAAATCTTGTCATAGTTTGTGACATCAACCAAACAATTACCAATGTAGTCAAACTTGCCTAACATTAGATATGACAAAGTGTGGCTAGGAACCAAACAATCCAAAAAATATATTTTATAAGTATTAGATTACTACATTTAAAATAAAATTAAAATTTATACATTAGCATGGAAGAATAGTACAGCTCATGAATGCAAAAAGTCAAATAATTCAAATAAAACTGGAGCAATATTATGTGATCATGTCTCCAGAGAGCTCTGCCGTGTCTGAAACATGCAGAGTCCAATCGTACGGCGCTGCCGATGCCGGCAATTCGAATGCTCCACTTTCAGCCGTCCGATCACTGCCAGCGCGAATCCCACCAAAAATTCAAACGCGCCTGGACACCTCCCACCCGGGTGGCAGCACTGGTAAATAACGCGGACATCCGGGGGTAATGTGGTAATTTCAATAGGCCAAAAGCGAGGAGGCGCACGCTATTAAGCTCTTGCTCTGGCGGCCGGCCGCTCTGCTCCCCTTCTCCTCCGTTGTCTCGTTGCTGCGCGGCGCGTCTCCACCACCACTCCGCCGCCGCCGCCGCCGCCGCCTTCCACAATCCACACCACCATTGGTGAGTTCTCTTGGCTCTGGATCCGTTCGTCCGTCCGGGTTTGTCCTTGCTGCTCTGGTTGGCGTTGATTGAGTGGAAAGTTGATGGTTGAGTGGGGTTTCGTTCATCTGGTGCTTGCGTTTTTTTGGGGCGGTTTTGCTGGTGTTTTTGTTTGATTGTGATCCATTTCCGACAGACTGTTCCGTGTGTTTTTTCTCGCATTTGTTTCGCGGAATTTTTTTAGCGATGGTGGGAAATCCGAGCGAGATGAGGACATAGTGGCTGATGTAGTTTTGTTTGTTGTGTTTGGGTAGAGCTCCCGTGGATGGAGGTGATGGATTCGGTGGCGGTGATGGAGGTGTCGCCGGTGCCGGACCCGCCCTTCATCGACGCCACGTCCCCGAAGTCGCCATTGAAGGCGGCTCTCGCGTTGCGCCGCAGCGCTCGGTGCCTAAACAGGCCACACCTTCCTAATTATGTGGAGCAGAAAAAACCCAAGGGGACTAGCGGCCAGCGGCGGGGCGGCAAGAGGAAGCAGGATGACGACAAGCAGGAACTGGCTGCGCAGGATGTCTTGAAGCCGGTCAGGAAGGGCCCCAAGGTTGAGCCCTCGGAGAGGAGGCCGATGCCCGTGATTGAGGCAGAGCAGATTTCTTGTGCCGGATTCGCTGGACCTGCTGCCGAGGATGATGTCCTTGGCAACGGGAAGAGCGCGAAGCTTCGAGTGAAGGAAACCTTGAGGGCATTCACCAGCCATTACCTTCACCTTGTGCAGGTTATCTTTCGTGTCTGATTTTCAGCTTGTTTTTAGCTTAGATTGTTTGGAAAGCACAGAAGGGCTACATGGATTTCACAGGAAACAATCCAGTTCCCATTGCAATCTGGGAATGAAATTCCTGTATGAGCGTATTTTCTGACATTTTCACATCTGGGATTTCAGGAGGAGCAGAAAAGGGCGCAAGCCACGCTACATGAGATTGAGGCTAAGGGAGGCCTGAAACGTAACCAAAAGCTCGGAAAAAACAAGGTGATTTTTTCACACTTACAAATTCAGTGTGACACTGACGAACACGGGGTAGATTTGAAAATTCTTTTATCCTCATTAATTGCAAAAGGATGCAAAGAAAGACACAGAAAGCGATAAGAAAGAGAAGCGCCCGTCAAAGCGTCCTGATTTGAAAGCAATTACAAAGGTGCTATATTGATCTTTGCCTCCGTTTTACATCAGATATTTTAGGCCCCATATTGAATACATGAATATTTCCTATTTAATTTATGCGAAATTTGTGCGAATTTCCTGTGTTCCAAATGAGGCTTTAGAGAAATGCATCCTGCTGTAATTTTGTTGGGCTTATAATCATTGTTGACATCCTAGATGCAAGAAATCAATGCTGTGCTTTATCCGGAGAAGATAATTGGGCATATACCTGGTTAGTATATTCCCTTTTTTCCAAAGGGGCCTTAAGATTCGATTTCATTCTCCGTGTTATTCTAACTTAAGGATGAGCTATATGATGGTATTGTTCTTCCTTGCCAGGAATCGATGTTGGCGATCAATTTTATTCTCGTGCAGAGATGGTTGTTTTGGGCATTCACAGCCATTGGTTGAATGGCATTGACTATATGGGAATGAAATACCAAGTAAAGGTAACTTGTTGTACATTTCCATATCAAATAAATCAAAATCGGTAAACCTTATGTTCATCTGATAATGGAACCAACGTTCTAAAAAAGCGGTAAGCGGGGTGGTGTGGTCACTGGTCACCTCATGTCATAGGCGTGAACAATACTGTGCAGTACTGTAGCAGTAGGTTAGGGTTAGAGATAACTAACTAGCTTTTCTATCAGAGATTGAAAAGAGTCTTTTAGTAGATTAAAGTAGAGGTCCTTATCGTATAGTATTAGGAGTCTAGATTTTAGATTAGGAGTTATATATCTGAGATGTGTATATATATCAAGGGTTTGCATTTTAGCCAATCCAATTAAAAAGTAATAGAGTTGTCTTTTCTTCTACCTTCTGCTCAAGCTGGCTAGAGCTAGGTTCAGTGTTTACAAATCGTCCGATTAATCGCGATTAATCAGCCTGGTCGTTTTCCTAGCTATGACTAGGTGCTCCGATCCGATTAGAGCCACCAGAAATCTGGTCATCCGACTAGTCATCGACTAGTCTAGTTAGCCAATTAGTGGGATTTTGGCGACCAGGAGAAAGGGCAACCGACGGGGAAGGCAGGGGCCAGTCGGAGGAGGGCACTGACGACGGCGCATGTGCCACGAAGGGAGGAGTGGGCCGGTGGCGGTGTGCCTTGGAGTGGGAGGGGCCATCGGCGGCGCCGGCGGGAGCATGAGGAGGACAAGGCGATGCCCAGTGTTAGAAAAATCGGTGATCGGTAGCTGATCGGTCAACCACCGAGTAGTGATTAATCGGTTAATCGGGGATTAACTGAATTAATCGGTCAACCTATTAATCGGTCAATAAATAATTAAATAATATATTACCTGCCTATTTTGCTATCTCTTTCTCTTTTATTGTATCTCCTCACAGCCCCTTACTTTTTACCTGCCTGTTTTCTACATATTTTTTATCTCTTTTACTTTATCTATCTCATTGCACCTACCCCCAACTGCCTCAGTGTTAGCACTGCCCAAGACTGCTCTCTCTCCACTGCCCATCCCGCATACACTACCTCTCTTGTTCTCTCTCCTATCTCCTTCTCCCTTTTCTCTACTGAAAAGCAAATGCCAGAAACAGTTTAATCCAACGAGCCCGATGGCGACGGCGGCGGTGGCCTGGATTTGGCGGCGAACGACTGCGCTCGCGCGGACGGCGCGAAGACAACGCGCGGACAGCTCGCTGTAGGGCGCAGAAAAGCGGGGACGAGGCACGGACGACGCGGAAGAAGCAGGGGCGAGGCGCGGACGGCGGATGGCGGGGACGCAGCACTGGATCTGCCAAGCTGGGCACGTCTCCGTCCAGATCTGGTGTGCGCAGGAAAGAGGGAAAAGGGGAAAAGTGTGCAGGAGAGAGGGAAAGTGCTGGGTGGGGTGTGCAAAATCCCATTTTTCTGTACCGGACCGATTAATCGGTGCCACCGATTAATCATCGATTAATCGCCGATTAATCACCGATTAATCGGGTTGACCACCGATTAATCGGGTTGACTGACCGATTAATCGGTCCACCGATTTCTGGCCGATTTTCCTGTAAATTAAATGGACTGGGGCCGATCACCGATTAATCGGCCGATTAATCGGCTGATCGGCCGATTTTTTCAACACTGGCGATGCCAGCGGGAGCGGGAGCAAGAGGAGAAGGCGGCGCCGGCAGGAGCTGTGGTGCACAGGGGATGTGCAGCGCACAGGCTTCTGAGTTGTCTCTGTGGCGGCTGAGGGAGGAGATCTGTGGCAGTTGTCTGGGAGAGGAGAGATGTAAGGAGCTAGGGTTGTGGCGGCTGTGAGGGAGAGGGGAGATGTGAGGAGTGAAGTTAGGGTTTAGTTAATAGGCCTGGACTTTTCAATTTTATTTTTGGGCTAATAAGTAATGACTGAAATTTGGCCCGTACCTAGATATTTATTGTCATATACTATATAGTGTATATATATATTATGTAAATTTCCTAAAATATATGGAATAATTAAATAGAACGACCAAGATTGACTAATCGCAATTAGTTTTCTGGTCGGTACCATGGCGACTAGATTTGATCCTCAAGCCGTGGTTACCCATAACACCTCACCTTGTAGATCTTATATGGAAAGCAACCTTGTAAGTGGAAATTTGTCTATCTAATCCATCTTTGTTTATGAACAATGAACATATATTTAAAAGATTAATAAAGAAGCATTGACATACATGGGTAATGCCATTTCAATTTTCACTGAACATGGAAACTCATTTCACAAAAGTATTGAGTTCGTGATCTATATCATGAGTCTATATATAGTCACCACTCACCCTCAGTCCTGTCCCTTACTCCTACTAAACTCTAGGCGGCCATTAGGGGCTGGGCGCTGGCCCGCTGCCGCGATATGCCTCTAGGCGGCCCAGGCGCCTAGGCAGTCAACCGCGGCGCCTGGGCAGTCTGGCACGATGGGGTCAAGAGTGCTGGTGGCCGGAAACAAGGCCCAATGGTGCGGGTGGAGGCGGCGGGTGGCCAGGCTCCGACGACAGGAGTCGCGGGCGTGGCCAAATCTGGTGGCAGGAGGCACGCGCGGCCCAGATCTGGTCGTCGCCGCCGGTGGCAGTGTTGCCTGAGAAATGTTTGGCGGCTTGGGCAGGCGCAGTCGGAGGGGAATGCCAGGGGAAGGCATGGCTGGAGCGGAGGGGAAGAGACATGGCCTGAACTCTTGAAGAATAGAATGTTCGCTGGAAAAGGCTAACTCTAGAGAAGAAAATACTGCTTGGACTTTTGACCACATGGGAACCAGGACCACACATGGGAAAGGAAAATAGTAATGAATGCCTGGTAGCTAGCAGCAAAATGAAGGATGAACAAGTAAATGAACAGTTGGAACAACCGGAAAACAGGTGAACAGGCCATGACCTAGGCGCTGCCTAGGTGCTATGCGCCAGGTCGTCGCCTTGACTAGCGCCTATGTGAACACTCTGGAATTTTCGTTTCTGCTATCTCTGAACCTTTATAATTCCTTGTAACCGGATTAGGCTGCATTTACTTTCTAAATGCTAGTCAATGCACCTGCTTTGTCATTTAAAGTTTGAAAGCAAACTAAAAATCTGTTTACATTCATGTTTCCTAAATTTTTTGTCAGCTAGTTAGTAATTACTTTAGTGATTTGTTCTTAAGCAGGAGGAGTATGCAAACTTAACTTTCCCACTAGCAACATGTATTGTCATGTCGGGAATATATGAAGATGATCTTGATAAGGCTGATGAAATTATTTATACTGGTCAAGGAGGAAATGATTTGCTTGGTAACCATCGCCAAATTGGCTCTCAACAACTGCAACGTGGAAATTTGGCATTGAAGGTTGGTTTTGATAGTTTTGTTTATTACTGGGTCAAAATTATTTTTTGTTTGAAGGTATTCATTTATTTCAGCGATTGTATATGTCTAATGTTGCTTCGACGCCTGCCTAGGCATCACAGCCACCGAGCTTGCCAACCACGTGCAAATTGTGGCACCTGTCCCACGTCTAGTGCCTAGGTGCTGCCTAATGCTGATTTTTAAAACACTGATAATGTCTCTTTTTTTATAATTATAGATATTTGCATGTTCATTGCAATGCATCATGAACGTGTTATATTTAATGTCTAAATTTGAGAATCACATTGTTTGCATCAGATGTCATTGTGGACTGTTGGGCGTTGCCATTAACTGTAGTCTCACCTCGCCCACGAAGGGAGTTATGAGCAGCTTATAAGTGAGAGTAACTATCCTTCTAATGGACTAGTCTTTTAGGATGTGACAGGATTTTCTGCTTGTAAGCAGTGGCAGAGCTAGAGACAAATTGAGAGGGTGCACTACTTTAAGCGGTACACCGTATTGAGTCCAAGGGGGTACACAAAGGGTAAAAAAATGCTAATAACAACTAAAATTTGTTTTTGTACCGGGTTCCTGGGAACCCACAGCCAACACTGTGGCTCCGCCCCTGCTTGTAAGCTGTGTCAAATGCGCATGGACGTACGAACGTGTGCCGATGCTTGTATGGGCTAGTGTTGCATGGGAGAAGACCTAAGATGCTAACAATTTCTTAACTAATTCCATCGCCATGTCATTGTCCCAGTCATAGTCCATGTGGCTAAACCACTTACAAAACCACTCTAGAGAGTTATTTGAACCAATTTAGGTACTTTAAGGGGTAAAATATCTGGTTTCATAGTTTAGAGGGTTAAGTAGACCAAGCCCAATACTTCAGGCGGTGAAGTACACCTTTTCCTTAAATAATTAGTTTAACTCGTTTCAATTGCAGCTTGTTTGATGCATTTTAGCTTGGTTGTTTTTGTGAAAACATTCTGTTTCTATTTGTTAAATTTGTTTTCAATCTGTTTGCATCATTTAAATTACAAAGAGTTCTTCTCCAGCATCTGTGTCAATAGCAGAATCTGTCTTCTCAACTTCCACTTTGTATTAATCCTTTTCTGTGTTGATAATGTTGCAGAATAGCAAGGATAATGGCAATCCTATAAGAGTCATTCGAGGTCATGTATCAAAGAATAGCTACACTGGAAAAGTCTACACTTATGATGGGCTGTACAAGGTCTTATCTTTTCTGAACCTCACCAAATACAATTTTATCTTTCTGATAAGTCCATACAAATGTGTTGCTACATGTTGCAAAATTGATGTCTGTGAAACTATATTTCTAGATAGTTGCTTGCCTTTTATTCTGGCCGAGAGTACCCATTTTGCAAATTCAGAGATTAAGATCAATCATTTCCTGATTCCTGGAACACTAGTTACACTACCAACGGCAATTATATATTCAGCCCTGTTTCACAAATAAGAAAAAAAATCAATTTGCTAAATTCTTCTCCAGGGCTGGTTTTTTGGAAACACAACAAAATACTTTTTCCAATATCCGGTCTGTTTTATTTCTTGGTTTCTTCTGACATTTGTATTTTTCAATATTCCGTAGGTTGTAGATGACTGGGTGCAAAATGGAGTACAGGGGCATGTTGTTTTCAAATATAAATTAAAGCGTCTTGAGGGACAGCCATCATTGACAACGTCTGAGGTATGCTTAGCTTTCTTAAAGCTAAATGTAAATCACAAATAAAGTTTGATGATGGTACCCACTTTTGTTTTACGGCTTGGACACGACTATTATCATGCTAATTTATAACTAAATGATATATCCTTGTTTGCAAATTCAATAATTAAATTTAAACTACTCAGTTGGTGTTGCTGTTAATATATTTTATTTGAAAAATATGCTTTTGATGATGTACTTATTTGAAAACAGTCATGTCATTTAGTTTTTTTACCTGTTTAGTTTATCTGAGCTGAATGAATTTGATCACATACTTCTTATATAAGACATACAACATCAACTATTTAATTCAAGAGAAAATTTTACTTAATTCCATGAAGTTGACCTTTTCCTTTATTTAACTACTTTTTTCTTTATTTCGCTAGTTTGTTTTCTTGTTGTTTCACATAACACATCTGCATGTGCAGGTACGATTTACTCGTGCTGAAGCTCCTACAACGATTTCTGAATTACCTGGGTATATGTTTGAAGCTCTTCAATTTTGTATAGTGACCTTTCATAATCTCAAGAGTCAAGACATCTCATGCTGCATAAATACTATTACATCCATTCTAAAATAGATGACGTTTTCAACATTGACAGTCTCAAATGCATGTCTTTATGCTACCTTTTCTATTTAAATGTTTGTAAAAATATTAAAAATTATGACTATATGAATGTATTTTTCATGACAAATCTACTGATATCATTTTCACATATCAAATCTTAATATTTTTTCAGTTATTAATGATCTAAAATTTTGATGTTTGACCACATATTTTAGGATGTCATGCTTTTAATACTGGAAGTAGTATCTGTTGTTGCATTGCACTGTTCTGTCATCATTCCATATGCTACTATGTTAGTTATATTTGGTCTATAGAGGCTACATTTTTCTCAATTGACAGTAATCTCATATTGTGTTGCCTGCACATTTCTACTTTCTAGGTTGGTTTGTGATGACATATCTGGAGGACAGGAGAATCTTCCTATTCCTGCTACTAATTTGGTTGATGATCCGCCTGTTCCTCCAACTGGTATTTTACAAATTGTCTTTTGGCTACATTTTATTTTATCTTTAGATTTGTTCTTTTTGTTTAGTTTTAACGGGATTAGTTGGCAAGTATAGTCTAGTATACTGATTTCAGATTCTTACTTAAGTTCTGAATTTAAATAGGACATGTGGTTGTAATTTAATTGTGATTAAGACTATCCAAATTCAGAACCAGTTGTTTGGCCTATTTCCCCAGGAATTTCTAGCATTTTTATCTGCAGCTAATGTGTCATCTGTTTTATTATGTGTGATATCAGTTTAGTTTGGTTTGGTCCTAGTTTCAAACATTGATCCTAGTTGACATTGTGTTCCACTTTTGTTCCAAATCTACATGTGCCCTGTCGACTTTCTACATATAAAGAATTATTTAACAGTTAATTTTCTTTGTGTTTACTTTTGATAATCCTGTAGGTTTTGTGTACTCCAAATCCCTAAAAATTCCAAAGAACATCAGGATTCCATCTAATTGTATTGGGTGTGACTGTGAAGGAGATTGTGCTAGCAACAAAAAATGCTCATGTGCTCAGCGCAATGGCTCTGATTTACCTTATGTGTCATATAAGAATATTGGCAGGTAAATTGTATTCAAAATGCCTTCATTAATGTTTATAACATTTCATACACGCTCATGTATACATTCATGTGTTCAGAGAGAGCAGAGAGTAGGTTATCTGAATTAATGGCAGGTAAAAATTCTTTGTAAGCTGATTATCAGTTGTCAATCTTCAGGTTGGTGGAGCCCAAAGCAGTTGTATTTGAATGTGGTGCTAACTGCAGCTGCAACCACAACTGTGTAAATAGAACGTCTCAGCAAGGCCTGCAGTATCGCTTGGAGGTTGGTATTTTGAGTAATCTTTCAATTGCCATATTTTATTACTTATTATATATACAGAACTCTTATATGTGTAACATTTTGTCTCAGAAATTATGTGCAAAGTTGTGAGTTATAAACAAAATTTAAGTCAACAATGATGCGTTTTGTAGGCATTATATACTTCTATCTGTGCTGCTACTTATATGCCACCAGTATTCACCCTCTCCCGCTCCATATTTCCTTAGCTTTCACTCCATGCAGACACTGTATTTTCAATCATTATAACTATCGATACTTGATAAGCTGGGTTAACTCTTTGTAAGAAGATCATGAATGGTAATATCAAAGTATCAAGTTTGACACGTTTCTGTTAGAAGTGGGTGTGTTCTCTTGTTAGTTATTCATATCTTGCTGTATGTTGTTTAACAGATTTTGTTGTGTTTGCAGGTATTTAAGACAGCTTCAAAAGGCTGGGGTGTCAGGACTTGGGATACTATCCTCCCTGGGGCTCCCATTTGTGAGTACACAGGTGTGTTAAGGAGGACTGAAGAAGTAGATGGTTTGCTGCAGAACAATTACATATTTGATATTGATTGTCTACAAACCATGAAGGGTCTGGATGGAAGGGAGGTACTTATTTTTCTCATCCTAAAGTATTCACTGTGGTATCGATTGTTCAATACTGATTGGCAATATTTAATACATTGTGCAACATCTTTTATGGCAATGTTTGCCTTGTTTGGTGCTGAATTTACTTGCTTCTTTGCCTTGCAAAGTGGAGTGTACTGAAAATGATGCCATTTATGTTGAAATCTCAAGTAATGCTTCAAGGCACCAATTCTTGACTGTCAGATACTTTTATTTCTACAGAAAAGGGCCGGCTCTGACATGCACCTGCCATCTCTTCATGCCGAGAACGATTCAGATGCACCACCTGCTCCAGAGTATTGCATAGATGCAGGATCTGCTGGTAATTTTGCAAGGTTCATAAACCACAGTTGCCAGCCCAACCTTTTTGTCCAGTGTGTCTTGAGCTCGCACAATGATGTTAAGCTGGCAAAGGTGACGCTTTTTGCTGCTGACACTATACTTCCACTTCAGGTGAGCTGACTCCAGTTCTTTTTTCTAGACTTGGAACTGCATGGTTTCTACAGTTACAAGTCTTCATGTTTTTGTCCTGACCATCATTGACCACAATATTTGTGCCTTGCAGGAGCTTTCATACGACTACGGCTATCGCTTGGACAGTGTTGTTGGGCCCGACGGAAATATTATCAAGCTGCCTTGCTTCTGTGGTGCCCCTGACTGCCGGAAGCGGCTTTATTAGACTTGCAGCTAGCAATTTGCTTCTATTTGGAATTTAGAGGACGCGGAACTAATATATACTAGTATATGAATGAAGTCGTGCGAAGTGTACATGGCATGCTCTAAGTGTTGTGATATTTTGCGAAAGAAGAGCATTGCGATTTTTTTGGTAGAGGGCATGCTGAACAAGGTATGATATCTGAGCGGTGAATTTAACATTCACTTGTTTCCTCTTCTCCATGCTCGCAACATGTGCAAGCGGTGAATTCAGGTGAGGCGATGGTGTCTGAAATTGCTTGGCTCATGTCAGACAAAGGATGCATCAGGTTGAGTGACTCAACTCTTCCCCTGGACAGTTCGGTAAATGGTTCACATCTCGTCCATCACTCTGAGAGCGATATATTTCTCAACCTGAAATTATTGCTAGTTAGCAATTGGGATGAAATTGCAGGACAGAAAATCTGAGCTCGATCGATACTTGTTGACGAAGCTGCAAGGTTTCGCCACCGGCCAGCATTTCGCCGTGAAATAAACATCACTCCATCTTTTGGCATCTTATCTTTTGTTATTGTCTGTCTTTGAGCCTGGATCTCACTTTTTTTTGCTCCAGCATGCTACCTCTGTTACACCTTGCTAATGAAGCTAGATTTCTGGATGTCTGCTGCATGCAACCAGATGTCTTGGCTCT
Organism: Zizania palustris; assembly: GCA_019279435.1. Taxonomy (NCBI): domain Eukaryota; kingdom Viridiplantae; phylum Streptophyta; class Magnoliopsida; order Poales; family Poaceae; genus Zizania; species Zizania palustris. Next base: position 82,973,741 of record JAAALK010000288.1, on the reverse strand, counting down.
GGTTGGCAGCCAAAGAAGGCTAGGGTTGCCTGGCTGGCGTAGTACCCTACATGGATCCGATTCTCTAGGCGTGGCTGCGTACGTGGGGTTAATTATACTGGTCGAATGCATGATACTGTTAGCTTGGCTGACAATGACACTGCATGGCTTGATTAGATTAGTAGTGAAGCCACTGCACCAGTAGATCGATGATGAAGTCCACAGAGCATATATAACAAGAGAATAGGTGGCGATATATGACAACTCTAGATTTATTAGAGCAAGTTAGGTAAGTATCTGTGATAGGCACATTAACCAACGGTAGCCTATAGATCTATAATATGTTAAGAAGACGTAAATCTTTTATTATTGTTTATGTGAACAAGGAGCAAGAATGTAAAATCTTATAAATAAACCTTAAGCCTGTAAATTAGCTAGCCTTAGGTCACTGTAACATGTGGGTTTTTAAGAAAATACACTAATATTGTTTTTAGAAATTACTATTGACGCTTAAACAAACAATAGCGCGCTCTTTAAATATCACTAAAGTTAGGATGGTCCTAGTAAGTAAAGATGCAAGCAAGCAACAAACTCTTGGTATTAATTGTGAAGTACTTTGTGTGTGTATACACGAGAGTGTTATTCTACAATATGTGTAGAATAACTATTTTACACCGATCACTTTCGATAATAGATTTTTTATTAATAGAATAACAATTAAGTACTACTTTTTTCTCAGTAGAATAGTTATTCTACACTTGTGGTGTAAAATAACACTTGTATATATATATGTTGCAAAATATGGGATTTTATAACACGCAATTATGCATGGGATCGGATATATATACACATTTCTACCATCATACATTCATTGTTTTCAAAGGAATAGAATAATGAGAAGGGTGAAAGAAAATAACAAGAAGAAACTGAAGACAATATTAAGTTATTAACCAACCAATCAAAGAGCTAACATATATATATATATATATATATGTAGTGTATGTATCGGGTGGGTAGCTAGCTAGCTTTGCTATGAACCGTAGCATCGTCGCAGAAACCATGACAGCGTCCTGACGCTGTGATTGCTCTGAGACTGAGAGGGCGATTTATTCTTCTTGTTGCGTTGCTTCCTCTTGTTGTTGGTGTGCACAACCGTCCCCCTCACTGTCACCTCCTTCTTCCCAAAATCCACCATATAATCCAGCAGCCCTGCTAATTAATTAAACAAGAACTGAAACATGTCAGCACGAAATGGCAGTATAATTAAGGGATCATATATATATACATGAGAAATTGTAGTATTCGATCACAAATAGTCGCAACAAGGCATGCATGCATCTATATATCTATCTATGTCCTTGGTTTCTGTCGGTGCAATTCAACCTGCTTTAACTTGATAAGATGTTTGAGGTGACACATCGATGTTCTTTCTTTAATTTCATAGGATCTTGAGCATATATACGTATGGATATGATCAGGTGATGAGAAGGACAAGGGTGGTTAGATATGATCCTCACCGTTCATCTTGGAGACGACCTTGGTGACCCGCTGTCGGCAGTGCGAGCAGCCCATGTTGGCGCTCATCACCACCACCTGCACCTGCAATTTTAAGTTCCAATTCATAATCATCTGCATTTGCATTGAATTGATTTGATTGCTTCTAAGTAAGCAAGCAGGTAATTAATTAAGGGACCACAGAACTAACCAGATACGTATAACCAACGATGCATCTACTAATTAATTGAATGATTCTCTGTTAGTGGGTTCTACCAGCTGCTAATTAAAGGCGTAGCTAGCTAGTTACTACCCATGTTTCATATCACAGTTCGTTTGACTTTTTAAAGCTAAACTTGTTCTGTTCTAACCAAGTTTAAATAAAAATATATTAAAATCTACAATATTTTACCTAAAAGCATATACAATATTAAATAAATACATCATTAAAACATATTGCTTGGTTGATTTAATTAAACTAATTTAATGTTATAATTGTCATTGTATTTTTTATTATAAAATTGGTATATTTTAAGAAATTTAACTTATCAAAAAGATAGAGGAGCTGAGGGAGGAAATATAGTTAGTTAGCGTGAGTGATTACTACATCTTGCCAATAGATATATGAATGTTTGGTATCACTCTCACCAAACCATTCATTGTATCTTTTGCCAATGGCACTGACAAGATGAAGGTGTTCCTCTCTCTCTCTCTCTCTCTCTCTCAAGATACATGAGTGCCACTATCGAATTGCATTGGGGGCACCTATTTTTAATTACTTTGTCCCTGCTTCTTTGGCATTCATTATGTGCTAATATGTATATAATTATTATGGAGTACATTACACAAATAATTATGTACTGCTCATCTATCACTTGCAATATAATGCCCGCTCTACCGTTGTGATTAGTCTGCGCTATGTAGCCCAAATTACCTGCATATATGGCAGGCAAAAGCATGGTTGTGTGATGACTCATTGACTCTTACCATATTGTAGGGTGACCAAAATCATTGACGTCCATACATAATAAAAAAAATACAGGACTAGACACAGTTGGTTAAACCAAAATGGAAAAAATTGATGATTTATCACTTCTAAAAATGAATTTGATTATTTATCACTTTAGCCTATCATCACAGATTCAAATAGTTTTACATATTATTCGTATAAGTAACAGATAATTAAATAACACAAACTAAGCAATTCCTCAAATTTTCCTTAACGATTTTATTTAGAGAATCGCTAGATTCTATGTAAGGATACAATACCCTCTCACTTGGCATCTTTTTTCATTGTGGACTTGGGGGTAATTGAGAAATCTTTCTATGGGCTTTCGTTGTATACTTTTATACATCTTTAATAAACTTTATAAAATAGTTTAGATATTTTATTATGCTAGATCGAGGCTTGTGAGTTATAATATAATGGTTATGGTGCAATTATAAAATATGATATTGTGATGTCTGTATAATCAATTAATCATAAATGTAAAGTTATACTTTTTCACATCTATTTGTGTATATTTTTCATCAACTTATATATTTCTTTATTAAAATTACAAACTATATAATATTAATAAAAAAACAACCGGCGGTCTGATCCCACTTCTTGTAGTATGTGTCCATACAGCGGTTAATTAATTTACTATCCGATGGGGATCTTATTAATATTTATTATTTATGTAATCTTGCATGGCCCTACAGATGGGTTAGCACTATACAAATCGTGCACGTCAGCACTTGCATGTGGTCAAATATACGTAGCTGGTACCAGTAATTAGCTAGCATGCATTTCATGATCTGATAAAGATGGAACCATGAATGAATCGTACGGATGTTTTGCTTAATTGTATTTATTAGTTGAATTTGTATGCATGAATTCTAGGTCGATGCATTTGCTCAGTCAAGTCAATGGCTTCATGTCACCCTCGACTTTATTTAGATACTAAGTTTTGTTTTAACTCCTTGTTTTTTTTAAATATGTCAGTTTTAATAAACTTCTAGTTATATTCTATGTTTTTCTTTCATGTTTGATCTTGTCAAATAAATATTACCTTTCACACAAATAAACAATAAAGGACAACAATATATATATATATACACACACACGAGGGAGTTTTAACCATCCTTGAGAGTGATAACTGATAAGGTACAAAATCTGAACCATTAATCAATCTCATCCATAACTCAGATTAGATAATACATAGTGATGCTGCCCCCTCAAAAAATAGCAACCTTTAATTCTGGTGAAAAATGGAGTGGTATTTTAATAATTTTGCGTCAAAAAAGTGCAGGAACTAGGAGCAGCAACCCAGTCTAGGACAAGGCATAGACTCGGGGTGGTGGGCCCGGTCTAGAGTGGCGGGGGCGCAACCTGCGCAGTTGGGCGACGGGTCGGCGAGGGCTGAGGCGGTGAGTCGGCAAGGGCACGAGGTGGCAACCGACAGTGCCGGTGGGAGCGGTGCAACTCTTAGGACGTTAGGGCTCCGTGGCAGTGGGGGGCGGCAGGGCTTTGAGGAAGTGGGGGGTGACGGCCTGACGGGGCTCCGAGGCAGATTACGATGGGTAGAGCTAACCCATTTTTTATTTTTTTTAAATCGTACTCTTTTCAAATCAATGATTATATTTGATTTGATACTTTTGAAACCTAGTAGTACCTTCCTTAAAGATGAAAACCCTCGTATATATAAATATATAAGTACAAAACGATAGAGGACAGGAGGAGTGAGGAGCCGATTGTTACCTTTAGCCTTTACGCTAAAAGTTGAGAGGCAAAAGTGACATGGAAATGGAGTGGTCCTGAGTATCCATATCCAAGGAGATAAACTGCTCATCCCACACGTCTCATAACGCGCACGGAGCAAAGGATGCAATGGCAAGACAAAACGCAGTAAAGAACAGTGGACAGACAGACACTGAAGTGCTGCATTGAGAAGAGGGGAAGAGATTCTAGTATGCATGCTATTCACTAAAAGATATTGCTGTGCACGCATCACGTGTGGAGAAGAACAATGGCATCTAGAAAAGAAGCAGCTGATTCAGGAAACTGGTGGTAGTAATCTACACTAATATGTGCATCTCATGGTACAATCAACGTCCTCACCAAGCAAGGAGAAGAGGTTCTTTTTCTAAAGAGAGAAGCAAGGTGAGAACACTAACCTTAACTTTCCAACACGAGTGATGCATACTATTGGTTTTGCAGAACTAGAAGCAGAAGAAGCATTTGAGCTTTAAGATGGTAATCAACCGGGCATGAGAGAGAGAGAGAGAGAGAGAGAGAGAGAGAGAGAGAGAGAGAGAGAGATTACCGAAGGGAGGGAGAGGTCCTCTGCAAGCCTCAGAGCTTGCTGCTTGGTTGCTTCACCATTCTTGGTCGCATCTGACTCTCTCATAATCCTCCTGCATCTGCTCCCTGTGTCATCTTCTTCCCCTCCATGCTCCATGCTGGCTTCCCTTCGGGTGGAGTGGAGCTCCCCTTCTTCAACTCCACTTTCGTGTCTGAATGGGAGTAGAAAAGCTTCTCCCCTTTATACTTGTCCTGGGAGAGGAGAGAGAGAAAGAGCTGCAACAGTTTATCGAGGCCACTCACTAAGGAGGAAAATATTTTAATCGTGCCTGAATAAGATCAGGTGCACACGATGGAAGGTGAACTCCATCAATCACACAAGTGACACAATCACCCACCTATTTGATGGATATCAATGGCAATGACAATGACAATGGGGTCTACTGTTTCAAGGTCCTTCGTTTTTTTTTGGATGAGTGGGATATGTCAGTTGCAGAGGTGGAGCTACATGGCCCAGGAGTGTCTTTCACCTAGGTGAAAAAAAATCAATGTTTAGTATCTCATGTTAACTACAAGTGTATCTCTAAGCCTAAACGGCTAAACCCGTATATCTTGTTAGACATAATCTTGATTTACTTTAAGTAGTGAGAGAAGGTGATTAGTGCTCTAAGTAGTGGGAGAAGTGGAAGTGATTAGTGCTTCAGGTAGTGGGAGAAGTGGAGGTGATTAATGCTTCAAGAAGTGGAAGAAGTGGAAGTGATTAGTGCTCAAGTGCATGGCTAAATTACATGGCTGAACTTGGCTCAACATGGGTGTGTTGTATGCTATATAAGTAGTGTAGTTTTTGTGTTCTGAGAGAAGTCATATGAAAAAAATATAGTTCTTCATGATGAGTTCATGTGTGTTCTTCTTACTTGTTGTATTGAGGAAGATGAACAATACTAGATGAGAGAGTGAAACAACTAAATCAGTAAGGAGAGAGAGAAGTTGCGAGATGCAGCTCCAACATCTCTAATCTAGAAAACAGTTGATCAAGTAGTGTACCTCTCCATTTTTCGCTAATTCGGTCATGGTCAGCTGTCATGGAGACTGGTGGCAATTTCCACTAGTAATTGCCCCACCTTTTGTATTGGATCATCCCTGAGCTTTTCACCCAGTCCACTTTATGTTAGAAACAAAACACTGCAGCAGAGGTTACTTACAGTGTGCTCCAATTCAAAGGTAAAAAAGAGACCTGCAAAATGGTCTAACGGAAGGTGAAATGTGACATTAGAACAGTTAAATATTCAACAGCATTCTTCATGCATTTCTGTTAGGATCTTGTATGTTTGTTTTTCTTGCAGACAAACATTCATGTTTATTCTACTACTACGCAAGGCGAAATAGTTCAAGTTCTTAGCACCTTCTAGAGTAACAGATTAAAAAAGCAATCAAGGGAGTTGGTATTGATAAAAAAAGGTGAAAGGAAAAAGATTGCAGCAATATAATGCAAAAATCAAGGTGATGTTTAGGTATACCTCTGGGCATCTTTATGTCCTTAAGTACATCCTTAAATCTACTGAAAAAATGTCAATAAGAGGATGAAACTATAGGACCTTTTTTTGTGGAGTAGGCAGAGAGGATCTGTCATGTATCTCTGTAAAACCCTAGAATTAAACCAAAACCCAATATCATCACTGGCATGCATTCAATGTCCACCTGCACCGAAAGTGTAGCACCGTTTGAATCAAGGAAGCCTGTGATTTCGTGCTCTTAATTAGGTTGTTATGATTGAACCTCTTGAGTCTTGATAGATAGATCTGAACAATACATCTTGGAGTTCAGACAAAGTGGCTACAGCCTACATGAACCCAATCCTAATGGCTCAATGTATTGATTCAAGATATTTATTCCAAACATTCAAGGCTCAAGGATTCTAAAAAATGGAGACTGAAGTTCATTGACCTCATTGTTGAAGATCCTCACCGATACTGACACACGTATTTGATCTCCTCCACTTTCTTGACGTGCTATAGTTTAACATCAGTTTTAAGGACAACTGACATGATACCTAATAAATTGAAAAATTGTAGTTGTACTTGCACATAAAATGTATGAAACAAGTCGCCATATGTACCCAAGAGTGGTTCAGAAATGGTTAGAAGTAGTCCACGTTAAAAACAAAGCGGCATTTTCTAACATTCTGCTGCTCACCTACTTCTACTTCCCTTTCTGACCACGCTAGTGACCAAGATTGCATTTTCAGGTTCAACATCATCTAGGACAATAATTTTCACTTCGAGCCTTACCCACAACTTGCAGGCTGCAGCTTCCAGAGTGACATATTTCCACTATATATTTTCAGGGGGTGATGTCGACGCCTGGATGGTGCACGAAGTAATCGACCTGTAAACTTGCATGTTAGTACACGCCTCTACATCATAAATAATAAATGTATCTCCACAGTTGGAAGACAGGAAACTTCAGGGTCGCATGCACCAACGATTCAAAAAACAGTTGCGTTTGAGAACAAGGAACACATAGAGCATCAAGAATTCAACTACCTCTGTCATTCTTAAATCTCTTAAAGCAATTGTAAGTAGGAAACCTCAGGCTTGCATTTTTTTTAAAAAAAATACTTAAACCCAGTTGTATTCGAGCACAAAAAAAACGAATAGATGATTCAATGTCCTGAGTTTTGCAGAATCAGCTCGTGAGAACTTGGCTGGCCAAAAATAATGGAGGAAAATTGTAAGCTATTTCACAGGTCAAAAAAAAGAAGCTAGTAGCATACTTCCAATGACGGAAATGCAGATACAGTGAATTCCACAGAAGTTTTGATGGCAATAGGAGAATTATATCTTACTGCCCAGTTTAAGCTACAATTTCCTTTGGATAGAAGGTACAACTGACTATGCTGAAACTGAGCAATATACAAAACTCAGTTCTTTCTATGCTCAATGATTTTATTGCAAATTAGACATGCAAACAACACGAAAAAGATATAAGCATTAAGCATGGCAGTTAAGCATTTTTCTTAAAGCAAAGACAGGTATCAAGTAGTTAGTATATGCAAAAAGGTCTGCCGTACATGAACAATACTGTTGATAACACAACAAACCAAATCATTGAGTGGATCTTATTAACAGACAAAATAAAGAGTTTGTGCAGAAGATGGTATTTTTTTCTATAAGTTCAACAAACCTAATTTCCAGATACAGAGACATATCATGTTGATCATAGCAGAAATATTTATGAAGATATTTTGGATGCCCTAATGTGTAGAGAACATTGACAGACCTCTTATTATTGGTGGTTGTGACTTTGCTTTCTTGGGCAAAAAACACAAAGCAGTCTTGCACACCCATCATCATTTTTCATCTAACCATTTTAGTTATACATGGAATTTTCATCGAGGAGAAGACAGAAGAGCAGAATTACAATATTCATTGCTCAGCTTAGATTCAAGAATTTGGTAAGACCAGATACAGGACAATGCTTCAATATTTGTATTCAGGAGGAGCCGAGGAGCACAGTTTCAGTTAAATAGGAAAATTTGCGAAATAGCACTCCAAGCATGTATAAATTGGAAACCAGTTATATCAAACAATTGTTCAGTGCCTTTTTGTGTCTCATTTCCATGTTCTAGGACTAGTCAGTTCTGATCTGTGATTGCTAAATTAGAGGTCAGAAGAAATGTCCACTGAACCAAGGATGCAAAAATGTAGGAACATCTGAACAAACAACCTCCGGACCGGGCAGGTCGCCCCCGATCGGCTCGACGTAACACACGATGCTTCTGTACTGTGCGTGGATCCTGGCAGCGTCGTGCCGGGCAGGACCTGGAGGATCTTGTACCAGTCCACCCGGCGGCCGTGCGGCGCCTCGCCGGCGGCGCAGAGGACCTCGAGCACGGAGAGCATCTCGAAGGCGCCGTCGAGCCTGGGGTTGATCTGGATCGTCTCGAGCAGCAGCGTCCTCACGCCGGGTAGGCCCCGTCCCGCATCCTCGCCTTGATCCTTGATCGCCTCCCTCTGCGCCGCGGCAGCGTCGGCGTCGGCGTCGGCGTCTCCGCCCATCCTGCGCCAAACCGCGGCTCAGAAATCCGCGGGTGTCCGAACTCGGATAAAATCCAATCAAACGCGCGCATTTCATCCCCAAATCACCTTCGAATGGCCCAGTTCAGCCGCAATTGAGCCCAACCCCTAAACCCTAGCGCCGACGTGGGGATCAAATCAGATCACTCCGCAAGAACCCGCCAATTCTCTCTCTACTGTGTTCTACGACACGATTGAGGTGTCCCTGATCCCACACGTCAGTGGGCCTCATATTATGGGCCTCCAACACAATGAGCCTTGGAGTAGTAATGGGCCTAGCGCAGCCGCAAACACGCGGCGACAGGGGTGGACCCATCTCCTGGCACGCGGGAGGGAGGCGGTCTCCACCGATTTTTTTTAAATTAGTTTTTTTTTGAAAAAAAATCAAATTTGTATGTCGAATTCAAAAAATTGCACAAATAGTATCCAGTCGGCACTGGGGCCAGTCGGCACTTGGTCGGCCGACTAGAGCCACGTGGCAGCCAGTGGGCCGATACGGCCGACTGGCGCCCGAAACACGCCCAGACCACGCCACGCCACGCTTGCGCCCGCGCCCACGCCCTGACCTGCTCCCATGACATCAGGTGCGGGCGCGGCGTGGCGCGGCCGTGGCGCGGCGCGGTGCGCCGCGCCGTATTCCGGCGGCACTCGGTCGTCCAACGGTCGACTGCTGCCACGTGGCTCCAGTCGGCCGACCAACCCTAGTCGGCACTTGGTCGTCCAGTCGGCACTTGGTCGCTCGACCGGATACTATTTTTGTAATTTTTTGAATTCGACATACAGATTTGATTTTTTTTAAAAATATATTATTTTTAAAAAAATCGTCCCCACTTGACAGCGAGATGACGCGTAGCCCGAAACGGCCTAACACGAGCGGCGGGAAAAGGGTCTCAAAGCCCGGCCCCATCGTCAGAATAAATGAATAATAATCAAGCGTAAAAACTTCAATAGATTCAAGGAGATTCGTTTACTCATATTGTTCATAGGTGGATGGTTTCATGTAAAAGTAAGACTTCACTGAGCAAATTTCAAACACGGAGAAGGAATCATCAAAAAAATGAAGGAATTTTGCGTAGGGTGATGGCTCACGAGAGTAGACGAAGGGAGTTCTCACTTTAAGGAGAGACAGACTAAAATGAGATTGGAATTGGAAACAGTGCTGGCCCCCGCCCCGTCTCGGGCTATGGTTCTCACCCCCCTCTCTCCGGTAATCCACGTGCTGCACCGCCGGAAGCGGAGGCGGGCGTGGTGGGAAGGGGTAAAAAGGGCAGGAGCGGAGGGGAATGCCTGGTCCAGTCAGTGTGCTGTTGTGGTGGGTGCGTGGAGAAAAGCCTCGACCTAGTAGTTAGCGAGACATGGGCCTAGGCGCAGCCGCAAACACGCGGCGACAGGAGTGGACCCATCTCCTCGCACGTGGGAGTGAGGAGGTTCCCACCGATTTTTTTTAAATTAGTATTTTTTTGAAAAAAAAATCAAATTTGTATGTCGGATTCAAAAAATTACAAAAATAGTATTCAGTCGGTCGACCCGTCATTCTCTATCACGCGTGCGCCCCTCCCACTGCCATCCCTGGCCCACCTATCGGCCTCTTCCCTTTCGCTCGCAGCCACTGACAGGTGGGGGCCACCTGTCAGTTTCATCTTCAACAATGGAAGGGGATCTCCCCCTTCCATTCCCGTCGGCCCCCTTGCCCTATTCGCCGCCGGCCGCCTCGGGTCACCGAATCGAGCCGGATCTCGATCCCCCATCCTCCGGCGACCTCTTTCCCCCGTTTCTCACGCGCTTTCCGCCGTATATGGCAAGAACCCGAGCGCATGGAAGCCTCGCCGGCGAGCCTTGGAAACCCCCTCGGTTTCCTCCTCTCGGCCTTCCTTTTTCCCCGTCGGTGACCCCTATTTAACCCCCCAACGCCGCCGCATCCATGCCACCCGAAAGAAGCCAAGCCCAAGCAAACCGGGCGCCCATCCCTCTCCCTTTTCGCCACCACCTTCACCCAAGCTCCAGCCGACGATCGCCGGCGCTCCGGGCCACCGCCGCCCTCGCCGTAGCCACCGTCGGGACCGCCGTCGCTCACCCTACCCCGGCCTCGCCTCTGTTGGGCCAAACCACCCCCGGATCGCCTCGCCGTCGTCGCACCCGAGGAGCCCATCGCCACCTTCTCGCCGCCGGTCGCCGCCCCTGCTCCAACGACCTCATCGCCGGTACCTACGTGCTCTCCACCCCTCCTCTTTCCGTTTTTGTCGAAAACTAGGGCCTTAGGCCAGCGCCGCCGTCGGTAGCCGCTCGCCGTCGCGCCGCCGGAGCCGGGGACGAAGACATCTGTCTTCCCCGTGCCGCGTGCATGCCGGACGCGCGCTTCGCCGTGCGATCTGAGATGAACGGCACAGATTAAAACCCGCGGGGGATTTATCTCGGCCGTTGATCTGGCCGAAATAGTATCGAGGCCTGTGAGCCGTCGATCGCCACTTAAGCGCCCCGCCCCGCGACCGCCCGTTGGATCTGGATCCAACAGTCTTGATCGGCCTGGTTCACGCGTGCAGTCAACGGTTCACGGTGAACCCAGTTCACCGTGGACCAGAGACTGTTTTCTAGTTTAAACAAAATTCAGAAAATAGCTTTAAACTTCAAAAATTCATATCTTGCTCAAATTAACTCCAAATTTCACCATTTTAATTCTGGAAAATTGTCTTTTTATCCTCTACACTTTTATGCAATAAAAACAATATGTTTATTTGGCACATAATAATCTTATTAAATAATAAGAAAAGTCCCATTTAAGAGGAAAATCATATTTCAATTAAATAATTCAGAAAAACTCTTAAAAATTTATAAACTAATTTCAAAAGATATAATGGCTCCATTTCACTGTTATTAATACAATAAAAATGGTATGACCATTTTGTCCATGACATTTTATTAAATAACATTCCTAAGACCCCTTTAGGATTTAATTATTATTTCATTCAGAAAAACTCTTAAAAATTTATATATTAATTTTAGATGATATTGACTCCACTACACTGTTTATAAGCCAATAAAAATATAATAATTCATTTTGCTCATTTTAATTTATTAAACAACATTTCCAAGGCCCTTTAAGATAAATGATTAACTCATATAATAGAAATGTAACATTTTACAAAAATCATGGAAAATTATATAATATATTCAGAGGACTTAATGACTTTATTCCACTGATACAATAAAGATAGAATATTCATTTGCCCACTTTGTTCTATTAAATAATATTATAAAAGCCCTTTTAGGATATTTAATTAATTCATATAGTAAAGATCCATACTTTATGAAATTATCTTAAAGCTAAATAACAAACTTCAGAAGACTTAATAATTTAAAGTCACTATTTTTTATACCATAAAAACATCAAGGCTAATTTATACCTTTTAGTTCATCTCTAAAAAGGGGAAATAAAAACCCTTAGGAAAATAAATTACATCAAGTCATAAATTCAGAAATCTCATTAGGAATCAATCTTAAATATTTAAGTAACAATTCCCTAGAATTTAAGACTCTATCTCCCTTACTTAAATCCAACGACAACTTGTATGCTTGTATGCTTGATTTTGGATTGTTTATTGAATGTTGTGTTTACTTTTCCGTATCGAGAAGACTACAACGTCGTCGACGATCCGGAGTTCTATCCTGAGGTTTCACTTTCACCCTTTGCTGAGCAAGGCAAGTCATCGACCCTCTTGTGGAAACAGTTGATCATCATTGAGCCCATGTTTTAATAAATTATCGCTATAACCCATAGGATAATATTGCATTAGTTCAATATCAAGCCTTACACTTATATTTATTACATCCCCGTCCTTGTGTGCAAACCCAAGCCATGCTTATTGTTCCTTAACTCTTTGTCACTCTACTATATTATATTAGCTAGTGCCCAATATACCGGCACAACTGCTATAGGATATAAAGAATGAGTCGTAGATAGATGGATTCTGATATATGAAAATTCCCCGTTATTCTCGCCTCTGGACTCTGTTGGAGTTGGCTAAGTTATAAGTATGGTGGGTTCCGGGTGTAAGCTCGGAAACTAGTTGGTCGCACCCGGGGCACTATAAGGACCGGTCTGCGGGATCTGTGTCAAAGCACATCCGTACCAACCACAAGTCTAATGGGTAAGTCCTAACCGGAAGTATGGAACACTCCGACTCTCTGCACCATAGTGGAGGGGGCAAGGGACTAGCCCTCAGGGCGCCTTGTACCGACGAAGGCTCAAGGAGGGTATGGTGAGGCATCGATGCGTCGGGGCACCATATGAAACCTATAAGAGGGTGCTGTTGAGTCGAGGCGAACCATACGGAAGGTTTTGGCATGAGTTCCCGTGGAATGGGTCATCTCGTTACATTTTGGTGTAAGTGGTGAGTGCGTGCCTTGTGGGTACAGTGGTACATCTCTGATCAGAGTAACTTAATCTTTTCGAAAAGCCGAGTCCACGGCCAAGGGCGGGTTGTGTGACTACTCGCAGTTAGTTTACTATTGTTTGAATGGTTGAGTTATTCATGGCATGTAAGGACTGTTGTGCGAGGAGGTAAACGTACTCCTCGAGTTAGAAGATAATGATGCATACACATGTTTACATTTCAGTACTAATAAATTGATCACATTTAATGCTTTACAATTATGCTTCTTCCGTAAAATTAGCCACTATCTCCCTTGTTACTACCTTGCATTATATTTGCATTCGGTGGCTTGCTGAGTACATCTGTACTCACCCCGTTGACTTACACCATCAGAGCCCGTCTACTACGAGGAGGATGAAGGTCTGGAGTAGCGACCCAGTCAAGGTAAGACTGGAAGGAGGCGTTCATCTAGGACCCTTTGATTTATTAGTTTCTCTTCATATTTATTCACTTTTGTATTAATACGGTCTACGAACCGTGAATGATTTGCTCGTATTGTACGTGGGCGCATGATGAACGTCTTGTTTTTATTGATTTTCTATGGAATTTCAATAAAAATCCTGATTTATTAAATCGGGGCGTGACAGTGTTCGTCTACGCCATTCGCGTTTCCATTCTCCACGCCAAGTACATGCCCGTAATCATTAAGGGTCATGTCTCCTTCACCCCAAAATCCCCCCAAGAACCTCCAGAGTGCACTCCCCTCTGCCCAGCCGTTGGCTCATGGCCCCAACGGAAATTACTACAAGTTGGTTTTTGACAACGATGTCACAGTCGCAGTCAAGCGGATCGAGGCTGCCAGTCACCATGAGGCCTCACCATCGGTGTACAATGGTTCCAAGTCAAACATGAGGAGGGTGCAGAGCAACTGGAGGTGCTATCTCGAGTGAGGCACCAGAATGTCATGGCCTTGAAGGCGTATATCTGGGAGGCTGACCGGCTCTCGTTGGCATATGACTTCTTTCCCAGTGGTAGCCTTGAGGATGTGATGAAAAGGGTGAGGTCGCAGCAGGTGAACCTCAATTGGGACACAAGGAACAAGGTTGCAATTGGAATGACCAAGGGATTGAGGTATTTGCATTTCGAGTGCAACCCCAGGATACTACATTGCAACCTCAAGCCATCAAATGTGATGCTAGATGAAAGTTTTGAAACAAGACTGGCAGATTGCGGGGTTTCGAGGCTGATTGCCTTAGGTTCAACTGATACAGATTTATCGAACAACCTTTATTCTGCCCTAGAGTGCTAGCAAAGCAGCAGGTAAAATCCATTCATTTTCAATGTCACTTCTTATTGTTTAGTCTAGCAAATAAGTTAATTTTCTGAATAACTCATCATATTCTTACTTTAGTTGACAATAATACAACTGAATGTGTTCAGATCTATCTATGTGGCTGCACATTTTCAACTATGGAGGGAAAACTAAAACCTAAATATAATTCATAAATTTTTAATTTGAAGTTCACCTGTTTACTAGCTTGTCTTCTACATAATATTATTATTCTTGAGTGCAAGTTAATAGTCATGTCTTGAATTTTATTATATTATGCTCTCTTCCTATGAGATAACCCTTGTAAAATCTCTAACAAATACGAGTGCTCTCTTGCCACACACAAAAACAAAATTGTGGCGATTTTTATGGTCCTTGGGAGGTATGAGGTATCTATACGGCTATACCTCCTTGTATTAGTTAGTGATGCGTCCTTTTGTTGTATATAGGTATATACCTAACTAAAACTAAGAGGTACCAATACCTCCCAAGAACCGCAAAAGAACTCTATTTCAGTATGAAGGAAACAACTTAGGGTGCTCCATATGTTTGTATAACATGTGATGTATAGATGTTCGCAAACTTGCATAGTTGCATTGCCTACTTTAGTTTTAATGTTCTAAAGTTTGATTTATACTTTTGACAACAACATGAAGTAATGCATCACATTAGCTGGTTTTATAATCACAATCATTGCAACATTGTTTTGGCGAAACAACCATTTGGACCATCAGTTTTCGTTATTTTTTTCACTTTTGGATGTCCCCATTAAGTAGTATGCAACCATTACCTTGTTAATGCTATATTCTCTCTTTTTTCTTATCTATTTGTCTGTTGTGTTCTGTTTTCTCAAGTTATTTGGTAATAATGAGTAGTCTTTTATGCCATTAATTGATAAAATGGCTAAAAAGAAGACATAAAGCATATTACATAAAGAATGTCCTGTTGTTTGATGTAGGTATCCAACTTTTGTTTTTTTTGTAACACAAGAATCTTTGCTTTGTTAGAGAACCTGCATTTCTCCTTTTTGTAATGCCTTTGATCCTTATGCTTTTCAGAAACACCGGCTTTTGCGGACACCTTTCCATCGGTCGCTTTGGCAATTGGCAGGCGTGAGAAAGACGAACTCGACACTACTCATCCGTCCAACCCAAACTCGACACTGACGGGTGGGCCCTGGGTGTCAGAGAGGGGCGCGGGGATGGAGCGGGGTGGGCCGGCGTGAGGGGAGATAAAAGGGGAAATGCGGCTCATCACTATTGAAATATATTTTCTGAATAAAAATAATTGCTGAAATTGGTTTAAAATTTATGGGCCACTTGCCATGGTGATAAAAAATTGTAAAAATTTTCAAAAATATGTTTTGGTTTTATGATCATATCAAAATTTTCCCAAGCCGTGGTTTGAATTATTTCCCTAGATTTTTATTTCTTTGGGCATTTTCATCTTTATAGGAAATTCAAAAATAATTCTTTTTCAGAAAAGTATAATTATAAATTATATTTTTACCTTTGAAATTTTGGGTTGTTACACTCGCTCCCTCCCCTAATAACCTAGTTAGTTATACTATTTAGTACAAAATTTTTAATGGATTTGACGGCGGAAGTAAAAACTAAGAAACAATGATTTATCTAGACACTCACTTTCAATTGGGGGTTACATTATAGCTCAGTTTTCCTACCATGTCTCGGTTTCTATGAACAGCTCGTAAAGTTTTCGTCAAACCGAGAGGACCGAGTTTCACCTCTGAAACGGATATTTTTGTATAAGATAAACCCAGTTCAGTGTTCACCCCGTCATTTTCCACAGTGACTGTATCGTTGAACTCATCTGAGTCTCCCTGCCCAGTCATTGCCGACTTAACCCAAGACCATCAGCTGTTCCCTTCTTTTCTCTCCTTTTACCTCCTCAAGCAAGAACAGCAATGACCTCATCCTTAAGCATGACCTTCAGCTAGGCAGCTAGCTAGCTCTGTCAGTCAGCTGAGTAGGGATGACAGTATGGATACAGGTATAACTGTAACTGTACACAGACCAGACAGGGTTGTTCCCATGCGATTAACGTACAGGACCAGCGAGAAGCGAGGAAATCTCTCCTCCGTGTGCGCACGCGCGCGGCTGCGTCCACGTGTCCCTTTCGGATGATGACTGGAGTAGCTGGCCTGCGTTGCCGTGTCGACCAGCTAGCTACAGGAGACGGTCAAACTGACGAGATGCACATGCGCTTCGCCAAGTGTCAGTTTACTAATCATCCAGTCCTAGCTAGTTAGCTAGCTAGCTCCCGGAAAGATTAGTTAATTGAGCTGGATTAATCACTCGTAAGTAGACGAGATTCCTTGGACGAAGCAGCGGAGGTTGGGTCTTCACGTCGGGAGATAACATAAACAAATACGGCATGTCGCGTAGCACAGAGAATCAAAGCTCCAGCTCCTTAAGTAAATCGTTCCGTGCTAAAAGACTTTATTTTTCCAATTATCAGACAAAATATTAAGTAGGGTCATAGCTTTTCTCTCGTCGTTAATCTTTTAAAAGAAGTAGGATCACTTTTACCATGAAACAGAGAGAACAAACAGTCTGGATATCGTCGTAATGACCCGGTAATGATGATTCGTTTTTTTTTAAAAAAATGTGCGCTTTAGGATTCGGGCTGCAAAGCAGGAGACAGGTAGGTAGGAGGAGAGGCAGCGGCAACAGCGCAGGCCCGTCGAGCGTGCACCAATCAATCACCAGGTCGCAACTGGGGATTAATTAGAGAGAGGGCGCTGCGATTACGGTGACTAATGGCGAATTAAGTACGTAGGAGCGGCTTAATTAAGTGATTAATCGGGTCGGTCCCCCACCGCCGGCGCCGGGGGCGGAAAGAAACAGGCAGCGCGTTGCCGTCCGATGCCGCGACAGCGCCGCGCCTGCCCCCCGGCGTCCACGCACCCGCCGTCGCCGTCGATAGCCCGCGCCCTTTTCACACTGCAATTATTGCTCCATTTCTCCCGATTTTAAGGTTTACTAGACATGAGGCGCACGTTGTGCGCGGCATCTCTACATCTGTAAGCGTAAACAAAAAAGTCATAGACATTGAATGGAGAATGCATTAAAAAAAGCAACAACCTTTATAAGAGAAGAAGAAAAAACTTAGAGAAAAATAATATCAAGCATTAAGCAACATATTAAATTAATTAAACAATACAACTATACAAACCAAAAGGTATTTCACCTAGGTCAAAAGATCAAGGTACACCAGTATTTTGAAAAGTTTTAGAATATAATCATATAACATAATTTGATAATAGAGTAACATTCTATGCTCAATCCATATAACAAGCAGATATGTAGAATCTCTGGAAAGCATAGAGCATGCTCAACATTGTTATCTTCCATTGCATAATTTACAATAATCTAATTCACATGGTTTACGAACAAAAGCACATACTGGTCTTATAGGTAACCCCATAGAGTTAAACTCTTGTGCAACAACAACTGGTGTTAACATCTTCGCTGAAACTAAACCATATGTTGCACCAATATTCCTTGCACCATCTTTGTATTTTCAAATTAATTTTGACTCGAAGGTATTTCAATATCCTTTGGATGATTGAACTTACACTTTGCGCCAAATCTGCATCTGCCTGCTTTTTCATAGAACTGTGCAAAAGCAAAACTATAAAATAATTTTAAGTGTGATGTGAAACAAATAAGGAAAACAAAAAAGGTGTAATAGCTTCTAACCGAACAGACCGGCTCATAAGGCTCTTAGAAAGATTGAATCGTCTAAAATTAAACAATAAATAACTTATACTAAGAACTGTTAAATAAAATTGTTCCCTCAAATTTCTATTCTAGTTGTGGCATCAGCAATAAGAAGAGGAAGTCACCATCACTTTCTAACCGCAAGTATCCAAAAGAAATTGATAAATACGTTATTATAGCATTCACATGATATTTTATACCATACAAGCAACTATTGTAATAAGTCATAAAAATGATAACACAACATCAGTTTAAGCTACGGTGTTTCCATCCCCTACAAGAACATGACATATCGATTCAAATTTAGCTCAAACAAAATAATAGAAGGGAAAAGAGTATTCATAGAATAGATTGAGGTCTGAAACCAAATACAACCATAGAATTGAATGCCCCACAATATATTTTAACAAACAGTTTCCTATCAGCCATTCAATTGGGCGCCCCTCGATAAGCCACATTTCTTTAGTAAATGCAGTCCATAATTTTGTCAATTAGCATGAGGTGTTTTAGAAATCGAATTAGTTCAATCAGATTGTTATAGCTGAAAACAAACAAATAAATTCAAGGAATTGAACATAACACCAATGATAAAACCTACATTTCTCGTGATATTATGTAACCTATGATGCAAATTCAGTGCTTTTTTAAAATATTATTGTAGTACATTGGCACCAGTTCGGTATAAGCAGCTCTTATCTAAAACTACCTGATATAAGAATGTATTTTTGTTAAGTTATTTGACATTTATGTTTGCAAGGATGAGGAAGATTATTCACAAAAAACTTAAACAAATGTGATTGCTTGACCTAAAGCACCTTCTATTTTTTATTCCCAGATGCACCCTTTCATTTAAAAAAATACAATGAGTTAAAACAAAGCAAAAATAGCATATAAGGAAAAACACTATAAATAGTAGTATGATAAACAAAATATACTAACCACACAACAAATAATTAGCTATTGCATTGCTAGGAACATTATACTCACAAGAGATTAAAAAATGTAAGATTTCAAGCTTGTAATATTTGAGATGCATAGGATGTATACTCACTTTCCAAATTTTGGAGAGCATTTTTAGCAGCTTGTACTTGAGGCTCATCTCTTGTTTTTCCAATACCAATTCTGATTTTTTTTCATTACTAAATAGAACCCAGAACATCATTCTCTAACTAAGATGAGGATGACATGATTAATTAGAAACATCACATTGTTGCTATATAAATATTAAAATACATACACAACCGAACAGAAAGCTAATTCAGAGCAAAAACATTATGTTAACGTAAGCATTCTGAAAAACAAGGTTTCCTCGTATATAATAAAAGGGAGGAGGGCATTTCTCACTTGCAAATTCATTTACCACTGATATCTTCACCCTCTCTTCTCCCTTGGATATATCAGTTAAATCATGGATAGGCTTCAACTTGGCAAGTGTCAAATGAGGTTGCTGCCTAGCATCAACCAAATTCTCTGAGTCTTCCACACCCAATGATTCTTCTGCAAACCTTAATTTCCTATTTCCACAATTGTCGCAGGCTATTAGCTTCACAAATGGAATGTTATCTGTCAGACTCATTTTGTGGCTGTGAGCTTCTCCCATTATCCTGATTGTGTGTTATGGTCTCCAGTATGATCACTACCCAGTTGTACAACACATTGGCATATCTTGTTCATGAGGCTACCAATGGAAAATTCAGGAGGCAGAATCTTGTATGAGTGAAGATATCTATCCTCTACCATCTTGAAAACTGCTTCTAAAGTGGGCATGTGGAACTTTGGGTCTACATTACATTTTAGTGATATTTTGATATCACCCAGAGTGGATGATGCTACATCAATGTCCAAACAAGGTGCTTCCTGTACGTTGTCAACTGCAGAACCCTTCCTGTACAATGTTGAACTGTCCTGTTTTTCATAGCTATATAAAATTCAAACCTTAAATAAGTCCAACAAGAATAAGCACATTGCTCACAGAGAACAATTGAAAGATGCATTTTACCTAGTAGCATAGTGTTGGAGCCATCATAAAGTATATTAGACTTGCTAAAGTTGGAGGTTGCAAATTATCCATGTCAGCTGTGCTTAGTCCATTATCAACCTAATAAACATAATGTTATTTCCATGCTATAAAACTCAAACAATATAACAGTGGTTCAATAAAAAAGGAAAGTTATACAGATGAAATGAAGAACTAAGGAATAGAAGCAGCATTGCATGATATTCTTTAGGAACCAAACAGAAAAGATACACTTAAAATATGAAGATTAGAATCCATGTCCCTGCGTCATTGCCACGAAATTCAGTCAGCACTTAGCAGTAGATTCCAATAGAGGAGATGCAATCACCTTCACCAGATTGGAGATCCTCATCCTCGTCAGATTCTGACGCATGAACTTCATCAGAATTTTTCTCCGTCCAGTGTGTCCGTTTCTCTTCCGAATTGCATTGAAAGAGCTTTGGGAGATTTCTACATTCCGAAAATGAAACACTGTTTCCAGGTCGTTGTACAGCGAAGGCACACACATCAACCTCGGATTCCTGAAGAGACAAAAAAGAAAAACCGAAGCTTTCAACACTTCATCTCACCGATAGATCAGATGATTCAGCAGTTCTTGCATACGGAAACAGTTTGGGAAAAAAGAAAGATTTTTGTTGAATTCGACTTCTGTTTCTCTGTTCTTGCTCTTGGACGCTAGATCTTCTAACTCCTTGGTCATGCTTTGAGCACAATCCATCATTATCTTTGTCATCATTTGTAAATCACAGTGTGGAAACAGTGTATGCATATGATTTATAAAAATACCTTTTTTGTTTAACAAAGTGTTTTGCGTTAAATCTAATGTTCCTGTCAATCCCAAATATCTCAGCCCGACTATTGACAACGTGGGATATTGTGCAACCCACTGTTTCAAAATTCTGAATTAGATACACTAATGACTGTGATCTGAACTCATGCAAACTATAGGTGAAATCCGAAATTTCTTGGTACGACAACAAGCTAGAGATTTTAGGTGTTACCTTGAGTTTATCCATCATGTTAAAAGCAGGGTTTATTACCTTACAATGGTGCACCCAATCTATGTCGTCTACTTCTACTATGGATAGTCCCTTATCAATCAGAGCCAACAGTCGGGTGTGCGTCATTTTTCACACAATGGCCAGACTTGCTTGAAAGAACTTGCCTGGCAATCTCATAGCCGAAGATACAAATGTGTGTTTTGTGCGCAAGGGGGATTTCTCACAGCTTCTTGGACTGCTCGAGCGACATGGCGTGGCCAAAGTGGAAGAGATCGTAGATGCCATCCGCGTAGATCTGGATCGGTCTGCCCTCCCCGCTGTCGCTGATGGCTCCCCCATTTGGCGTGGCGGCCTTGTCCATCACCCTTGCACCGTAGGCGGAGGTGACATGGGGGAGGTCAACCGGTGCTGGTAGCGGCGTGAGAGGGTCACCGACACTATGGAAGGGAGGTGGAGGAGGGCTGCGCTTGGGGGCTGTGGGATGGGGAAAGTGAGTGGAGGACGGAGGGAAATACACTGGCCAGACCGGCGGCAACCCGCAGCGGGGGTGAGGAGCGGCTAGGGTTACGCGTGCGAGACGGGAGAACCGAATGGGGAACGGGGCACGCGGGGCTCTGGATCCCAACGGTCCTACACTTTTTCGAAAAAGTCCCCACTTTTCCCGGTTTCAGAGCGCACTCCAATTCTTAGAATTTTCTTTTCTTCGTCTATAAAATCCCAGGAAATGTGGGCTGATACGTAAAAACACAACTCAGAAAGAGCGTACGACACAAGACCTTTATGTAATTAGCGATAAGTTGGAGGGTTTTTCTGCAAAATCGCCAACTCGTCGCGGGGGACACGCGGCGCTCGCTGAAAGGCCCACAGGAGCTGGAGCGCGGAGGGAGCTCCATTTCCCGGAGGCTTTAAGGATTGTAATATTAAATTTGGAGTTTATTTCGTGGCATCAAAACAGTATAAACTTTTATTTTTTATTTTAAAATAACACCAGATCGCTTAACTAAATGATTTTAAGCAATTCACGTACGTAACTTCAATGTTTTTGAAAGTTAAGCTTAATAGTATTTCCAACTCAGAAATCATTTAATAGTTTGTGTACATGACATATCACTACGAAATTACCCTTAAAAATTATATCTCATAATGCATGGTTTCTTATTTCTATTTATTTTTTTCTCATTTGTCCAATCACATAGGACTAAGCCCCATATATAAAAACTACCAAACTCTCCAATATATATAAAATGATTTATTCATCTTCAGTATTAATGATAAACCATGTTTTGCATGAGAAACTATTTCCTTCACTTTTCTCCTCTCTCTTTATTAACTCTCATAATACACATCAGGTTTTTTATTTATGTGAAAAGTATTTCATGTTATAGAAATCATCCTAATCATTGCATCGAGATGCCCTAGTTCGACTTTAGGGATAGTATTTTTTAACCAGCTTTAATTAACAGATTGGTTTGATTAGTGAGGGGGTGATCTGGATCCTTGACCGCTACTGGTGCTGCTCCGGTCTCCACACGCGAGCTGAGCTGAGCTGAGCTGCCTCCTAAAATTTGCTGCCGATGCTTTGTCCTCGATATGCACGCCTCATTTAGCAAACTCGAATATTCCCGGTTCCTTCTTCCCACGAGAAGAAACGGACTCGGACGAAATTTTCCTGGAAATTAATCATGTTTCCCAAACCAAATGAGCCCGTCAGCACGTTCGTTTCAAGCTTGTCTCGCCATTGACTTAAGGGGTGTTTGGTTGACTAAAATTTAATCTACATCGTATGTTTAAATATCAATTTAAAGGACTAAATTTAAACTAATTATAAAATAATTGCATAATCGAAAGATTATTTACGAGACAAATTTATTAAGCATAATTAATCTATGATTAGAAAATGTTTACTGTAGCATCACATTGTCAAAACATGTTGTAATTAGCTTATTAGATTCGTCTCACGAATAATCCATCGATTATGAATGAGTTTTGTAAATAGTCTATATTTAATACTCCAAAATAGTATTTAAAAATTCGATGTGACGGGACTAAATTTTAGACTAGGGGAACCAAACACCCCTAAGTTCAAACCCACTTTATAAATTCTTAAACAATTACATTTAAAAAGTATATACGTAAACTGTTGAAAAACTTGGTGTAAAGCCCCTTATCAAATT
Organism: Zizania palustris; assembly: GCA_019279435.1. Lineage (NCBI taxonomy): Eukaryota > Viridiplantae > Streptophyta > Magnoliopsida > Poales > Poaceae > Zizania > Zizania palustris. The sequence goes on along the minus strand of JAAALK010000288.1, from coordinate 82,950,271 downwards.
TTAATATTAAATTTATTACTTCAAACTATTAAATAAAATAGTTACCATAAATCTTACCTTCAAACGGGCCCTAGTCTTGTGCGTGTATTTAAAAAAAACATGTTTCTCCGCTGAGTAATATTCTTCCACTAGTATGAATCCTTTAAAATGTATATACAAAACCACAAATCGAAAGAGCCTTAAACTATAACTTTTTTTTAAAAAAAGCATATAAGAACTGTTTAATTTTTTTAAAATCATATCTATTCATTTCAACCATTAAATCAGATTCATCAGTGCGTGTAAAAAATAACCATGCTGTTTGGTTATTCCCGGCCGGGACTCCCAATTGCTCCGCGGTGGAAGAAATTACTAAACAACTTCCCAAAGTAGAAAGCGGTAAAGTACAGGAGCCTGGAGTTACCTCCTCGTTAATACTCCATTTACTCCTCAGCTCGCGTCGATAAGCCACCGCGTGTTTTTCCCGGAAAAGAAAACGCCGGCAGCGAGGATCTCCCGCTTTCCAAATCAAGACGTGCTTGCTTCGCTTCGCCGTGTCCCGTTCCAAACGGGGCAAAAAAAAACTATTATCCCGTCCCATGCAACTTCAGTAGAAACAAATTGTTGATAACGACGAGCACACTTCAAAAAAATAAATTGAAATGATGGAGCACCAGCTTAAAGTGTTCTACTGTAACTTCAACCTAGATTTCAGGATAAATCCAAAGGTATATCAAACAAGCCCTTAGTAAAGATCAAAATTCGATCATTTTTATAAAATATACACTAATAACTAAAATATAAAATTAGTATTTTTAGATGCTAATATTTAGCACCTTGTAAGGTATCACTGTAATGGCACGCGTACGCAGCGGCAGGCAGCGATGGATCGGAGCAAGTGGCGAGAGGAAACACACACGGGCGGACGGGGCTGCAGCTCGGTCGTGGACGTCCGCATCGCGCGCCAGGAAATATCTACACATGCATCTGCTTTCTGCTAGCTTGTCTCTACTGACAGAATCAGATTAGGGCATGCCTCTCGATCGGAAAGACTAAGATTCTGTCCAATATCTGCTCGATACGGATACAAACAACATGTTGTTTTTTCATTTCTAAATACTATTAGTTACCGAGTTTCGTAGCTTAAAGCGACAATAATCCAAACTGTATGTGTAGGAGAAACGACAGATCTGTTTTGTGTCATCGTTATAAGCTTCCAAACACATGACCTGACACCAAGAGGAAAATTTGAGTTTTTTTTATTAAAAGCGACTTTAAGATCTTGTTTACGCGTCATAACCATCACAGCTAGCTGTTTACTACTACTATCGATTCATCTCGACCAAGTCTGGATTACTAGACTAGCCGATCGATCGTTTCATGATTTGATCGGATATATATACTGTATAATATAAAATAACAATACAATAGAAAAAGTAGTCCGCACTATACCTATGAAAAAGTTTTTCAACGAGTCATATTTTTTAGAACGTGGCACGAATAATCATGCTGACAAATTTTGACCACAGGCTTAACAGTACAACCTAGTATCATCGACTGTTCAAGCCACACCAGCACTCATATTATAAGCGCTTTTCATTTTCTACGTGCCTTTTTCTAGCATTAAATATATACTAGTCGGATGTCTGTGTTTTGTAATGAAACCTTAGTGCTTCGCGACGAGACTTATTTTATTGCTACAATGATAAGAAATTTTTTAGTGAATCTAACTGGATATACGTAAAATTCATAGTTTTATGTGATTTTTCAGAAATCCAAGAGTCTTTGTGAAAATTCTTAGTTTTTGTGTGAGCAAAATTTATACTTCTGTGCAAAATACAGAAATTAAAAAACTGAAATGCAATTTTTTTCTTTTTATTTTTCTCCTCGTGCACTTTTTGTTTCAGTTGAGCAAAAGAGGGGTGCGCGAGGGAGTGGACAGAATCGGCGGACCGTCCGACCACTTTATAATAGTTAAGAATAATAGATTATTTATTTGATATTATAAATAATAATATATTTATTTCTAAATTTTAGACGGAGTAATAAGTAATAAGTACCAGAAGGCATGTGCACGTAGGCAGACGATGTCGCAAAAGCTGCAAGTCCGTAGGGGAGACGAGAGGGTTGGGGCGGTCAGAGCAGACAGGGCCCACATCCCATCCTCCGAACCGGCCGGTCCGGGCCGGCGTGTCCAAACGACAGCGGTTTTATTTATGTATTTTATTTATATTATACTTATATTTAATAGGCGTGGTATTTTGTTTATTGTTTTTTTGTGTACTCCCTACAAAGAGACCACCACCAATCCGGCCGGCTACCCCATCCCCCGTCCTCCTCCCCGCATTCCCCGTCTCCACAAAAACATTTCTACGGCTGCTTCTAGTCTTCGCCTCCCCCTCGTTGCTGCTCTTGCTGCTGCTCGAGACTTCTCGTCTGGTTGTTCGTCCTCCTTCTCCTCCTCCCCCTCCCGCTAGGGTTTCCGTGGCGCCGCCGCTGCACCGATCTGAGATGCCGCCAGTAGCCATGGCGCCGCCGACGCCGACGCAGGGCTCCTCCACAGGTACGCGCGCGACCCCGGCGGGCCAGATCTGGTCAACCCGGCGGCGGCATGCTTCTCTCTGGGTTCTTCGTTGTATAGGGGGTTGGTGTTGTTCCCGTGGTGGCTCATGGCTTTGTTTGTCTGGTGGTGGTGCTTCCTGGCAGGGGATCCGCTCTACGACGAGCTGTGGCACGCCTGCGCCGGCCCGCTAGTCACCGTCCCCCGCGTCGACGACCTCGTCTTCTACTTCCCGCAGGGGCACATCGAGCAGGTGGAGTCCGCTCCCTCCTGCCGATTCGGCCCGAGGAGGCCGCTTTTCACGGGCTGATTTTGCTTGCTTCTGCCGGTTTCAGGTCGAGGCTTCCATGAACCAGGTGGCCGACAGCCAGATGCGCCTCTACGATCTGCCCTCCAAGCTCCTTTGCCGTGTACTCAACGTAGAGCTCAAGGTGCCTCCTCTGCCTCATTTTCTGTTCAATTCGACAGCTCACGCGGACCCTTTCTACTCATGTGTTTGTCTGCTTCTATTTTGATTCGGTTGGTCTATTTTTTTCTTGGGGAATTTCTAGGCGGAGCAAGACACCGATGAGGTTTATGCGCAGGTCATGCTCATGCCCGAGGCCGAAGTAAGTTGCCCCCTGAATTCATCGGTGTGAGAGTATTTTTCTTTCTTTTTTGTCTGGTGGGAGGTGTTCAATTTCTTCTTCTCTGATTGTTCCTGCAGCAAAATGAGATGGCGGTGGAGAAGACGACTCGTACGTCCGGCCCTGCACCGGCAAGGCCTGCGGTGAGGTCCTTCTGCAAGACGCTCACTGCTTCTGACACCAGCACACATGGAGGCTTCTCTGTGCTGCGCCGCCATGCTGATGAGTGCCTCCCTCCCCTGGTATGTGTATTTTAGACTAGAAGAGATCATCCTGTCCTATGCATCTTCTTCAATCTACGAGTGGACGTTATCATTGATCTGATTTGTGCAATCAGCTGATCTGATTTCTTTGCCAGGATATGACCCAGTCGCCACCCACACAGGAGCTCGTGGCAAAGGATCTGCACAGCATGGACTGGCGCTTCCGCCACATCTTTCGCGGTAATCTTGTGATAACTCTCCTTACTGCGGTTCATCTCAGTTTTAAATGGTCCTGCATGCACCTGTGATTTAGCAGACCCCTAGCTATAGTTGCTGTTAATTCTTTGGCCACCATAGATTATACCATTGTAACATCCAGGCTTTGCAAAATGTTCGATGTTATGCACCAAATCTTTCAATGAATTGCAAAAGTTGTTTCTGTACTTGGTGTTGATGGCGATGGTGATTATTGTGTTATTTCTGTGCAAAACCATCAGGGCAACCAAGGAGGCATCTCCTTCAGAGTGGTTGGAGCGTGTTTGTCAGTTCCAAAAGGCTTGTTGCTGGGGATGCTTTCATTTTCCTCAGGTCCGTTGTAGTTTCCTTTCTTCCCAGCATTACAATTCCTTAAGCAGTGTTAAATGTGTTGTGCCCTATGCAGAGGAGAGAATGGTGAGCTCCGTGTTGGTGTTAGGCGAGCTATGAGGCAGCTGTCCAACGTGCCTTCTTCAGTCATATCTAGCCAAAGCATGCACCTCGGAGTCCTTGCAACTGCATGGCATGCTATCAACACTAAGAGTATGTTCACTGTGTACTACAAACCCAGGTATGTTCTAGATGTCTGCTACCAACTTATTGGCTATTAGTTTGCAATTCTTGCATGCATCTGTAACATTCAAGCTGATCCAACTACCGTTATTCTGTTATTCTGAGTAACTAAACTTGTGTCTGCCCTCTGGATGCTGGTGATAGGACGAGCCCTTCAGAGTTCATTATACCTTTTGATCAGTATATGGAGTCTGTCAAAAACAATTATGCTATTGGGATGAGGTTCAAGATGAGATTTGAAGGAGAAGAGGCACCAGAGCAGAGGTATCTGTCCTCTTGGTATTTCCATACAAATGTAGTTGTATGTGGATTATTCGAGTGATTATTTGAACTTTTTCCATTGTCATGTAGGTTTACTGGTACTATAGTTGGCAGTGAGAATCTTGACCCATTGTGGCCTGACTCAAGTTGGAGATCCTTGAAGGTAGTTTTTTGTTTACTACTAGCGTTTTATATGGCTGGAGAGGTCATGGATTTACGGGAGAATAATTTTTTGTGACTTAGGTGCGGTGGGATGAGCCATCAAATATTCCGCGCCCTGATAGGGTCTCTCCTTGGAAAATAGAACCTGCTTCATCACCTCCTGTTAATCCCCTTCCTGTTTCTAGGGTCAAAAGACCTAGACCTAATGCTCCTCCAGCTTCTCCTGAATCTCCTGTTCTTACAAAAGAGAGTAAGTTTAGAATATTATAAATCTTAAAGAGTAATGGTGATGGTAGTATATGTCAGATTGATCCTCTCAAAACTGTTGGTGTGATTTGCAGGTGTTACTAAGGTTGACATTGATTCTGCTCAAGCACAACGAAGTCAAAAAAACATGGTCTTGCAAGGTCAAGAACAAATGACCTTGAGGAACAACCTAACTGACTGTAATGACTCTGATGGCACTGTTCATAAGCCAATGATATGGTCTCCATCCCCAAATGCTGCAAAAGCCCATCCCTTGACATTTCAGCAGAGGCCTCCTATGGATAATTGGATGCAGTTGGGAAGACGTGAAACTGATTTTAAGGATCCCCTATCTGCCTCTCAATCTTTTGGTGATTCCCAAGGCTTCTTTATGCAGAATTTTGATGAGGGTCCTAACCGTCCTACTTCTTTCAAGAACCAGTTTCAGGATCAAGGTTCTGCTCGTCACTTCTCAGACCCATACTTCTTTGTGCCTCCACAGCCTTCCCTAACTGTTGAATCAGGCACACAGATGCAAGCAGAGAGCAAGGGGTTGCATTTCTGGAATGGTCAGAACACTGTGTATGGTAACTCTAGGGACCAACCACAAAGTTTCAGGTTCGAACAGAACTCATCAAGATGGTTAAATCAGCCATTTGCCCAAGTTGAACAGCCAAGAGTGTTTAGACCCCATGCATCAATAGCTCCGGTTGAGTTGGAAAAAACAGGAGAAGGCAGTGGGTTTAAGATTTTTGGGTTTAAAGTTGATACTGCTATTGCTCCTAATAATCACTTGAACTCCCCGATGGCTGCAACACATGAGCCTGTTCTACAAATTCCAGCACCATTAAATCAATTGCAACCTGCACAAACTGATTGCAATCCTGAGGTGTCAGTAAGCACAGCTGGAACATCAACTGAGGATAAAAACACACAACATATTCTACAGAGCTCAAAAGATGTTCAAAGCAAGTCTCAGGGTGCTTCAACAAGAAGTTGTACAAAGGTATGATTTCTATATATGATGTTCATGACAATGTCCAAGTCTTTTCTGTTGCATAATATTTTTTTATCCGAGCATTACTGATTGTACAATTTATGTTTGCTAGCTGTTGAAAATGAACTATCCAGTTATTGGCTCATTGTGAATTAGTGCTGACGGTGTCAAGGCATTTGTTCTAGTTAACACGCAGAATGAATTTATGGGTTATTATTTTACTTTGTTGTAGTAATTTGCAAACTGATCACAAAATTTCACTTTTAACCCCTTTATGATCCTATGTTCCTGATTCTTGTTCAAAAGGAAATCATGAGCAACAGTACATGGATGTGAGAACATAGTTCAAGTTATTATCATATTCATTATCTAGCAAGCTTGTGTTTTTTGTTGTCCAGTGCTATCCAATTGACATTTACCACCAATTCCTTTAGGTTCATAAGCAAGGGGTTGCTCTTGGCAGATCAGTGGATCTCTCAAAGTTTAATGACTACAATGAACTCAAGGCTGAGCTAGACAAGATGTTTGAATTTGGAGGTGAATTAGTTTCTTCAAACAAAAACTGGCAAATAGTTTATACTGATAACGAGGGTGATATGATGCTTGTGGGAGATGACCCATGGGAGTAAGGCTCTATCTTAGACACATGCTTGATGTTTAGTTGAACTTTTCTTCCTAATACTGATTCTAGTTCATCTCATGTGCAGAGAGTTCTGCAGCATAGTGCGGAAGATCTACATTTACACCAAGGAGGAGGTCCAGAAGATGAATTCGAAATCATCTGCCCCAAGGAAAGAGGAGTCTTCAGCAGCGGGTGAAGGATATGCAGCTACAAATGAAAAGGGTCATTCACCTGCGCCAAACAAAACAGATAACTAGGTATGCCTGACGAATTGCCTTTTCTGAATTAATTGATAAAACCTCTTTTTTATATAGAGGCAGTTCAGAATCTGCACAAAATCGGTCCTGTAAATTTATGTTGGCTTCCCCTTGCATTTAACAGCTTTTACCAAGTCTTGATCAGCAAGCATGGTCACATGATATTGTTGTTTGCTATGAGGGGTGGCCACCGAAAGCGATTCACCTTTCAGTTGCTGGTTTTGGCGTTTGTGTAGGTTCAGTGAAGCGATGATACAAGAGGTAGATCGCATGGAGAGATGCCCTGCTGCGGGGGTCCCAGCCAAGTACTCCCGATGTGTTGGTGATCGGCCTCCTCCCCCTTGCAACCCCATGGGTTTAGCTAGTAGGAGATGTAGACTGCCTATTGTTTATCCTTGTTTTTCTCTTGGCAGAAAGATTTAGGGCCAAGATTATTATTATTATTGCTATTGCCCCCATCCCCCAACTTCCTGATGTAAATATTTATCTATGTAGCCACCCAGACGTAGCAGCAGCAGTAGTGTAGTATATCTGTATTAACCAGCGGCCTATTCCGGGATAAATTTGTGTAAGCTCTTGTAGCGCGAGATAAAATGGCGAACAATGGCGTATGTATTGTCTGATCATCATCATATATATAAATATATATATTTATGAATGTACCATATATCATAGATGGATGTAGATGACCTTACCTGTCACGCTGACTGGTGCAGCCAACGTGTTTGATTTGCCAATGCCGCTGTGAAGGCGTCGCTGCCCTTACTTTGTATTCGTACAGTATCGTTTGACGGAGGAATGTATTGCGTGGTTGGAGGAGATGAGGATCGAGATGCGCGGCGTGTACCACCTGCCTCTTCTCGCACTTCCATCTAGCTTTTATCTTTTAAAAAACTTTTTTCTACTTCTTATCGGTTCACAAAGCAATAAGTTGTGTTTTTTTCAGTATTCTTATTTATTATTTTACCATACTATTGTTTACTCTACAATAATTTTGGGTGGTGCGGTCTTGCAGTGCAAACAACGAAGGGGGTCGGTTAACCTATGGTGTGTGTTTTCGTTGACTGGGCATTGAACACGGAGGAAGCCAAGGGTGCACTGTCTGTCTGTCTGTCATTCATGCTACCTGGGGACAATTATCACCTGCTCTGACCAGCGCAACACATGACTGGAGCAGTGAACACTCATGGTACATTTTTTCTAAGACTTTGACGGAGTAAACAAACTCTGACTCGAAGTCATCACGGGGGAGATTCAACCGGAACCGGAAGCGGAAGCGGAAGCAGTATGAGCGGCCACAAGTGACAAGTCCCCGTCTCTCCGTAGCCACGGCCCGCGACGCGACGCGACGCGAGCAGAACACGGCACTGACAGTGGGCCCTCTCCGGTCAACCGCGGGCCCAGCAGGCACTGTGCGCTCGTGGCTGCACTGAAAAAGCAAGCGAGGGCCCTCCCTCCAGTCTCCAGGAACAGGAACGGGATCCACGATCGGCATCGCGGTGGCCACGGCAGCAGCAGGAGCATCATCAGATCACAACTTTCCCTCCCTCCTCTGTCCACACTCCACACGGGCGAGTCCAAGCGCGTGGCGACACTCGTGCTACATTCGCAAGACGACCCCTGCTACGATGGTCTCAAACTCTAAGCCGTCGACTTCTCCACTCGCCTTTAGACAGGGAAATGGTATGATATGCTTCGTTGACAGTCCAAACGTAATTAAGTCGCCATCTTTGACAAACTACCCTCTACACGGACGACACGACAGACCGGCAGCCAACAAGCAACGCAACGCATCGCATCGATCGCATTGTTTTCAGTGCCTCTGTTCTGCTCGTCCTTAAAATTATGACAATTGTATTGCCAGTTCCAAATTGAAGCACCAGTCGTTCTCATCCTACTCGCTGACATACACAGCTTCAAAGTTCAAAGCCTCAAACTAAACCGCCTGAATGAGTGGTGAGGCGACACCATGCACGCTGCTCATGCAGCTCAAGGAACATCGGAGTCGATGCTAGAAAACACGCTCCAGACTCCACGCTGATCATCTCATGTACCAGCTTAACTGAAGACTGTACCATCATGCTACATTATCAGTGCAGTGTGCAGGGCATATTCATCGACTTCTGTCAGGACATCGTCTTCAAGGAATGCCTGATGGAGGGCTGTTATGCACGTGTTTTGCCTCGCTATTACCAGCGATCAGAGAGACATGTTAACCTGTTGAAAATGGCAAATTTAGTGCTGGAACCGGGATATTAATACAACAGTGTGAGATGAGATCATAAAAAGAAATACCTTGGATGCACCTTGCGAGATCATGCATGCGGTCATTCACCCCGCTTTTCCTAGAAGAAAAGAGGAGGCAGGAAAAATATATAAAAAAGGCTTCTTTCAAATGTGCGGGCATTTATACCTTTTCCCAGTATAAGAGATGGCCACCGCACGTTTCTGATCAGTGAGATTATTGCCCTCTTCTGAAGTAGATGGACCGCTGTAATTTTCTCAAGCTCTTCCCCTACGTGGCCAGTTCCTACAAATTTGGCAACAAAGTAAAAGGGATGAGAAGAACGATTGCGAAGATCTTGGTGAGAACTATAGGCATGCAGCTACTTGATCTAGCATGTAGATAGGCACATTTGCCTGCTGAATAAATTCCCTGCTCCAGATCTTTGATGGATAAAGGAAATGCTAACTTCACTAGTAGCCACACAATCTACAGATATGCCTAGATCTTCAAATATAGAAAAGACATGCTCAAGTGCAGACAAATAGCAATCAGAGAATAATATGCAAGCTAAACTTAATGGACCAATGGTTGAACTTACCTTAGCGGCTTAGTGATACCGGCCAGGTTATCAAGGTAAATCTCGCCCAACTAGAGAAGACCTTTATTCCTTGATTATCATTATTACAGCTTATGACCCATGCCTTTTATAAGGCAAAGACTGTTAATCTCTAAGGACTCTATTAATATAATCTACTATTCTTTAGGAGGAGATCTAAACTGAATTATCTATAACCGGAATAACTAACAAATCCTAATCTATGACTCTAAAAGAGACCTAATCGGCTACAATACACGGCAGTACTGTTCACGTGAACAGTACAGCGTGGGTACTGTTCATGGGCTGGGTAGGCTAGGGCTCGAGGACGGCGGTCTGATGACGGTATGGATCTGTGTGCCCCCTGTGCAGGCGACTCGAGCGCGGGAGGGCGCGCGTGGCTCTGATGGGCGGGGCTCGCAGATGCGGGGTCTGGCGGCTTCGGGTGGTGAGCGCGTGGGTTACACAGATCAGAGGCGGGGCCGGTCAGGCAGAGAAGACCGGTGGTGAGGGTCGGCCGAATCGACGGCCGGCAGGTCTCGGGAGGTTGTGATGTACGACTAGGTTGTCGATGTTCCGACTAACTCTGATACCAAATTGATATCAGCCAGGTTATCAAGGTAAATCTCGCCCAACAAGGAGAGACCTTATTCCTTGATTATCATTATTACAGCTTATGACCCATGTATTTTATAAGGCTAAGACCCTTAATTTCTAAGGACTCTATTAATCTAATCTACTATCTTTTAGGAGGAGATTTAAACTGAATTATCCTCTAACTGGAATAACCAACAAATCCTAATCTATGACTCTAAAAGAGACCTAACCGGCTACAGTTCACGGGCTGGGTAGGCTAGGCCCCAAACCCAAATTGACCATGCATCCAAGTGCTCACTATACACAACATGGTGACATTTGACTTGGCACTATATTGGTTAGCACAACATATTCATCAAAAAGGAAAAAAAGGTCAATGGCTTGAGAGTAGGAATGGCACTGATGTGTGGACATACCTCAATTAATCTACTACAGACTTTATCCATCCCTCTTTGTTTAGAGATCAAGGTGCCTGGAGCTTTTGGGTTGTACGAATTCTTAATCCTGACTTGGTATATCACCTACCCTAGCAGGTCTCATGGATTGTGGATGTAAAACCTGTTGCAGAGCACAACAATGAATAACCATCAACCAATCAACCAACAGCTCTCTATTTAGAAATTCATGGAGCAAAGACGACCAAAACGCAAAGACAACCAATAGTTGTAGCAGTCAAGTCTCTGCCACCTCAACCTAAAGTGGTAACAGCACCTGATTTCCAGCCCTGCAAATGATGACATTTAGTTTTTCTAAAGAAGATGATGATGGTTGCAATGAACTAATAATTTTCTCCATAAATGAACATCTAATCCTTTAGGGGCTATTTGTTTAATCCCCTTGGGGAAGGGGATTAAGGGGATTGGGAGGGATTGGAGAGGACCTGGTAACGATAGGTAATGCTGGATCTTGAATCTAGTCACCTTGTAGTCTCTTTTCAATAGCAGGATAGGTTGCTTCCAATATGTCTGCATTACCAAAATCGTCTGTTGTTATGAAACCAATATCAAATGCATCGTACTGCAAAAGCATTGGCAAATACAATTTGAAATTAAAAACCAACATAATTTCATACCATGAATCCCATCACACATCATCAACAAAAACAAAGCCTTTCAATCCCAGCACACATAGAGCTGAAATTTGATATTCAGGGGAAATTCAGAGAGCAGCCAACATTATGGGCCCTTGTACCAAGTCTAAACATTAGGGGAAGGAAGCACAGATGAAATGGATGAGCTAATACCAAAAAGAGAGTGAGATACAGCTAAGAAACACAGTTGAGAAAATGTAAAAAAAGCTTCAGAGATTATTTACCAAACTTGTAAGAATTCCTTCCACAGTAGTGGAAACTTATACAATGGCGTGTTCATGAAGGTTGATATACTCATAGTCTACGAAGAATATTTGTTCACTGTGTAAACTAAGAACATGTCAATAAATATGTGCCATGCTTTGATTCCAACTTTGTTTAAATAAGCAGCGAAAATCTGTGTAGACATACACTCTCCAAAATAAAACAATGTAGTCAGTGGTTCGAAGTGTCAACTCTTTCATCAGGGCAATAATAGCCAATACGGCAATACCTTTCAAGAGCTGTTCCAGTCATCCAGCATAGGTTGCATAGCTACGAGTTTCATTCACAGGCAGCCATACCATAAGATTATTATATCAACAGAACAAATCTAGAAGATGTTATAAAGGTAGCAGAATCACTATGTATCACAGATCTTGGCAGCCCAAGTTGAACCACAGTTTTGGATCAGTACCAAAGAAGAAACCATCAAGTGAAATTAGAAACCATTAAGGTTTAGCCCTTAACTAAATCTCCATAGACATTGTTTAATTTATACCCATTGTTGATACAGTGCAACAGCAAATTCTGGAGGGAGAAAAAGAAATTTTCAATTAGCAGCCTCTAGAGCCCACATATTCCTGGTTTGTCGCAATGGAAATTATGGAAGCAGGTGCAAAATTTACTTTGTTAACACTACCCAGTAATTGAGATTCGAGATTCTTGGTACATTGAAACAATGATCATGGAAAGGGAGCACTTTTGGTAAAGCAAACAAGGTCGAACAGAGCTATCGCCTACAGGAGGGGAATCAGAAGGCACTAAGGCAGTAGTACGAGGAGGAGGAGATTCGTTGTCTTCCCCATGGCAGAGAGGACGACGACGGGGCGCTCCTCGTCCTCGGGGAAGGCGAGGATGAGGCACACCACCCCTTGCATCTTCGCCGCCGCCGACACCCACGACCCCACGAACTGCATCCATCACCAAGCTCAGAATCTCAGATGATCACCCCCTTCCACTCCGGTCCCCCCTAGAGCTCCGGCGGCAAGAACGCCGCCCATGCCGCCAATATCCTGACACGGAAGGTCCTGTCCGGGCTCCGACACGAGACACTCCTCCTCCATGTCCGACGCCGGCACTCGTCGGAGGGATCGACGAGACTAGGCGAGGCGGGGGAGAGGGGCGGTCGCGAATAGCTTGAAGGCGGCTTTCCAACTTTACGTAATAGGCCACTGAAGGCGGAAGAAGTCATTTATGAGAATTACTTGGGCCGAAACGGAGTTGCGATCCATGTGCCCAGGCCCATATCAGTACAACAGATGGGGCCCACCTGTCAGTGGAAGAGGCTCCGGCCGCTGCGATTCGACACTCGATCCGAGCGAGGCGCACGAAGCGATCGGACGGTGCGCGGCGCCCCCGGCTCGACTCGTCGTCGGAGCGACGGCGACGCACGCCGGAGTACGGGTAGGCTCTCCGCCGCCACTGTTCTCTGCAGCTTGTTGGCGGCGATGGCGCTGCCTACCTCCTCGTCCTCGACGAAGCCGCGCCGTGGCCAAGGAGAGGGGAAGATCGGAGGCAGTGGAAGGAGCAAAGCATCCGCCGATTAGGAGGGGATGCCGCGGAGCCATGGACAGAGACTGATAACGGTGGAGGGCAGCTTCATCCGGAACCGGAAGCCCGGTGGACGAGCCGATACGGCAAGCGGCGATGGACGATGGTACCGGGAGCAGCACTGCTGCGTTGCAAATCTGGGTGTGGTCAGGGAGGGAGGCAACAGCTGCTCGGACCTGCACGTCTGCATTCTGCCAGGTTGGGGACAAGGAACACCGAACTACCCAATCAAATGAAATCCCTAGCTAATCCTTCATTCATTCATGTATGTATGTGTTAGCCAATGTGCAAATCTATCAGTCACCTCACCTCAGATGGCAGGGCCTCATTGACTGCAGAAGCAGTTTGCATAAATGACAAGAAGCCAGAGAATTCAATTGTGTTGGATCAAGGACCAGCCTGCATGCTTGCCAGTTGCCACTGCCTGAGCCTGATGACTACCCCGTCCCGTCCTCGACAAAATCATTGTTGGATTCAGAACACGCTGGACCTATCTGCACAATCTTTCTTTGTTCATGTCTGCATGACTGGATTCACACTCTCATCAGAATGAAGATAGTTCGATGGACAAAGATACTGTTACATCACACACCAAGGCAGGAAAAGAAGAACAGAAGAAAGAAACACAGCTACATCATCATCACACATGTCTCTATCAGTACATCCGTTTGAGTGTAGAGACCGATTCTTTTCCGTTATCTAAAGAAAGATGACGAGCCTCACCTCACCTGACCTCACATAGGTAATACTTACTACAACTTTTGATAAACAGATCATCTCATGCAAATGATCACTAACCAAATCCCTTAGAAAAGGTCATCCAGGTGGTCTTGCTTCCTGACTTGCTGCTTACATTGCATTCTGAAGACCAGCAGAGTGCAGGAGCACTGCCTTAATTTCTTCAGGCCCAAGTCCAGGACCATCCCTGCATTGCTGACAAACACAAGTACAGAACAAACATAACGAGGGTGAACAACGGTAGGATTTGATCAAATGCATCTGAGAACCTCAGCTAGAGAAAAGATGAGGATGTGAGAACCGCAAACCTCGGCGCGGAAAACATCCATTGCAAACCCATTGAAACAGCTGATAACTGCCTGCTCGATCCCAAGGCCAAGTTTGTCAAGGGCCCTCAATGTGGACATCAGAATTCCTGGCCTTCGTGCGCAGAACATGTGGATATTGACTGCATGCCCTTCCCTCATCCTAACTTCAACCTAAACAAACAAGAGAGGTGGATGTCACTTGGTGCTATGCATACTGTTACTGTTACTATGGATCAAGAAGGCTTGAAGGATCAAATACTTGTGGCAGAGAAGAACGTGTACTGAAAAAGATGCAATAACTGAGGCATGCTTAAGCATCAATTATTGAATGAGTTCCCAGCTTAACAACATGTAAGACCAGAATCAGACTAACCGTGGCTTGTTGACCACTAGGGCTAGGAAATGAGGTTGGGCACAGTTCCTCCTTGACACGGCCAGGGAAAGTCTGCAGTATGGGTGTTGATGGATGGAAGCTAGTTGATGTTGGTCCAGCAAGTGAAGAGCTAGGAGCAGACTCGAGTTCATTGTGAAGTTCGTTGATCCTCTGCAGGAGTTCCTTCAAGTATTCAATTGCATCACCAAGGATGGAAGCTCTATCCATCTGTCATAGCAGAAGAAAACAGGTAATGAGCTAATAAACCATAGATATTAACATGAAAAGACGCAAACATTGTTGACGTTAAGAATACTTCGATACAATTGTGTTGTACTGCTGCAATAAAAATGGGGCACATCGTACATGGTGCTGAAATTTCAGACTGCAACTTGCCATATACCCAAGAACTGTACTTCTGGTCTTTCTTTATTGTGAAGGAAAGTAAGTTTATTACATGAAACTATTGCTGAAAACTGAACCTCTACATGCAGAAACTTCCAAGTGCAGGACTTTTTGAAGGAAACCAAACAAAGTTCAAGACAACCTCCACATCAAGAACAAAACAAAAGGAACGGAACTGGGAAAGAATTTGTGAGTTATCTGGTGGTAGATTGCTTTCAACTTCATCTTGCGCATGGCACTGTCTTAAACATGCATCACTGAAACTGGCCATTTATAAAATCAAAGTTCCCCATAATATGTAATCTCAGGCTACAACAAATAAATTCCAAAGAAAAGACATTACAGTAAAATATCCGAACTGAGTTTTACCATAACCAGACTGTAAAACAACATCCAGCAAGCTGAATAGGAATTCCTGTTACTAACTGTCCATGATAGAATTATACAGTTTAGCATAACAAGAACTGATTAGCAAGGATAAGGGTGTTATCCCATACTAAAACTGAGGCAACATAACAGCCAGCACACCAGAGATCTACTAAAAAAGGTGCCTTTTGGATCTGAGGGAGCCAATTCAAGAATTCAACACTAAAATTTAGACCAATTTCAGTGACAATATACACAGCAACATACTCCTACACCAGCATCACTCAAGAACTGAAACATACCAACATGGTAAAACTGGAAACAGCAAAGTAGACATAGAAAATGCTGATTAATTAAAATAACAGAGGAGTAGAAATGGTATGTGCTGATTAATTAACAAAGAAAAAATAGTAGAAATGGGACAGATTTGTCACCTTGCTGATCTTGGGCACCACAGAGCGCAGCATGTAGAGGCGGTCATTGAGCTTCTTCCTGCGGCGCCGCTCCGCCATGAGGTTCTTGGCCGGCATCCCTTTCTTCTTGCCCCTCCCGTTGCCGTTGCCGCTGCGCTGCCTCCCGCCGCCACGGGCGCCGCATTCTCCAGCGAGGCCGAGACCCCCATGGACGAGGCGTCCATGCTCTGCTCAATCTCGTCGTCGTCCTCCCACCCGATTTCGCCGGCGAAGGCAGAAGCTGGAGGCGCCAAGAAGCTGACTTTCTGCCCCCCAGACGCTAGTGCCGACGGAGCGAGGAACGGCGGCCCCTCGTCGAAGGGGTTGGACGATGAAAAGTCGTGGAAGGCGGGGAGCGTCGGCGGCGGGACAGACGACGACGAGTAGGCCGACTGGAAATCGAACAGCGCGGTGGTGTCCATGTTGAGGAGCAGCGACGGCGGGGTCGACGTGGATAGCACGTCCCTGTGGAGCGGGTACGCCGAGAAGGACGCGGCGGCCAACGCGTCCGCCGCGAGGTACGACCAGTCACCCCCGCCGCCGCTTCCCCGTCCCGCCAGCTCGCCCATCTTCGCTGCCGCAGCCTCCGAGTCGTCCATGGTCACCTCGTCTTCGCGCCCGGCTACCTAGCTACTGGCTTCTGCTTCTCTTCTTGTTGGTGCAGGCGCGTGCAGCGCTCTGAGAGTCTGAGCTGGGAAGCCCATTTCCTGCTGCTTCTTATAGGCCATTAGCTGATGATGTGCTAAGCTTGCTTTAACTTTCTCAACAAAAGACTAATACTTTCAAGATTACTTATATTATTTTGACTGATTAAAAACAACACATTCAAGATTATTGCCCATGACATCAAAATTTTCTAGTGATAAACATGGCTAGCTTGTTTAGTTTGTGTCATCTTACAAACTTTTCTTGGTTGTTTAACCCTTTGGTTTTGCTAACTGCATCTTTCTGTTTGTTGCGGCAATGCACACAGACAAATCTGACAAGGCAAACAGTACAATACAAGAGAGATATGGGTGCCAAGGTATGTTGACACAATGGTTTTACATGGACTGCTGATAATTGAGAACACTGTGTAATGTTTTTTTTTGCTTCTTTATACTTTTCATAATTTTCTAAAATGTGAAGCTGTCATATTTGATGCATATTATTTTTTCTAATTTTTTTATGCCATATTGAAACAAAAACTGTTACACCTAATGAAAAAACTGAGCTGGAAGATATGTCCTTTGAATCTTGGGTACCCTTGAATCTTAGATGGACCAAAAAAAAAATGATTTTTTTTTTGTTGAGACAGGGAGCCAGACAGCCAGACAGCCAGTGAGGCAGTGAGTGTTAAGGGTACACGTGTACGGCTGCCTACTGTACCCAGTATTCCAGTAGCCAAAAGCTGTCTTCTGTTTGTAATCTTTGGAAGGTATCACACATAAAACAGATGGTTCCATCGATTGCTGGTGGCCACACGTAAAAACTGCCTTTGACAACCTAATTTGCGTTGTGTTTGGCTAACTGACGGAATATGTTCGCTTTCAGTTTTCGAATTGTACCAAGGTTGCTTACTGAAACATATTCATTTAGAGCGATATACACGTAGGCTTAAAGATAATTAACACGCCATTATGATTTATTGATGAAAATCCATATATCACACACCTAACATGCATGTAGTGTGTGGGGCTAGCTGAACTTTGGAGTTTGCCCCCCTATCTAAATGGATTAGCCACTGTGAGATGCTTGTTTTTATTTGATATTAGTAGTTGAGTGTATATGCATTATAACGAAAAAATTGAACATCATGTCACAACGTATCAATAACAATGAATTCACTACCACTAATTTCTTTTAAAATAGTATAGATAAGTTGTTTAGTTTTTCCATTGGTCAATATTCTCTGGCTTTTAGCAAATTTATGGAAAAGTTTACTAGCAAACAAATATAAAATTAGTTTTAGTCTTAACAGTATATTTATTTAATATTATATATATGAATATATTTTTTTAAACTTGGCCAAAACAAAACTAGAGAAGTTTGACTTAAAAAATCAAACAACTTATAATATAAAAACGGAGATAGTAGCTTGTTCGCATAATTGAACTTATCTTGGTGAGTCACATGATAAGCTAGTGGATAATCATGCGGGTTGATATTTAGACAACATGTAAAGATTTCACTAAAAACACATGTGGTGAAAATTGAAAAGGAGGGAGAAGAGATAAAAGGGAGTGATCATTCTATTCACGGTTTGAGAATGAGGGGCGGGTGTGTATGTATGTGATTGCATTGCATTTCATTGCTACTCAAACCCTGGAGTGTGTGCAATGCAACATGTCCAATTACAAGCTCTCCCAAGCATCTTGTGACCATGTTGGAGCGTAGCAAGAAATCATCAGATATTCAGATGCACTGCTGTGGAATGGAACTGGGAAAAAAAGTATGCCCTGCCTACCAGGGCTCACATGAGTTGTTCCTGTAAAGAGAAAAGTAAATTCGGTCGTTCTTGCTATTGGCCGGTCTAAACTGGCATGGCATGGACAATGTCTACACTACAATTATCACAAATTGATGGGTTTAGGATAGTAATATTACTAATGTCTTCACTGTTAGAATAGTCTCATCTTGGTTGTTGTGGGAGAGCCAATCCAACTTAAATAGCGAAGGGAGTCCCTCACTTTTTGGGCTAGCTTTTGCAATGCTCCCTTCCGGTGTGGACCGGAGGTTGAATCAATTTTTTCTGTGTGGGCCAACAAATGGTATCAGAACCTGGTCTACAATCTCTTGTGCCCATCCAGTGGGATCGTGTGATGCGGTTTGATAGAAGTCCCTCACCTCTTGGACTAGCTTTTGAGGTGTAGACAAGGCTCTCTTCCAGTATGGGTCAGAGGTTAGATCAATTTCTTCTATGTGGGCTAACGTCCACCGTTATCTTATCTTCCTCTAGAGAAAACTTAGCCTAATATAGCCACAAATGACACAATAATATTGTAGCTATGTTGAGTTGGAAGTAGACTTAGTAGAGTCCTATTTGTAGAGCTTCTATTAGAAGCGATATAAAATCCAATATTTATATAATCTAAAATAAACTAATATTTAAAAGTTGAGAAATCTCAGCTTGTTTATACTTTCACCAGTTCACCTAGAATCTTACTCTCCAAACAGCTAACAGGCACTCAGTCTATTTCACTCTATGTCCTTCTGATGCTGATGTAGATCACAGCGTTGCCGTGCCACTGAATCTTTGATGGGTCTGTAGTAATAACACTGAACACTCCTAGACTTAGGTCGACCACCTCTGTCAACTTTTATGACGTCAAAACTAACATTAACATTCATATTTGGACGACCAATGTTTCAAAATTGTGTAGTTGGATAAATGAAAGTCGGATTGTTATATTTGGCAATCATATTCTAAATATACAAATCTATTCATAGTAACGACCAAGGTTGATTTTTCTATGGAATTCACACACTCTAGGTAGGATAAGTAGAACAGTAGCTTAATAGTGTTAATTTTTTCGGTGCCACTACAATTTTCACAATTTACCAATATACTATCAATGTCTCATGACAGATAGGAGTCACCACAGTCACTGACAATAGTGTGTATGCAATTTGTGAAAATTATAATGACATGCGGATAATTTCCCTTCATAGTATACAATTGTAGGGTTGGCTGGATTTTTTTTCGAGGAATCCTAAATGCAATTGTGTCCGTGTAGGCAATACAGCCATTGCAGGAACACAAGTTTCATTGCTGCTTTTTAAATCTCCTGATCTCACACACATCATACATGTCTTGCTGACGGGTCAGTTGCAGCTTTATAGATTGGGTTAGGTCAGTTGCAGCTTTATAGATTGGGTTAATTTTTTCTGTGCCATTACAATTTTTATGGTTTGCCAATATGCCATTGGTGTGTCACTGACAGATGGGGGCCGCCACAGTCACTGACAGTGTTATATAGGCAATTTCTAAAAATTATAATGGCATGCGAGTAATTTTCCCTTATAGATTTGGTTACATTGAAACCAATATTTGAGAGGCCACTAGTAGAGCAATTTGCAGCTGCTACAGCACACAAGTAGTAGCACTGTCCATCTACATGTTGTCATTGTTTCTACAAACTAAATCAACATTAAATGTTATTATCCATGCAGTGATCTTTATCTTTATTCCATGTTTGTCTTTATCAAAAAAATGATACATCTCTCACAAATAAGTAATAACTAATTCATCTTTTCCAAAAGAGAATACATAAGTAACAACTTAAACACCTGAGTTCATTTCCTAAATTTGGTGTACAAGTACAAATCAACCTATATAAGAAATCGGATGAACTACCTAACTAGTTGGGGCTAGAAAGTACTGTACTGGTAGCAAAGTCCAACTGTCTGCGATGGCGATGGCATGACAAGGAGGCTTAATCTTGCGCCATTAGCGTGTAGTCCAGGGAATGGAGCGAGCGAATGCAAGGGAGGAAGGCGTCCATGACCATGGACGAATGAATGCAAGAGCTGAAAGGGAGTGAAGAATAAATAAGAGGAAAGCATGGCAAAGGAGAGCGGTACCCAGGCTTCCCGTGACAATTCTAAACCACATTTTGACCCCTTGCGGAGGAGGAGGTGATCAATTCTTGCGCGTACCTGTGTTGTGATCTGCCGGGCGCCCTCCTCCCCATGCAGCCGACCAGGTCCATCCTTGACCAAAAAAAAAAAAATCCAGCAAAACAAGAGCTCAGGTTTCATCCATGATAATTTACAAGACAGCTCAGAGAAGCAATTTACATGATAATTGCGAGATTGTCGGTGATAATATGAAGAAGCATACTCATACAGTGATCTGTGGAGAACTGGAACGAACTGGTGGCGACAAGTATGTTTTCTTTGCATGTGGTGTCCGTGTAGCACAAAGTTTGAGTTGGGTTGTCTCTTGTCTGTCTGTTGCGGCTGGAAACTGGAGTGCATGTGACTGAGCCAAAAGGATGGAAGATTGGAGTAGGACCAGAGAGTTTTGCATACCTGTAACTCCAAACAAGTTGTAATCCAGTCTGAAGCCGTCCTCTGACCCTGCATCAAACGCTGCAAAAAGTCAGAAGACCATGTATGATAGAACAGCATAAAAGGTTCCCCTAATAAAGATGTTATGATAGAACAAAAAGGTTAATATAGAAACAACCTGTAACTCCAGATTTGAGCGCGGTATGAATTAGACAACAAATCCGTAACAACAGCTCATTACATCTTAGTGAACCAAAAATAGTTTCAACTCCAGTTGCACCAAAGATAAATTCAGACTACCAGGAAGAATCATGGCTTATGATTGCTTCCTCGGTGTGTCCTGTGTACATTTAACTAGATAACAGACAGTACATATGGATGAAGTGAGATCACCGTCATCTTGCCAGGACAAAACAGTTACACATTTCACAAAAATATTTTGACAACAGATAAATGGCTCGTACATGGACTACACAATCTCTCTGGACAAGTTCATTGCTCAACACCCAAAGATTGCAGAACCATTCAGGGCTCCGATGATGGCAAGGGCCTGGACCTGCTGCGTAACAGTATTTCTGTTCTCCAAATTAGAATGATCATGTACCATAAGCATCTGACACATGCTATTGGTTTTCAATTGCTGAAGAGGCTTGATCGATATCTGCACGTGAACCTTCCCATAATTGCTGCTCTATGCCCAATTTCCTGAGCTCTGTCAGACCTCGCTCCACTGCAGATAACACAATTAGCAGTGTTAAGCCAAGTAAAAAATGAAAATGATGGCATTTTGGACAGAAATGTTGGATGAGTAAACAATTGGGAAAACCAAAAAAAGATAATACTGCAACATATAATATATGAGGGTGTGAGGCTATACTTGAAAATTGAAATGCTTCTGTAATCAACCTTAACTGCTTTAAACAAAAAACATAATGTAAGTATCTCTCATGTTATATGTTTGTACCCCGATACTATACTCTGGATTACAGATAGGAGAGAGGAAAGTCAAAGGTGAGGAGATAAAAACACAAGAGGGAGAAAGAGTAAAAGGAAGAAATATAACAGTTGGCTCCCTACAAAAGGAATTGCACGATCAAAGTTTGATAATTCAAAAGGGGTATGCTGTCAAGAATGCTGCAGAAATTAATTAAATCCCAGGAATATCCACTGGTCAAATAGTAAGATAATCATGGACTATCATGAACATAACTCCCAATACTAGTTCAAAAAGGGAATGCTTATTACCATCTATAGCATCATGAGAATTTGGAGCTTGTGCATTGCGACCAATCCAGAACTGAAGCCTTTCATCAGCAATATCTTCCTCGATGCCATGAGTTTTAGCTCTTCTCCAAAAGTATATAAGCCATGCCTGCATTCGGTATGGATTCCATAAACCACAGGTAATAAATGGACGAATTCAATAGTTTGCATTGCCAAAGGCTTGCCTGCTTAAAACTAACATCTTCTGCCTCTTCATGGCTAAGGTCTGCAATTGGTTAAATAGTCCAGCTTAAATTTAAGTCATACAAACAGGTTGAAATGTTTACATACATCACAATCAAATTACAGTTTAATGAATTTTGCATAAATCTATTAGACAAAGGGAAGAACTATTACCAAATGCCTCCAAGTATTTAGGTTCACCAGGTGATTTAAAATCTGCATAGGAATAACTTGCTTAGTTTTTTTCAAGTGAAGGTACATCCAAAGATTTTTCACATCATCGAAGCAATTGTAATATGCATGCAAGGTGAACAGGCATGATATAAAATGTTAAAAAAGAGCAAACCTGATGTGAATTGCCGAACTATACTAGGTCTCCGGTGTTGGCCGAGTGCAACCACAACGGCATCTTCCACCTACATAACAATAACTACTGAGACTCGCAGTAAAAAGAAAGCCAGCTTTTGCACTTAAAGATGGGTGAAAACTGTATTCATAAGAGCAGATATACACAGTACAAGAAAAATGATTAGTGATTACTTAGTGCCTCTATTGCAGTGGACTGAGGCCTTCCTACTTTTGGCAGAAGGAAAACCCTGGCAACAAATTAAATACTTTTCCCACCTCAGTGTTCCATGGGGCAGAAACAACAAAGGGTTCATTCAAACTCGAAAGGGTATTAGAGGAGTTAATGTTTCATCAATTCATCCTTTTGGTGTAAATGTATGTGTCTACATGTACTAGTTATATCTGGAACTTCACCCTGAGAGCTCTAGAGAACAGAAAAGTTAAAAGTAACTTGCTGCTGAAAAAAGGGCAGTAGAATACCTTCAATGATGAAAGCTCTCTAAGTCCCATTTCAACTGAAAGCATGCTCTCTATATTGCCTTCTCCCATTATATCACTCACATCTCGCACAAGCTTATTTCTCCTTTGAGAGTCATCCTCACCTGGTTGAAAAAACACAAATAGTTAACTGAAGTGCATGGAATAAACTATGATTTAGAACATATACATTATAAAGTTGTATGCTTGCCTTGCTTACGAGGTTCCTCCTTAGCCTTTTGACCAGCAGAGAGAACAACCTCGAGAGGAAGAGGAGCTAATGATGACCAATGTTCATGCTTTGATACCGCAATCTCAGGATAAACACCTTCAAGTAATAGCATGCCATCGGATAATCAAGAACAGGGGAAAATATAACCTATAACTGTACACTTGAACATTTAGTACGGGCACATGTTAACTAGAATTGTGCATTTTCCCAGCCAGAACAGAGTCAGGACAGGTTACTTTCATCACCCCTAGCACCCCTAGGATAGGTTATAACAGATAGAACTAAAAATATTTCTTGAGAAAATATTCTTAGGAAATTTACCGTATTGAACTGCTAAGCCCCAATACCGTGCAAGCCAGCACCTTTTTAGGACAACCTCTTCCTAGAGTAAAGTTGAAAATACATCAAAATCCATAGCAAGAGCACAGAATGAGTACTGAAATCAGACTAACCATTTCCTCTTGGGTTAAGACCATTCTCTGAGTCATGGAGTGGAGAGCCTTCGTTTCGGACTCCGCTTCCTTTAGTTGGTCCATAGCTGCTGCAACATCCTCTTTGGCAGACTATTCAAAGCATGAGAAGTGAACAGAAAATATTATCAATAAAGTGCCATATTGATATATAAACCAATAAGACTTCCGTATTTTGATTAGCCGGAAGTATATTCACCTCTAATTCATGCTTTAGTGTTGTTACTTCCCCATCTTTACCATCCTTTGATTCCCTTGCAGCCTTTAGTGCAGCCTATGGGCAAAAATGTTCGTCAATGGATGAGAAATTTCCCCTTCAAATTTTCTGGTAAAAAATTACAGGTATATACTTTCACATGTCATTCAGGAAAGCATTAAGCATTGCAGTAAGAATTTAGCATGACCATATCCAATTAGAGCCATACAAGGTAGGAAAGATTAAATGAAATATACAGATGATTCGTCCTTTTGTTTGAGTAACAAAAAGAACAGTAAAATTCCAATTATGCATCTAAATCTTAGCTAAACAAACAATATTAGAAATTTGGCACACCAGCTATCCATAGGTAACTAACCTCCCTCTGTTTAAGTGCAGCTTCTTTCCTGCCAACATCCATGTAAATATTATGCTATGAGTCTATGATCAGTTCTGAATTTGTGAAACATGAATATTCAAGCATGATACAAACCTGCTCAACAGGCGAGCTTCTAATGATACCCCCTCTCCGAGAGCAGATACCTTCATGCCAACAAATTATGACCTTAGCTAACAGAAGATACAAACAGCCCAGTATGCAAAGAACACTTACATCCTGAAATAAAGGACAAATATGTTCCAATAACTCAATGTTTAAGTTCTACTACAGTGGACGATTGGAGAGAGCCGGAGCATTTAGTGTGCATGAGCGAACATATCCAAATACAAAAGCAAATTAGAATAATTTTTGGTATATCATTATCTTGCCTGTTTCTCAAGTTCCTTGGCTCTAGCTTCTGCTTCTTCACATCTTTCTTCAGCAAGTCGTAGCTGTCAATCAAGATTTAGAAAAAAACCTTGTTAGAGGGCATCACACAATCAATTACTGCATAGCACGGTATATAGATCTATGCTTGATTTTTTACCTTTCCTAGAACACTCTCATTCTCCTCTTGTAGCATATCAAGCTGTTGGACAGCATTGAATTAGTCTTAAAAACATCTGATAAACACTCTGCCAAAAGTTCTAGACAAAGTTCATGGCAGCCAAACCATAAACCATGAACTACAAGACATTATGCATGTATCTAGTTTCTAGAGTAAGGAAAAACCTCATCTTGAAGTGCAGAGGCCTCCCTTTTCGGTGTTGATTCTCTAGAATTAAAATGCCCTGTATCAAACCTGAGACACAAGAGTACAAAAAATAATTGATGTCAATCTATGGAAACATTTGAAAAGGCACTAAAAGGAAATTTAAGCTAAAACAAACAATCAGATGATTATAAATATTCTAAAATTTAATGCAACAAGCAATGCAGTGCCCTTAGTAACATACATAATACAAAAGAGTGGAATTGGTGAAGATTTCCTTATATACTCAGCAATGCTCTTTTAGAACATTAAAAGAAGACATTTGCTGGAATTGGTGAAGGTTCTCTATAGATCTGCATCACAGTTTGGGAAAGCACATTACTGGGAAACTGGCAAGAGGGCATTAATAACCCTAAGATGTTGACCAGCGGATTAATTGAATGTCAGAATTCACAATTTTGATGAGAGATCAAGATTTCAGCCGCATAGTTACTACCGTCCTTAATAAACGCATAATTGGATTGAAACTTTTTAACTCCATTACACACAAGATCAGAGGACTCTTCACTTGTACCAACCAAAACTGAATGAGTAACTTGGCATAGAATAGTTTGTTCGGCCTTGCCATAAGGCACAAACCAATGGTCCTTTTCTATACTAACACAAAGTCCAGCCAATCAATGCCCTAATCAAGAGCTGGTTAGTTAATGTTGTGAGCTACTAACATCATTTTTTTCTGAGCTACTAAAATCACTCGTTTTTGCTCCATATCGTGGGGGTGCTACTTCAACTAACCATGCATTCATTATAAAGGACGTGAGACTGGCCTATTTTAAGTATACAGAGCACAATTAGAACGCTGCACTGCACACCATGCAGATATGGGAGAATGCCATTGATGTACCTTTTCAGTCGATTGCGATCCACTGGAGGCTCCACGGCCACAGGTGGAATAGGCGACGGAGTTCGCAATGTCGTGTTGGTTTTGATCGGTGGCACCACCGTGGTGGTGGGTCGTGAAGCGACAGCAGGCCTCCCAGCTGATGTTGAGCGGACAGGAGGTGGCTCTACAATGTTCCGACCTAACTAATGAAAACATGAGGAGATCAAAATTAGCAGAAGGCCGCAGGATAAGCAGTAAACAAATCATGAACCAATCAAAAGTCCCAATGCACTCGTCCCTCTTCTCAGTTTTCCCAATTAAGAAGACAGTAGTATTACTAAAGGACTAACATTAGCGAAATGCAAGCATGCTTCCAACCGAATTTGACCTCAGATTGACCAGTTAGGACTGATTCGCGCATCACGACAGTTCAAAACAACGAATTCCAAAAGTAGAGACGCCGCGACAAGCGAGATTAGCGAGAGATCCAGAAGCGTAATACCGCAGGGGAGGGAGATCTCGCGGTGCGGCCGAGCAAGGAGACGCCGTTGGTGCCGTGCGCCGGGCGAGCGGCTCCAAACCTTGCGGGGGGCGGGGGCGGGTGGTCGGCGGCGTAGTCGTCCTCCTCGTCGTCGTCGCCGGCGGCCGCGGCGGCGCTCTGGGAGGCCATCACCTGCGCGAGCCTCGCGGCTGCTGCGCGCGCGGCGACGTTCTGCGTGCGGCGCACGTTGGATATGCCGGCGCCAGCGGCGGATGCGGCCGAGGAGGTGGAGGAAGAGCGGTGGTGGGACGGGGACACGCCGCCGGGGGAGGAGGATCCCGTGCTGCTGCCGCTGCGCTGCCGCCCGTATACTGGGCTACCCGCCCGGAGACGGTCCATGGCGCTCGCCTGAGGGATCTGTGCTGTCGGGCGCGCGGTACGGCCGGCCGCGGCGCGGAGGCCGGAGATGGCGAGTTGGGACTTGGGAGGTGGAGGAGAGAGTACGCTCGCGACTCCAGCACAGTTTGCAGTTTTTGCCTTTTTCGCAGTTCACCCCCTCATCTTCTCCGTTTTTAAAACCGTCGCGCATCCTTATGGAGTTTTATTTAATAACACTCCCTTCGTTAAACTTTTTTATCATTTTTTTAAAAAAATTGATCAAGTTTTAGAAATATTATATAAGTTGTTGTTATATTTTTTATTTTTTGTTAAATTTAAATAAATTTAATTTATTAAAATTCAAATGCCTTATACACAATACTATATGTGTTAGCATGATACACAATATTATACAATTGACTTAGATTTTTGAGCCATATTTTAAATATATGTGTTTGTAAAAACCTATCATTGGATGTTCCGTATTGGAGTTTAATAGGATATACGAAAGAGGTTTGGGTTTGATGGATAAATGGATTATAATTATGAAGGTACACGAAGGGGATATATATATAAGTAAATAGCATTAATATACAACTTATATGTCAACGGACAAACTATTAAATGACAATGAGTAATGATTGTTTAGTACTCTGTCATAGACTTGGTTTTATTATTTAAAATCTATTCTATAAAGAATTACTAAAGATAAAGTTTTAATGGGACAAAGAGTAATTACTAATAGCACTACATGCCTATATATACATAATTTTTTCTTTCAAAATGTGGCAAGGAGAATAAGTGAGAAGAGAAAACGTGAAAAAAAGTGACAAACACAATTACGAGTACCAAAAATGACACAGGAGCCGAACAAAATAATGAACAAAATACAAAGAAAGCAAAGGACCTTAATGTAAAATATAATACATTTTAAAAAAGCGAAATTTGTGCGTGCTGGCGAGTATCGATCCTCTGCGCGGTGGATCACGCGGGCCGCCTCCCTCCTTCCCGATCCACCGTCCATATACCTTACCCCACACGATCGAACGGACGTAATCCCAACTGCGCGGACGGCTCGGTATTCATCGCAGCGCAGCGGATCTTCAGGGGACAGGTGATTGGTTGGACAATGTGGGCCATCGAGCCCAGAGAGCTGAGCCGTGGACGCATATTATTACCCCGGCCCATCGCAGCCGCAGGTTTGGTTAGATCTGAGATCCAACGGCTACGAATCGATGCTAGTTTAACACGTAGAATCTTGAGGATCTGCTATACACACGACTCGAAGATCCGACTCTCGCACGGACACACTGATAGTGAGCCCAACTCTACTCAGTTGCATTGGATCGTTCGAGAGTCGACTCTCCTAGTATAGCATTTTGTATTCAGAATATCTTCTAACAGCTCCTTGTATCAGAATCTTCAGTAGATTCAATTACAAAACTTATTATTATTAAATACATAATTTAAAAAAATGATATTTAAAATTTATAAAATATTATCTTTTTCAATTTTTACCAGCAATCTTAAAATCTCCAGGTATGTCCTGAATCTGCAGGGGCAGTGGCGGTTCTACAGGGTGGTCTAGGTGGGCCCTAGACCACCCTGTATTTTGGCCCAATAACATCTATTAGCTCATTTTCATTTTTTTAAATTATAGTGTTGCTAGAAAAATTATTTACATATAGAAAATAATATTAGTTGTTTATGTACATAATTTGGATGACATTATTTAGGCTCTCGTTCTGTAATAGAAGAACATTGTAAATATTTTTAACTTAACAATGCTCATTTCTAATTAAAGTGCATCAATAATATTTCTTGTATTTAGCTCAATATTATCTATTAGCCCATTTTTCATTTTTTTCAAAATTACAGTGTTGCTAGAACTATTTATTTACATATGGAAAAATAATATTACTTGTTTCTGTCCATAATTTGGATGATATTATTTAGGTTCTTGTCCCGTAAGAGAGAACACTGTAAACATTTTTAACTTAATAATGAAAAGTAAGGAAAATATGATTAATGTCATTTCTAATTTAAGTTGCATTAATAATATTCTGTTTGAATTGTGTGAGATTTTATGTTGTAATTTGTAAATTTTTGGATTTAGCTGTTGATTTAGTTGATTTATAATGTTATGAAATAGAAATGTTATATTCATGTTATATTTAAAAAATCGTATTTTGCATTGAGTTTATAATGTTACTAAAATTTAACGTATATAATAAGAACACACCCAGATAAAAAATCCTGGAGCCGCCGCTGTGCAGGGGTTGATCTCTCTGTGGAGGAAAGAATCTGGATGATTACTGTGTGAACTACTCCAAGAGGATCTGCAGTACAGTCTAATTAAAGTGAAACTGGCTGGGTTTGATGGAATCTTTTGATATTTTAATCTTTTTTCAAATATAAATTATTTTCATCTTTTCTTCCATATTTATTATTATAAAATAAATGGCATCTCACTGATTAAATTATTGGGTTAATTTCTTAATTGTCGTGCTCGTGCACAGAAGAACTAAACACCTATGAGATGGAGCAATATAATTTGTTTAGCATGGCACACGCACTAAAATCAATGCTGTTAGCCGATCGAGCTGAGAGAGAAATTAACAAGCTAGTGATTTGAGATCGAGCTGAGGTGGGCCGCACGTGCTTGGAATTTGCATGCGATGGCGCCAAGAGGAAGACCCAAGGGTAGAGCTAGCCATGTGCCTTGTTGCCTCTCCTTGCATCGTCTTGCATGTATATATGCCTCCATTATCGATATCGACTCTCTCGCCTTCTCTATTCTAACCCTAGCTAGCTAGCTTAGCACTGTCGCAGACCGGCCAATGGCCATGCATGCATGAGAGTAGACGTACGTACGTACGTGCTACTGCCTACTACTGCTGCTGGTGGTTGTCCCTGCCCCGTCACCACGCATCAAATCACATGATCGCCATCTCGCTACAGCAAACGCACGCAGGGCCAGGGCCATACATCTCGATCGATCGGTGCCCGTCTCCGTCCATGCATGCATGTGACGGGTGAACTTTTGATTGATTAATTAATAATGTAGAGACTTATCTTTGATCGATGTCTAACCGAGCAAATTAATTAAACACATACTACTTGTTCATCAGTCGTTCACCATTTCATAAATGTGATCGTTAAGTTACTTTCTATTAGTTAATGGTGTAGAGACTTATCTCTCCGAGTGTTAACCGAGCAAATCTATATATGCATATATGCATGTTCACCTCTTCAGAATATCTATCTACGATGCTTAACTGAGCAAACCCATATATGCATATGCATGCATGTTCACCGCTTCATAAGGTCTCACCTATGTTCATGCATGCATGCAGCCAGCACGTACGGGAGAAACAAACAAGACGATTGCCAGTTGCCACGTACATTGTCGTCGATCCATCGATGCGATATCGTCCTTGTTCAAATTGACCGCGTGTTGTGTCATGCATGCGTGATCGATTCTTTTATAAGAGTTGTAATAATAATAAATCTATCTCGTTGATTTTATTTAAAACAAAAAAATCAGAAAATAAAATGACCGAGTTTTTCTTAAATATAATCGGTACGGGCCGGGCCAAATCAGGCTACCATGATTCATTGCACGAATGACAAAATGACAATTCCACCCTTATCGAGGCACATGAAATTTGCTTAATTTAACTATATAGCCCGTACATTGACTGAAAAAACTGGATGAACAGTGCGTGCATTGCATGGCTGGCCACCGACAGGAGCTAGCTAGCTGCAGTCAATATATACAGGGAGCTAGCACACACCAGGAGGCTGGACTGTCAGCCCCTGTAGTTCCATGTGTGTAGCCTCTTGCCCAGCATTAGCTACTTAGTAGTTAGTACTGCCTACTGCCTACTGCCTGCCTTGCAAATGGGATGCATGTCTGTCTGCAGATGAGACATTTACCTGCAGCTAATTAACCAAATACATGTAATGTAATTAGTAATTTCCCCTGGTTTGGTTCAGTCTCTGCAGCCTAGCTGGTATAAAATTTCTTAGAGCTAGATGTGTAGTCTGCCGCCTGTCCCAGATGACAATCAACTGGTTGCTACACAATTAGCAAGCAGTAATCTTCAGAGGAAAAAAGGGTCAGTTGAGAGGAACAGACGAACGTGCCACCATGGGCTATGAATCTACAGCCTAAGTCTATGACTGGGCCATCTCTCATGGAAAGGAAAGGTGACAAAGGAGAAAAGGTCCCATTTCTGTCCATTTAAGAAGGAACCCAGGTGTGTGTGTGTCAAGAGCACTCAAGCCTGCAATGCAATCTGAGAGGCAACACAGGTAGTAAAGATATCAGCAGAAGCATTTCTTTTGCTTCTGCAATTGTGCAGATCATAGGTGCATGCAGGATATGAAGTTCTTGTTCCAGTCCCCCTGCTGCTCATGCTTCTGCTTCATGAAGGCAAAGAAGAGCAAAGGCAAGGAAGGAGAAGGGATAAGCAAATTGCAAGGGGGTGTACCGGGGAAGACCACCGTCATGTAGCTTGGTTGATCCCTGTAGTACGTCTTGATCTGCGTGTATGCAGAGTGTCAGTTCTTCAGTTCTTATGCTTCTCTCTTGCATGCATGCATGCTGGTAGCTGCTGCTGCTGTTCATCTGGTTACTGTCTCTGAAGTCTGAACTTGTTGAATCTATCTGGGTTATAAAGTGCTTCCCCCCTCTGTTTTTTGTCGATGTATCTTGTCCAGTTAATGGAGGTATAATCACCTGTTACCTTAGAGGGTTGCTTGAATGTGTCTTGATCCCCTTGATTTGTTAATTTCAAGTAACTAGCTTCTTCTTCCACTCAGCATTGGTAAGGAGTGTTCTGGTACTGTATGTTTCTTGTGCCAGCCAGTTCATGGATGAAGAGACCAACCTGCAGAAAGTTTCTGAACAATTTAAAGATTCATTGCTTCGTGGAGAAATTGATGTGTTGCCATGCTCAATCGGCATAGCAAGTAGGTAGAAGAAAAGCATGTGCTCATCATTACTGAAAGGATTCATGAGAATGGGCAGCATGAGCTCGATCTCCTGCTTAATTTCTGATCTGAGACATTGTTTTCTGAACAAAAACGTTGTCAAAACTTTCAGTAAAGTGAGGTAGCTAACTAATTAAGCTTGCTTCCATGCTGCTTTATTTGTCCTTTTCATTTATATCATGATGATGTATTAAGTATCTTTTGTTAAGCCATATTATGTACTTGAAGAATCTGATGGTTTTTACGAATATATCCTTGTTGAGTTCAGCTGTTTGGTTAAGATTTTATATTTTTGAATAAGAAGTTGATTAAAAAAATCCCAACCAAACACATTCTAAAAGCCTATTTGAGAGAGAATCTGACCACACGATCTAGATCTTAGATCTTGTTTCGTATTATAAAAATCAATGGTTACAAATTCTAGAAATCAACTATTATCTGGAAGCTGGATGATATCAACTTCTTTAGATTATTACCGGTTACTCTAGCAGTTTTCAGGAGCTCCCCAACATAAACACGCCCTAGTTCTGATTCACTATTCCAAAAAGTTTGATTATTAGCAATGCATGAGTAGTTAATCTTTGATTTTTTTAAATAATACATTTTCAAATCTGTATACTAAATTTGAAATTTGTTTTTAAAATATATATATTTTTTAAAAAATCAATCTTTGGAAACAAGCAAAGGAATAAAGTAGCCAAGAGGCATATATGGGCTTGGCCCATCCAATTTTCGTCTTCTAGCCCAGTAACCCAACTAGGCCCGTGGCCAGCGGCCATGGCTGCAGCGAGGAAGGGGACGGCGATGCCTTTGGGTGCGGTGTTCCCGCCGGAGGCGACGAGGAGGGCCGTGGCGAGCGTGGCCGAGGCCGTATCCGACCACAGGGCCGAGCTCGTGCGCCTCCGGGGCTTCGTCTTCGATAACGCCGCGCTCGTCTCCCTCGTCCAGAGGCTCCCCGACGAGATCATGGTCCTCGCTTTCCCCTCTCCGTTTCTCTCCCTGATTAGCGGCGTGCTTGTGCGTAAGGATGCATCCGGGCCAGTTTGGTGACTCTTCTTTTTTTGTGATCCGGTTTGCAGGTTCTCTTCGGCGACGGCATATTTTTCCCCAGCCGTTTAATTCACACTAATGAACTCCTGGTATGGGCGTCCATTCCTTCCACGGAATGAGAGAAGCTATGGATTTCGATCATGCATACCTATGTGTGCAACATGTAATGGTTGATCATCTCAGGTGCTTCTAAGGGAGGGGTACTATGCGGAGAGGTTCTCCAAACAGATATTGCAGAGGAGGGGGTGGAACTGGAAGCTCAAATTGAAGCGACGAAAGCAACTATCTCAGGGAATATTTGATGATTTGCCGCTCCTAAAAAGAAGTCTGGTATACTAGTGTTTGGTGAGATCTCGTGTTTGGTAACTATAAATCTGAAATTTCAGTTTCCATGATGTAAAAAAGAAGAAGAAAGAAGTCTGGTAACAGAACATTATTGACATATAGTCTCCTCACCTCTGGCACTAATACCATAATGCACAAGCTAACATACCACCTTAGCCTTATTTTAGGTTTAGAAGATGGATGCTAGTTGCCAGTTCTTGTTGGAAATTCTAAAGTGCACAACCTTTCTACATCACAAGGTTCTAGGCTTGCAGTTAGTTAAGTGGCGCTTAGTGCCTGTGTACTGCCTTGCCTTGTTAGCTGATTTGCATCCGAGGAAATTTAGATTGTGGTCAAACATAACTGTGTCAAATAAAATAGATACTTGATGCCACCTTAATTTCAGAGAGTTCATGAACCCTTACTAACCCAAAATCAAGTGAGGTCCTTATCCTAAGAAGAATACAATTTATGCCCTGCAAACTGCTTGAATCTTGCATGATTTGGGCTGTAAGCTGTCTAGTGGCCTGTAATGCCTGTGTTCAGTTTTTTCCTGTTATTTTTCAGTATTTGTTTGGCCCTTCTTGAAGGTATCTTGTCTCTGAGTAAAACATTATAACTTACATGTAGTTGGCGAGTTGCAACAGGCATGTCAGATAAACACAGGGAGCATGCACGAATCATGGCAATGTTAGATAAACCACTATGTTTTTTGAAATTGCATTTGATTTTAATTTACACCTATATATATATACCACTATGTTATTTGAAATTACATTTGATTTTTTTTGAGTGTTACTAGTGATCAGCTCTATTGCTAGAATTTGTGTGGCAACCTCTGGACCTTGCATTTTGCCTTTGTGGAATGCAACTTCAGTGCAGGGCCGTACCTGAGATTTGGAGGCCCGGAACAAAATACACTATAGGGGCCTCAAAATTTAAACATCTGAAATTTTTTAATGTTCTAAAATAATTTTTCTATGAATTTTTTGAAATATTCTATTTCAGAAAATTAAAAATCAATACTATTTGCTAATGGGCCAGCCCAAATTCCACAACAAGCAAGTGGAGAAAAGAAGCTAAAAACAGCCGGCAGGACTCGAACCCTGCACATCTGGTATGGAAAAAATCCCTCAACCATTGCGTTACAAGGTTCATTAAATTGTTTTCAAAATTTAGTGGCCCTATTATTTGGAGGCCTTGAACAGGTGCACCAGCCACACCTGCCAATCGACTGGCCTGCTTCAGTGAACATGTACTTGACACCTGACCTGCATTAACTGACAAATTCTTGAAACATCGATTCGATGTCTACGTATGTATATATGCTTGCTGCTTCATCACAGATGGCATTTAAATGTTCTTGTATGGATGGTGAAGCATGTGTCAAAGGAAGATGCCCATCAAATGTGGCCAACTTTTCTCTTTAAAACAAATCAACACACAGACTTAGAACAGAAGGAAACAAATGTCCATTAATTGGTTTGTCGGTTGGTTAATTCTGTGACGTCTAAGGATCAGTTAACCAGAGGAGCAGATCGATCAGCTAGCTTGGGCCGGCCGGAAACAATCAAAGAACTCGTTGATTAATTACAGATCGATAGACACGATTGATTAACTAATGGTAGGACATTCTTGAGCTGTAAAAGAGTGTCATGACATGGTCACTGGTAGGATCAGACGCCGGCGTTTGCCGGCCGGGCAGCTCGACGAAACCATCCTCCTCCTCCCCCTCTTCATCCCAGCTCGGTCCTAGTGACGATGACGAGCTCCAGATGCTATCTCTGACATTTTTCACCAGCAAGAATGGAGGAAGAAGCTGCCCTCTGCATGTCAGTTCCACCTGGTTAAGATCAACCACACTTATATGAATCTACTGCCACTGTACCACATATAATTAATACACAAAAGAAATTGTAGATTAATATTAAACAAGGCAGGCATTAGCTTAACAGAGAACAAATGCTAATCTTGAACTAGCAGTGAAGAAGCCGGCCAGCTCTATAATTTAAAATCAGTGGTCTCCAATTATATATATATTTGCCCATCCATATGCACAACATATAGCATGGATGTCGCATTCACGTTGCCTTAATCTGTACTTTAACTTGCAGTGCAGCAAAAGAAAGAGCCAGAAAAATATTCTAACTTATTTTAGTCTAAAATATTTAAACTTACCTTAAAATTAACATTCTTTACACTGGCCAAGCTAAGCGCAGTTTGAGCACTGCAATCTTACATATATTTGCAGCATTTTCATGTACGTGTACATGTATATATAGCTAATTTAGATATAATATAATGATGTTTTTCTTGCAGTGCTTTCTTGTTAACCCAGGTACTACTCATGTTTATAATTAAGATCCACGAGCGAACGAAGCAACGACTAGTGCAAGAGCGTGCGTGCGTGCGTGCGTGCGTGCATGCGTTGTAAAATAAAGAAGAGATCGACTGACGCACACTGGGCCAGCAGGCAGCAGCCATGACTGACTTGACAGACTGATCAGAAGCACCAACTATATATGCGCATGCCGGAACGGATCACTACCTAAAAATAATAAATGGTTTATATATATATTTAACGCGGTATTTGCTAATAAGAAACAGTAAACACACCTAGAAATAATACTGTAAAATTAAAGGATGTGCACGTAACACGCACGCGCGCGGTCCCTTCGCTGTCGAGATCGTACGTGCGTGTCAGCCCGGGCACATACGCTACGTGCCACCAGCTAGGTAATACCGGCCCGACCAGCCGACCGACCGGTCCAGGCGCGCGGGCGCATGCAATGCAAAGCAAACCGGTCGATCTATCGAGCCAGTCAGCCAGATCGTGGTCGCGACCGGTAGCTAGTACGTGCGAATCGTCACGCGCGCGAGCCGTACGTACCCCGGCCAGGCCACACGTACTATACGCACACGTAACATATATACGTACCCGTAGCTCGTACCGTGCGCACGCATGCGGCCTATATTAATTACACGCGTGCGTGTGCTACTTTATTTATATATATATATATAATGAATTATCGTGGTTACGATCGAGGCGTAGTTTTAGTGGTATTATATATGCATGCTGGGTTGATGAATTCTTTCATGAATCCTACTGCTCCGTCGCCGTCGTCCTGCTATACGCTACCATATCTATCGACCGTACGTACGATGTCGATCGCTGTGACGCCGACGACACCGATCGACATCGATATATATATGCTCCATCGCAATAAATATAATTATACGAGTATAATATATATATATATATATATATATGGCTAGCTAGCTATCACAGTCACAGATACTTACACTTACGCAGAAATAAATTAAAGTAGCCATGAAATTAACTTCATAATTTAATATATGGCGATCGATCGATCACACGTACGTTGTGTACATGCATGTACATCACAACGTACTGCACGTCTTATGTATATATATACACGTGTGCTTGCCTTGTCAGGGGTGAACTAACTTACTGGGCTCCCAAAAAATAAATAAGTATCTAAGGTATTCTGTTGACCATACATATATATATCTACTAAATTTAACATCGATCTGTATTTTTAGTCAAAATTAATACACAAATCTTTTACGGTTGAGATACCAGAGGTACCATTTTATCGTATTTTAATATAGATATTAAAAATAACATTAAAAATTATAAAATTTGTAAATAATATTTTTCACATTTTTTTCTTTTCGCTAGCTCAGGACCGCAACCTACAGCGGAAGCACCTACTATACTATACGATTATACGACGACAAATGGCGTGTACGACAACTAACGACGACGTGTACCGACTTTTCCCTTCACTAGCAAAATAATGCTCATGTTTGCTATAAACAAAAGAAAATTAGCGTAATATTATCTAAAATAAATAAGATATATTTTTATATAATATATGCTCATCATTTTTAATTATACTTGTCAATCTGTTTTTATTAGTTTGTTGTATAATATTAAAAAAATGCAGATTCACGCGCCAATATATATAATACGGACAATATACGTGCACGTTTAGCTAGCCAGTCTTAATTATAATAATAATTATTATTATTATACAGATATAGACGTAACGTGATTAATACGTATTAGGATGCTAACTAATACGTATTAGGGTGCTAACTAATACGTACTACCTGCGCGCTACGACTTGTACGAAAGCATGACGACAATACGATAAATGCACAAGTAGCTAGTGCATGCGAAATACACGGTCCCGTACGTCAGATTAATCAATTAATCCAAACAATATAATCTACTTAATTGACTTTGGAAATCTTAAAACTTTTTTGCTGGATTTTTCTTTTGCTAGCAAGTGAAAAACAAGTTTTTACACGAAATGGAAAGTGCAAATTAATATTCAACACTATAAATCGATCGAGTACGATAGTGAAACTTTACATGTTTGTAATTTTGTATATGTATATATATATATATATAATTTATTTAGGATTTTATTTATTTCAAACTTACTTATACTTTGTAGACTGTTTTCCACAATATATTTCAATGAATTGATGATTTCTATATAGCTAATAAAGACATATTTGTCTTAGCTTGGTTTTCACTTGTGGGATGCATTTTACATCACTGGGTTTTTTTCCTAATAAATTTATACGAATGGTAATTGATTAACCTACACGTGCATATGATGCATGCTGTTGTAAGTGAATTTCAGCTAAAAAAATCTAAAATATGCCTTAGGGAATCGATTGAATTATGGTTCAAATTACCTACAAATTAAAATCTAAGAGAATGAGATTGGCGTGTATATTATATATACAACATCGATCATAATGTTATTTTGGTAACTATATATACATGATGTGGGCCTCTGACCTATTGCTTTTGTCTACTACCAAATCAAAGAATCCCCAAACCTAGCTATATGTGGTACATACGTTTAGGTATTATGTTTCTTTCATGAGTCCATCCAATTGCCAATCTCTCTCTTTCTCTCTCTCTATATATATATATATAATTAATAAGCAAAAGAATATTGCTATCTTGCAGTGCAAATTCAACAATATAATTATCTGCGTGCTGCGTGCACTATTCACTACAGGTCACTCGATCGTTGCTTCTCCCTAGCTGCCATTTGATGCAATCAATGCAAGCAAAATATGATCATATATCACCATGATTCGATTTAGGGGTGTTGGTTTCTCTCTTTTTTTAAAAAAATGGATAAGGCTGGCTTCTTTGCAACTAAAAATAATTTTAGGTTAATATTTTTATAGTTCTAACGACACTAAATCCAAGATCGCCAAAAGAGGGGGGAAACATGAAATATTCTTCAAAACATAGGTTCTAAAATTTAAATCTAGCTACTAGTTACGGTTTTTTAGGTACTAAATTCAAGATCGCCAAAAAGACGAAAAAAACTAAAATAACCTTCAAAACTATTTTCTAAAATTTAAATCTACTTACGTTTTTAGGCGAAGAAAATAAAGGCGATTAAAACCGAAAAGGAAAGGAAAATATGCATGCTTAAATTTTCGATCAAGATCGAAAGGTCGATTTCCAGTTTGTACCTGCAGATGAGAGTGTGTGAGTCCTAGCTTGCTGGCCAAGTACTTCATCACCACTTCCACCTTCACATTGCTATCCCTGTGTGAAAAATGTGCAAGTATATATATGCATTATTTTGAGATTATCCAATTAAATGTGTATATAAAACTATGACCTTTAATTTCAATTGACATTATCCATTACAAAACAAAACAAAAAATTCAGTTTCAAAATACCAAAACAAAATATTTATTTGATTGGTGTACTAACTAGACAAGTCTTTCATAATCTAAATTGACAGGATTATTTTACAATCCTTGAGAAGGTATCAGAAGATACTACATTTTTTAGTGTTAATTTAACATGAGGTACTATATTTTTTAGTGTTAATTTTGATACCTCATATGTCAGGAGGTAACAAAATTAACACTAAAAAATGTGGTACCTCCTGTACCTCCTTAAGGACCGTAAAATTTCTCAAATTGACATAGATGACACTGTTCTTCATTTAATTCTGGTTTTCTATGGAACACATGCATGGTTTTAACAAATAGGATTTAGTTCGAATATTTTAAATTAAAGTAGGACTTAGTTTGTGTTTTTTTTAGTAGGAGAAGGGAAAAATTGGAGATAACTTACTTGATTCTAAGGTAGCTCTTTGGTATCTGTGGCAAAATGGGCTCTCTAACTCTGCAAGCATATATAAAAAAACAATAGTTAATAGCTAGCTACTCCAAAGGTAACAAAACACAATATGAACACATTGTATATGATGCTATTAGCAAATAGACAGTATTAGTTTAGAAAATTAAACACACACACACACACGTTGCGTTGGAATTATCTGCATTATATTGTTATCGATCAGATTCATTAGCTAGTGTACATGCATGTATATATATGCGATCGATCAAGGATGGTCTATATGATCACAAGTGTATGTGTACAGTTGTATATATCATCTTGATGATGTAATCGTCCGAGATTAATAAAATAAAGCTTCGTTTATTTAACAACGTGTAAAGTTATATCATCTTAATGTAATTGTTTGGGTAAAAACATGTAAATTAAAGTTGAATATTTATCTGTAAATATATGTACTTACTGGTCAGGGTCAGCCAGAAGTGTTAGCCACAAGCCGGCGGCCTCCGTTCTTCGCGGTGGGCTAATGACTCTCACCCTGGGATCGTCGGGGCTCCTCAACGGCCGAGCAAACGGCAAGAACGGCGGCGGCGGCGGCGGCGGCATGGAGCCGCTCCCTGACGTCGTCGGCCGATACCGGCCGTGGCCGTAGTGGTAGCTCCTGAAAATCGGCAGCGGGAACAGCGGCGGCCTCATCATCGACGGCGACGACGTCCTCCCGTTGTACTGCTTGTTGGCGAACAGGTCCAGCTCCGTAGGTGCAGGCGGCTCCACCGCAGGAGCCGTACTGCTGGAGGAGGACGTCGCCGCGGCGAGGCCGAGCTGGAGCCAGTCCTTGCCATCATCTTCGCCGCCGCCGCCGCCCCGAGAGCTCGTGCCGGCCGCGTCGTCGTCGGCCATGGCTACCCGAGGGAACCTTGACGTCTGGTGGTGGCGATGTCTGCTCGCGCCCGCCGAGGCCTCCAGTTGGGTGGTGATGCAGTATTGGGGGCAGGACGACGAGTTGCCGCTCGGCCTCTTGCTGTCATGGTGTAGTAACAGGCGGCTCCTAGCTGGGACCATGGCCGGCCGCGACGACGACGACGTGCTGCTGCTTCTGATGACCTCGGTCGTGCTCCTCGTCTAAAGTCTCAATCAGCCGAGATTACTACGTACACGACGAGCTCCATCCATGGCCGCCTCGCCGATCTCAGCCTATATATATAGCTCGTTACTGACCCAACCCAACAAGTGCAACAAAAACCAGCAAGCTAGCTAGTTGCACGCCATGGATACACATGGCTGTAGCTTCAAAGGAAGGGAATCATCGATCGATTGAAGCAACAACAGGAGCAGCAGGGGGATTGATAGATGGTGAAGAGAGAGATGAGGAAGAAGATAGCTAGCTAGGAGAGGGTTTCTGAACTTGTGATGATTCTTTTCTCTCCTGCTGGGGAGCACAAGACTGACAAGGAGATGAGGAGGAGAGCTGCTAGCTAGCTCAGCTCTGAGTCTGATAGATGGTAGCCTTACTTTCCCTTTGGTCTCAAATTAACTTGGAGGCTACCTAGCTTGTGGCCAAGGG
This sequence comes from Zizania palustris, assembly GCA_019279435.1. Classification (NCBI taxonomy): domain Eukaryota; kingdom Viridiplantae; phylum Streptophyta; class Magnoliopsida; order Poales; family Poaceae; genus Zizania; species Zizania palustris. The sequence continues at coordinate 82,909,483 of JAAALK010000288.1, read as the reverse complement.
ATAGGATGGAGGATTACAAATACTAGAGAAGAAAAATGCTTATTTATTTTTGAAAAGATTATTAATTGAGCAAATATTGTGAGTAGCTGTCAGTACTTTATTAATTACATGCTTTGTCTCACAGAGATTCTACTTTTAAATAAAGTACATAAATTAATGACGAGATAAAAACTAAATTTTTCTTGATTTATAAATCGGATCTCAAGGTAGAAAAAAAGTCTTTTTCAACAAATTTGAAGGGCTATAAGTAAATAAAGTATTTGTTTTGACAAAGTTGAAAGGTCGTTAAAAGTAGAGCCTTTAATTTTTAGACGAAGTAATTAAGCACATATGTTAGTGATACGAGGTGATTGTGGAGCTAGATTGAATCTATTCCTGCAACACTGGACAGGAGAGATCGAGTAGGAGAGTTGAAGGAGAATGGTTAAGTATGTTCTACGTTGAGGTGATCGATTAATTAGCTCTAGCTACCAGCAGCTTCCTAAATCCATGGCCAATTAAGGTAATTATTACTATGCTTAGTCCACATGTAACTTTTAAATTACCACCCAAACTCTAGCTTCCTAAATCTTTTGTTTGTTTTAATTTCTTGATAAATAAATATATATATATATATTCAGATGCTCTTGATTAATTAGCTAATTATTCAGGTGGACAATAATTAATGGCATGTGGAGCTGAGGAGAGAGAGAGAGGCATCAGGTAGCTTTCTGTGGAGGATGTGTTGTTATGGTCCTGTTTAGTTAAGACGCTGTCATGTCTCTGTTCCTGATACAATGTCATTCATCAAAGATTCCTTATTAATCGCCAAATCCTTAGTTTTCTGATGCCATGTCAGATCAACCGATCGATATGATGGCCTTATATTATATTAGGTTTAATATGAATCATATCATCGCACAAGATATTGTTTATTGTTTATTAATCAACTGATAATATAATTATCCTTGTAGCAACATGTGTCAAGCACTAATGATCACGAGCAGATTTCTAGCTTGTATATTATTCTATAAGACATGAAAAAACATCACACGATAGTAAATTGTTTATGATGTAAATGCTAGCTAGCTGGATCGAGTACAAGCATATATATATATATATATATATATATATATATATATATATATATGATTGATTCAGATTTGACATTAGTATTTTTTTTTAATTTTTTGGTTTACATGTAACTCTTCTAGCTTGTACACTATACATATGTATAATTGCATGGATAGCACCGAATACATATGAAGAATTTATGCGTTCTATTTCAGAGATGAAACTAAATTGAATTTCTACACAGTTCATTCCCTCCCACCCATTATATTCAGAGAACTAATGCAATACACTAAATCCGTTTCAATTCAATTCAAAAGATAAGGTATTAATATTTTTAGAAAAAATCAGCATTTTACTTTTTAACTAACAATTAAGCAAAAACATTTAGGTTCAGGCCTTGTTTGGGACAGCCACAGCTATAGGATTTTTTAGAGCCTAGCTTCAAGAAATCCTGGAGTTAGAGGTGTGGATAGGTTAAGGGTATTTAGTTGAGTAATTTAGTTTTTATTTTATATTAAAAATATAAATTTAAAGTATTTTATTATATTATACAAGCTTCAGATTCAACCTGAAATTTGGAATCGGAGCTATACCAAACATGCCCTTAATAGTACTATTATACATGTCATATAATTAGCTAGATTGATTATATATTGAAATTAATTAATGGTGAACGTTCTACATTAAAGACACCGAAGAAACTTATATGAATTACATTTTGTAATTAAATTAGTATCGCATAGTTGACATCAACCTGATCAAGTTTATTATAAGTGTCTTCATTCTTCAATGTACACACATGATCCACAGGTAGTCGTCAGCTATTGCAGGTGAGGGCATCACGACGTACTACCGCAGACGAAGGAATCAAGAAAGAAAGAAAAATCATAAGAGAGATTAAAGGACTGCATATATGCATTCATGCATGCATGCAGTTGTCTTCGGTTCTGGAAAAAAATACTACGCTGTCGGTCTGATTGTTCTTCGTGACGAGAGGAGAGGGAGACAAATTAAACACCCCGATTATATTGATGGCGTTGAGATATTCACCAGCAAGTGGGGATTAATTACGCCCTAAACAGTATAGCTAGCACGTACTTACAGATGCATATATATCCGATACAGATTTTTATAGTGAGTACCATACGTGCTCGTCACTAATCCCTAGGTAATAAGAAAGATTATTACTGTCCAGATCATTTTTTGGGTAGATATGCATGCATGTACAAACAAAATCTGTATTCCAATTTGCAAAGCTGAGCAACGAGCATGATAGGAGTGGCATGTCTTGATGGAATCAAGCAAGCAATGAATCAATGTGTGTGTGATGGATCGATCGATCGATCGATCAATCAATCAATCAATTCCAGAAGGCTTCATACATATATGCACCTTTTTATGATACATTTCCTTTATATGGATCATCTCCTTGCAACAAATGTAAACCAAACCCCCGGCCGGACGTCATGATGGCATTGACAAGAAGGAGTACTCGATGGATGTCTGGCTGCCTACAGATTGCATTGGCATCCACAAGTAGTGTTGCATACTTACGTATACTTTAGATTAGATCTCGCTTTTCCTTGCGCTGCTGCAGCCTGCAGCAATGTCTTGGCAAAGCCCACATTTCTGCATGCCTATAAAGCATGCAATGCAATGCACACAAACACAGACCTAAAGCTCTGTATCTTTTGCGTTTCTCTCTCATATCTCCAATGTGCAGTGGCAGGGGAGGAGGAAAAGATTGTGCATGACAAGATGTTTGGATTGGGGGAGGGGGAGGTCAGAGTTTTGATCATAGTTGCTGTGATATGTCAAGGAAGATCTTGTGGACCATGCATGCATGCACAAATCACTCGACGCATGCATGCACTGCACGCACTTGCCGCACAAGACTGGCTGCAGCCTGCATGCATGACTGCAATGTGAGCATTGCTGCGGCCATGCACTACTCATGCCATGGAAAGACACATCGCTAGCTCAAAACCACCAAGGGTCCTCTGTGTTTCAGTGTCCCCTTCACCTTGTAGTAGTGACACTTTCGCTTGTCTCTTGCTGTCTCTGAATAAAAGTTTCTGTAGCTTAGGAGTAGTGCTGCCTGCCTGCTTCACAAGCTTATAATTGCAGAAGCAGCCTTCAGGCTGAGGGTATCTTGCTGTTCATGTCCTGTCTCCTTTTTTTACTGTTTTTGTATCCTTCTTTAATAGCCTAAGGCTACTAGGACGTTACACACTACTCATGACGGCTATGCTTGCTAGCTAGCCATGTACTACCCCTAAACATGTATGCATGCACGTCTCTGAAAAAGATCCAATGAACCAGCATGCATGCAAAAGGCGTATGCACGCACACGTATGTGCACACCATGCATGCAGCAGCTCATTGATCAACTCTGAAACTGCTACTACTAGGACTATGTAATCCCTGTTTGAAGCCAGTACTCTTGTTTCCTGCCTTGCAGACCGGCCGGGAGACATATGAACAATTAGCCTTAAGCTAGTTACTAACTAATCAGGAGTACGTACTTCTCTCGAGCACGTAGCAAACGCAACTAATCTTATTAGCTTGTCGTAGTACAGAAGCAGCTACACTCCCAGCGCAGGTAAGGATCGATCGGAGTTTGAAAAAACACAAGTGATACGAATCACCTGTACTGAAGCTAGCTGTCCTTAGATGTTAGTACCTAACCCCATCTTGTCAAACTTCCAAACCCGACTGTTCAAGATTCCATCATTCTTGTACAGTTGCTCCATGCCCAAGGATTTGCAGCAGTAGCAGCAGCTGCAGCTAGCTGCTGCTTGCTGCTGTGGATGTTTTTCTTTCTGCCGTAGCTAGGCATCTTGTTACTGTTTTTCTGCTACAGTTTTGCTCCTGAATTTAGTTCGATTTTCGTTGCCATATAGTACAGCATATAGCCTGAATCCCTGGAGCACCCAAGAGAGAATCCAGTAAGCTTTATAAAAAGAACCACATCACAGGTGATCTCTCATCACTGTCAAGACAAAGTGCAAATATCCACCTGCATATTGTTTTTGTGCACCGCTGCAGGCTGCTGTTTGACCAGTGAGCGAGTGTGTGTGTGTGCGCGAGAGAGAGAGAGAGAGAGAGAGAGAGAGATAGATATGCAGTCATGCAGAGCCCCTTTGTGCCATGCAAAGCAATCAGCCCCAGGAGCAGTACACAGCACCAGGCATTTGCATCATGGCAGGCATGACCAAGCACTCAATCTCTCCTGCTCTAGCCCCTAGACATGCTACAGGCTACAGCCTCTCCATATCTCCTTTTCTCTTCTGTTCCTTCTGATGTTACTAACAACCAAAACATAACAGGACAAAGTGAGGCACATTAAACCAGAAAGGCAGTGTTGTTCTGGTTGAGTTGAATGAGCCTCACGCTTGTGCATGCAATCCTACTGTCCTAGCAGCACTCAGCACAGCAGGCCATAAGATTTACTACTATATTTCCTGACTCCTCATGGTGTCAGGACAGTAACACTTCACTGACCGGCGTGGCCCACTCTACCCTCACTTCACAGGCCCATTGCTCACATGCATAAGGCCCAAGGCCCAATTGGCAAAAAGGATATGTCTGACAGAAAAGTTCCGCATTATCAGATATTCAGATGAACCTGGTAGATTTCAGATTCACTTCTCTGCTGCTTGCAAGTTACTGACACAGTATTAAGGTAAGCTGATTCTTTACACATGACATGACCGATGCAACTATTAATCATTGCATCTTGAACTGTTCAGAAAAAAATATTACATTTGGAAAGGAAGTCAAATTTAAGAGGAAGAATATCAATATGTGATTTCGGACATTTATTTATTCTCAAGGTTAAGAGTACTTGCAATGTGATGTTTCGAACTGTGATCGATAGTTATACAATAATAATTTAAGTGGATCTAATCTAGCACAACAGACGCGGATTGTTCACTGAAGCTTCTTCGGTTTCTGAATTCTGAACAGACGTAGCCCTGTCTTGCTCAACTTGGAAGTACTTAATTCCAACAAGATCACCAACGTCGCTGATAACCTGAACAGTATTCATGGAAAAACGTAATGCATGTTCAGAGATGTGTATGTGATTTGCAACTAGATCAAAGTACTTTTCAAACCAAACCAAGCCAACAACATTTTACCTCCAATCCTTTAATAAGATCCTCCCTTGTGTGGGAGGCAGATATGCATATCCTGATTCTGCCAAGGAGTAGTGGCGTAGCAGGAAATCCAACAGGAACAACGGCAACCTAGAAATATGGAACATGTCACATTAGGAAAACACAGCGAAAACTTGCTGAAAAAGAGTTTCAGGTTATCAAGCGACGACTTTGCAGCAGTAAAGATCACTGAACGTTCAGCATTGTTTATCGATCACGCTTTTCATAGATGTTGCGTGCACTTGAAAGCTCACATTTTTCTTCAGGCACTCTCTTGAGAATGCAGGCATTTTAGCAGGATTATAGACCATCATAGGCATGACAGGTGAGTCAGCGTCCCCTAGGACCTCAAAGCCCATTTTCTGAAGCTCTGAACGGAAGAAGTTGCTGTTGTCCCGAATCTGAGCAATCTTCTTGGCCCCTGTTTAGAACATCATAGACACATGAACAATTTCTTCAAGAAAACTGGTTAAATGAGAGCAAGTTTCAGTTTTGGAAGCTGGTGGGGTGTTAGTGTTACAAATATACCTCTGTCAGTTCCATCTTCTCCTAGGATGACCTTCATTGCAGAGATGACCTGCTCAACAGCTGGAGGGGACATGGATGTTCCATAGATATGGGAAGGGCATGTGTGCTTGAGGTGATGAATAATCTCCTGACAAACATGAATTGATTCAACTATCAGAATTATCATCTCTATATATGTTTGCTCAGACAAGAACTGGTAAGTGGATCTGCTTCATACTTTTGTTGCTGCAATGTAGCCTCCACTCGATCCAAACGATTTTGAGAGTGTTCCCATCATAATGTCAACATCAGCTGGATCCACTCCTAGTAGCTCACACACACCTCTTCCTGTTTTCCCAACAGCTCCAATACTGTGTGCCTCGTCCATATATGTGTAAGCCTGTTCAGATGTTTAACCACACTAGTCAATATACCAGGTAACATTTCTACTTGATTGAACAGTTCGTTCTTGAAATCAAGTAGCAGAAAAAAATATACGCCAGTAATCATACATGCATGCTCTCCTAGTGTGGTTAAAAGAATTCTGATAAACAGAACAAGCAGAAATCAGTATAAGGAATTATCTGTAAGTAACCTTGTACTTCTTGCAGATAGAAACAATCTCAGGGAGTTTGCAGAGCTCTCCTTCCATGCTATATATTCCCTCAACGATCACAAGAATCTTCTTCCATGCCCTGTGTGTGCGAGGCTGGCCTACAGCAACCTGCTCTCTTAGTATAGCTTCCAAGTGAGCAGGATCTGCAAGAAAACAATGAAACTTCGTGATGCATTGTTCAGGTCGATCATTACATGCAAATGCAACTGACAGTCGTCAGCGATCTTACTGTTATGTTGAAAAACCCGAATCGAAGCTCCCGAAGCTCTAGCTCCACTAACTATAGAATTATGATTCAATGAATCACTAATTATCAGGCCTCCCTGAAAGCATATTGACATACATATAGCTCCAGGATGCATCAAAGAACAAGCTAAAAAGAAACAAAGACAGAGATTGCATCATATCTTTGCTACAAAGTACAACCATACCCTCCCAATCAAGGCAGGAATGATCGAAGAGTTCGTCGTATAACCCATGCCTAACAGAATAGCAGCAGGCTTCCTAACAAATCTTGCAACCAGCTCCTCGAGTTCTACGTGCAGCAAGGTGTTGCCTAACATCATATATAAGTGGATTAAGCTTACGTACTGATATACAATAAATATATCATCAAGATTAATGAGTGGCTATATCTCTCTCTATATATACCTCCATCGACTCTGGAACTGCAGGTACTAGCAGAGTATTTCTTCAGAGACTCGACAACACGAGGTGTGCAGTACTCATCTGCCGCGGCAAAACCAAGGTAGTTGAAGGAAGCCAGGTTAAGGCACTTGGATGTTTTGGTGGTACGGCTGCACGCGTGCATGAAAGTTGGATCAGAATCGATCTGGCATTGTAATTAGATTCAGATTAACTTGAGAGATCGAGAAACATGCAAGCATGCATGCACGCATGCATCATACATACTGGAGTGTCTTGTTATTGTCATTTGAGTAGCGCTCAATCACGTCGAACCAAGCATCGGGCTTGCTGGCTATTGGTCGTTCGAAGCAGTCCTGCATGCCGTTGCAATCGACAACACAAGTCAGTGGTACGGTGAAATATATGCTTCGATCGGATTACTGACTAGTACGTATAACTGAATTAGATATAGATTTAATTGCATGCGGTAATAATTAACAAGACACCCCAGCTCACCTGAACGCGGCGAAAGAAGCGGCGGACGTAGAAATCGTCCGTCCCCTCGCAAATCGGCGCGTAACCCTACGCGTATACATGTACATAGAGAGTTAGCAAGAACACTCGTACGTACGTGTGAGCTAGATAGGGAGAGCGAGAGAAGAATTGCATTGGACTAATCCTTAATAGTTTGCTGATGGTCTGAAATTCTGAATTAATGATCGATCAAGCTTAGCTAGCTAGCTAGCTAAGCCGCGCGCACTAAGTAGTATACATGCATCTAACCTTGAGGTTGCCGCCGGCCGGCTCGCCGACGAAGTGGAGGCTATGGAGCACCCGGCGGAAGAAGTCGCGGAGGTGGCCGAAGCCCAAGATGACGCCGAAGCTGAGCAGCGTGGTGGCCGCGGTCACGAACGGCAGCCTCACCATCCTGCAGGCTGCCGGCCGGATTCAGGCTACTAATATAACTGCAGCCTCACTTCTTCTCCCTTCCGCCACTCCGGCAAGCCGACGACGACGCGGGCAGACGGCCGGTGGCGGTTATCTGGATTCTGATCTAGGCGTGAGATCGAGAACCGCACTAGCTAGCTATAGCTGCTGCTGGAGCTGTGTGAGACTCCGGCCGGCCGGAGTAGTGGCATTTATAGCCACGGCGCCGGAGGTGCGAGCTGAGCCTAAGTACGTGTCGTTCATGCATGCATGGTAATTGTTAATTATTAGGTCGTATTGGACTTGACGACGTAGTACAAACTGGAACGAGCTTAATTAGAGTAAGATATATCATATCTACTGAGAGTGTATTAGTTGTAACGTAGTATTACTTGGACCGGGACTAACGCCGGCCAACTTACGGTTTTAGGCGCCGGCATGCATGTATCTCTCTCCGGCCGTGTCCATGCATGCATGCGTAATTGACGTAATAACGTGGTGATGTTTTGAGACTGTACGTACGCTAGGTTAAAAAATCAATGTTTAATACCTCATATTAATAATATGTAGATATTTAAGCCTAATCTCATGTACCCTCTATCTTAAAAATCAGTATACAATGTTTTAAATAAAATACCAATAATTAAATGATACTATTCTTATAATTTTTGCTAGCTCTTACATTTATCCGTATCATTCGGAATTCAGAATTGAGAAAGGAGTCAGCATGTTTAGTGTTAATTTTGGTAACTCATGTTATTTCAGTTATTGAGAGGTATATATCAAAATTAGTATTGAAAAATGTGTATCTTCCGTACATTGCTCCATAAATACTGTAAAAATTACCAAAATTTTAGTGTTAATATTTGTAACTTATGGTATATATCTTAGCTATCGAGTTAACACTGCCTTCTGTAGCTCTTAAAGTACTGTAAAAATCACTTTTCAGAATTAGCTAATGGTCTTGTATTTGCCTGCGTCAAAGATGGCATTCGCGCGCACATGTCCTTGATCTTCGTCGTGCATTCATGTTGCATGCATGCATGCATGCTTGCAGCCCATAGAATTATATACGTACGGATGCACTGTTCTTTGTAATAATTAATGGTAATCGATCTAATTAATGCTAAATCAGACTTAAAAAACCATATCAGTTACTATATATAGTGACCATGCATGCTAGTAATAATCGATGTTTGGTCACGGCCGGCAACCGGCCTACCAGTTTTGAAAACCCCGTGTACTTGTAACATTAGGATTAGGAGTGCTAAAAAGGAAAAATTCCAAAGTCAAGATTGATCAGCGACGACCCTGTGCACGCCTGGCCGGCTTGAATTTTTCGTGTGCTTGCTCGTAGGGTCCAAGCAGGAGTACAGTGCAATCTTTGAATATAATATTTCACCTACTAAGACCGTACAGTTGTGAAATATATCCGACTTAGTTGTCATAATTGTTTGCTGAGTTTTTGCGAGTAAAATACTAAACTGACTAGGTCCGGCTGAGGTTGTTTGACCGCCCTTGTCAACGGATTGATGATAATAGAACGAAACGGTGATTATTTGACTTGATTTCTATTTTTGAACGGGCCGTTTGCTGAATTCAAGCTCTTTTGCTCGCTGCAGACATTTCAAAGAACCTCCAATTTTGTCAGACTTTATATTTCAGCTTCTGAATTGAAACTCTACTTAGTACTGATGAGCTTAGCTATAGGCTTCCAGCCTTTCCTGTATGTTTTATTTCCAAGCAGGCTTATGTCATAACTTGATAGACCAAAGCTCTCACTCTCCTATCAGGTTCTTTGACATGCATGACACAGGCAAGTTCATGGACTGTTTGTGATGTAGAGTTTTGCAGTAAACAACCCACTTAGCTGCACCTGACAAGGCACTGTTGATACCATGCCATCAGATCAATCAAGCACTTCAGAGATTCAACATTCAGCTCCTGCATATTTTGACACTCCAGTTTATCACTTGGTCACAGAAATTGGATCGCCACACTAAGAGTGAAGCATGTTTCACAAATGATCGATGCAACTAGGAACTAGCATTACATCTTGAAGGGAAGTTATTTTTTTTTTAAAAAAACGAAGTGAGTCTCTACAAGATTTCAGAAATTTACTCCCAGTGAAAATTTTGCTCCCTCTGAATTCGACAAAACAATGTTTATCAGTGTGTTGTGTTTTGGACTATGATGGATGATAATACAAGCTGTACAGATCTAAACCGCTTCAGAAATAAAGGAAAACAGAAGGGTCCAAGGCACACAAAGCCAAATCAAGGCATGATGAATTGCCTAGGCAACCCAGACACCCAGTAGACTGCTTCAAGTTATCCTTGTTCACTGAAGCTTCTTCAGTTTCTCCAAAGATGTAGTCTTTTCATGCTCCACTGGAAAGTACTTGATCCCCACGAGATCACCAACTTTGCTAATAACCTAAACAATTAACATGAAGTGCATTAATTGAATATGCGGTTTGCAACTAAAGTAAACTTTGTCACAACTCACAACAAGCCACAAGCTCACAACTCTGGTAACATTGACAAGAAGGTGGACTTTACCTCCAATCCTTTAATGAGATCTTCCCTAGAGTGGGAAGCTGAGATACATATCCTAGCTCTGGCAAGCAGTAGCGGTGTAGCAGGAAATGCAACAGTGACAACGGCAACCTATAAGTATGGAACATGTCACATTAGTCAAACCACAAAACTTTCATAGAAGAAATTATGCTGAAATAAAGCATGAATTATTTTATACAACTTCCCAGACAAAATTACCAGATAGCCAACATTGTTTATCAGGTATTTAATGGACAACGATGTACGCTTTGAAAACTCACATGTTGCCTTAGGCACTCTCTTGAGAATGCAGGAATTTTAGCCGGATTATAAAGCATGATAGGCATGACAGGCGAGTCATTGTCTCCGAGAACCTCAAAACCCATTTTCTGAAGCTCTGAACGGAAGAAATTGCTGTTCTCCCGAATCTGAGAAAGCTTCTTGGCCCCTGTTTAGAACAATAATTACATTAGGAATTTCCTCAGGCAAGAGAAACGAGAAATCAAAAAGTTCTGTTGCACCTCTGTTAGATCCATCTTCACCAAGGACAACCTTTATTGCAGAGATGACCTGCTGGACGGCTGGAGGTGACATGGATGTTGCATAGATATGGGCAGGGCATGTGAGCTTGAGGTGACGAATAATCTCCTGATAAACATAGAATAATCCATGGGTCAGATTTAGCAACTACGTTTGTTGAGCCAAGTATTGCCAAGTGGATATGCTTCATACTTTTGATGCTGCAATGTATCCTCCGCACGATCCAAATGATTTAGTAAATGTTCCCATCATAATATCAATGTTGGCTGGATCCACTCCTAGTAGCTCACATACACCTCTCCCAGTTTTGCCAACAGCTCCAATACTGTGTGCCTCGTCTAAATATGTGTAAGCCTATCCAGAAGTTTAAGTACAATAGTTAATACTCGGTAAATACCTGTCAGTTTTAATAGCTGGTGAAAGTTGCAGTAATATATATGCAACTAATGCAAGTAAATAGATTTACATGACACGCCAATGATCTGAAGAAATTTAGGTACAAGAAGTCACTAGGGGTGGGCAAAAAATAAACCATAAAGCAAAGACCAAACCACACCGAACTGTCGGTTTTTTGTTCTGTGATAGTTCAGTGTTTGGTTTTTAATTTGCAGGAACCGATCAAATCATGTAAACCAAAGAATATGGCACTGATCCCATCTCAACAAGAGCCCAATAGCCCTAGAAGGAGAAGGCAGACCACCAAGCAACACAAGCAGGTGGAGCCCAGCGAGTATGCACGCATGTAGAGGCGTCAGGGTCAGTGATCGCGCCATGGGACCCAGAAACACGAGGCTGGTAGTGGCATTGGCATGAGATTCATGTCATCTAGGTGCTCTCAATTTTTTGGTAAAAAAACAGACCGATACCCTCTGGATTATTCTGCTCAGTTTTAGTTTTGCTAACAAGTATTTTGGTTTCCATTAATCAAAAACCAAATTTAAAAGAACCCAAAGAATCCGAACCGAGAAAGCCAAAAAAATGTGAATGTCCAACCCTAGAAGTCAGTGTGTAGAATTCTCTGAACCTTATATTTCTTGCAGACAGCAATAATCTCCGGGAGTTTGCATAGCTCCCCCTCCATGCTGTATATTCCCTCAACAATCACAATAATTTTCTTCCACGGCCTGTGTGTACGATGCTGTCCTGCTGCAATCTGCTCTCTCAATACGTCTTCCAACTGAGCAGGATCTGGACGAAAATAAAGGGGAGCATTAAGTTTTTGTCCATGATCCATTTTTGGTCTCATCACTTGAAAAAAAATGCAACGTAAATTAATTGCCAATTATCAGTGAGCTTACTGTTATGTTGAAAAACCTGAACACTAGCCCCTGAACCCCTAGCTCCATTCACTATAGAATTATGGTTCAAAGAATCGCTAATTATGAGGCCTCCCTGCAATCAATAATACATTAGCTCCAGGATGTGTGAAAAGAAAAAAAAAGAAAACAGGAGAGACTCTACCACAGACCTTCCCAACCAATGTAGGAATGATCGCAGAGTTCGTCACATAACCCATGCCGAAAATAATAGCTGCGGGCTTACCAACAAATCTTGCAACCAGCTCTTCAAGTTCCATGTGCAGCTTAGTGTTTCCTAAGATTGTATATAGATCAGGTAATCATATATACTACACTAAGGCTCCATTTGGCATAGCTCCAAATCCAAGATTTTTTTGGAGCTGGTCAAACCTAGCTTCAAAAAATCTTGAATCTGTAGGCTGTAGCTATGGGTGAATTGAGGGTATTCACCTCAGTCACGTCTTTTTACTTTGGACTAAAAATTGAAGATTAATATACTCTATTTTATCATACAAATTATAGATCCAATGTGAATCTTAGAGTTGGATATGTATCAAACAAATGGAGGCAAACTACAGCAGCAACATAAGTGTCTATATACCTCCATCGACTCGGACACTGCAAGTACTAGCAGAGTATTTCTTCAGTGACTGAATAACATGAGGGGTGCAGTATTCATCTGCCGCAGCAAAGCCAAGGTAGTTGTAGGACCCTAAGTTAAGGCACTTGGATGTTTTTGTTGTGCAACTGCATCATAGAAGCATAGAATCAGAGTCTAGCATGCATCCTATGATACAACATTTGCTTATGCTAACCAGGTGCTGAATGGGATGCAAGAAAAACATACTGGAGTGTCTTATTACTGTCATTTGAGTAGCGCTCAACCACATCAAACCAAGCATCTGGTGCACTAGCAATTGGTCGGCCAAAACAGTCCTGGCATGATAATTGACAACAAAAAAAATCAATAAGGACAGACAAACAAAAGGAAGATAAATATATTGTTCTAGGTTTAAACAGTGAAACATAATCCTAATATCCTATACAGTCAGGGGCGGAGCCAAAGCCTCTCTTGGGGGTTCCCGGGAACCCCCTTGCAAAAATATTTTAGCTATTATTACTAAATTTTAACCTTTTGTGCACCTCCTCAAATTTAATATGGTGTACCGCCACTGTATACAGTCAAACTGAATTAACCATCACAGGAGTGATGTATATACTGTTTACAAATAGCTACTCAGACGGACTATATACTCATGTAAGTATGGTCAGGATCACTCAGTAGCATTTACACTACTTCCAGCAATCAATTTTAAATTTTAACCGAGAAAGAAAGGTTAATACGTGAGGTTATAAATTCCACTGTAAAATCTAGTAATGGAATTGAATGCTTCAAATGAAAGCCTGAATCTTTCACCTGGGACAGCTCCATCCTATGATCTACATAGGAAGACGCTAAAACAAACTGTCACTCAGTTGTTTACTAGACAAGTAGACATAATTGTAAATAAACGAATCATTAAGTAACTAAAAGTGACAACTAAAATTATGCCTTTCAGAAAGGAGCAACCTTTACAAACCCAACATTACCTGATCCCGTGACAGTTCCAACCAAATTAAAGGGGCATAAAAAAAAATCGATTTTTTATGAATCTCGCCTGTTCTGTAAATCGAGGCAATGGGGAGGGCACCTCACCTGGATGCGGAGATAGAGACGGCGCGTGTAGAAATCCTCCAGTCCCAGGCAAATCGGCGCGTAACCCTGATGAATTAGCAAGGAAAAGAGCATGAGCGAAAGACAAAATGGGGGAAAAGAGACAAATCACTGAATCAGATCCTCTCTGGTCGGCCACTGCCAAGACGGGCAGCACCAACCTAACCTTGAGATTGTTGGATTTTCCGACGTCGAGAATCCTGCGGAAGAAGTCGCGGAGCTGGCCGAAGGCGAAGAGGAGGCCGTAGCTGAAGAGCGTGGTGAGCGCGGTGACGTACGGGAGCCTCACCATCCTCGCTTCCTCCCACCCCCCCGTCGACGCAGGTGGCACACGGCGACGGCGGGAGATGCGGTGCTGGCGAGAGCCTGGGAAGCGGCGGCGTGAGTGGTATTTGTAGCCGCCACTGCAAGCGGCGGGCGGAATGGAGGTCGTTAATGGCGACGAGGGACGGCGATAAATTAAGTACTGTGATAGTGATTAGCACTCGGCAGTAGAATGGATTATAATATAATTAGCCAGATCAGGGTTAGGAGGTGGTGGTGGGATTAACGGGGGCGACGGCGGCGGCGGAGCAAGCGAGACGACCGCCCAATGTGCGGGCGGGGATCCTCATCGCCGGTCAACCGCGGTCGGATGATGCCATCGCATCTCATAACATCCCACTGTGTTTTTTTCTCACATTTTGATAGATATAATTCGCTCAGAAATGATTTCGTTTTTTCATTTCAGTATATTATTATTATTTGATATTATAATAAATTTTCATTTTTATTTTCTTCTTTCCAAGATAGTCATAACCAATATGCAATTCTGTCGCTGTAAAAATTGTTGCTTGACGCGAAATCATTTCATGATGATATATTACGATTTCTCGTAGCTTAGTTTTATGGACGTATTTACTTAAAAATGAAATTTTGATGGACATTTCCAAGTCATTTTGATGGTTGTTTTCACTGATTAAGTTTGGGATTACTGATGTCATCCAGGAAGCTGAAGGAGAAAGCAGCTTCCACTCAAATGGCTTTTCAGTCCAAATCTGTGACCATTTGCCAGTGTTTTTAGTGACTTGGTCAGGATGGGACCATGAATGCACTACTCAAGTCAAGAAATCCATCCACAAATCAACTCAATTAAGCCATAGATAACTCCATGCGAATATGCGATGTGCACATGACTTGGATGCAAAAAGAGATTTCTTGGAGAGTTCAGAGGGTCCAAGGGGGGAACAAAACAAACTCAATTTTCTCCCACGTCATAATTTGCCGACACAAATTGCATGTCAAGTGGAGTGTTCAGTACAGATTTGCTCTCATCTGAAGCAAGAGATTCTCCTTTCAAAATTCGAAGCTTGAATCCAGAATGAATACGTAAGCACTAAATTACGCCTTGTAACTCGGAAGGCGTATTAAATAATCCCGCTTCAGTCGAGCCGGCGGGAGGAGGAAGAAGGCAGCGCGGATCTGTAACTGCAATGCGATAGCTTCCACCGCTCCAAATTCCGATCCACATCTTCTCCAATCTGCAATTCCTCTTCCTCCTCAACAAGGGACCGAGGAGGAGACGAGAGAGTGCGGCGGCGGCGGCGGCGGCGGCGGCGGCGGCGGCATTAGCTAGACACGAAAGCAATGCCGGAGGCGGAGGCGGAGATGGGGAGGAAGGAGAAGGAAGTGGTGCGGCTGGAGCGCGAGTCGGTGATCCCCATCATGAAGCCCAAGCTCGTCATGAAGCTCGCCTACCTCATTGGTATACGAGTTCTCTCTCTCTCCTCCTCCCCCTTCGCCTGTTCCACTTTGGTATGGGCAGATATCCGCCACGAAGCTGTCCTGTGTGAATCTTGCCTCTTCTGAAGGAAAGAAAGGATTTTTTTGGTTGATTCACCTATGTGTAAAGTGGAATGTGGTTAGATATATCCAAATATCCTCTAGATCGTTGGCATTGCAATTCACTCTAGGCCCACGCACAATGCATATAATAATAGTGCAGTCTTGGTAATGTGGCGTCAAGTATATCAAGTGTTCACCTGGCTTAGTTTCTACATTTTGAAGCAAAGTTGATTTTTTTGGGGGATATACAAGGAGACTGTGCTACTGTAATTTAAAACTGTTACCTATTTCTTGAAGAGCAACAATCCGACAGAGAAGAATTCATGAAGCTCTGCAAGAGGATTGAGTACACCATTAGGGCTTGGTATCATCTCCAGTTTGATGATATGATGGTGAGAACTTGCATACCTTCCTGCAATCTTGTTCTCTGTACAGTTATTTTTATGGATTTGTTTGTTGGTGCAAAATGAAGTTTACGACCATCACTAGGATCAGCTGATCTCTGGCATTGTTTCAATGAGACATGATCTATTAAGGCTGCTAAAAATTCTGCAGGAACTATTTGCTCTCTTTGACCCTGTTCATGGTGCCAAAAAACTGCAACAGCAGAACTTCTCACCTGAGGAAGTTGATACACTCGAGCAAAACTTCCTGACCTATTTCTTTCAGGTAAAAAACCTGTTTGGCATATATTATTACTATATGTTTCAACTACATTTGACGATTCAGGAGATTTCTTAATACGTATAACGCATTACAAGAAACCAGATATATTTGCAGCATTGCATATTTAGTTGTATATACACTCGGTGCAGGTGATGGAAAAAAGCAATTTTAACGTAATATCTGATGACGAGATTGAACTTGCTCATTCTGGACAATATCTGTTGAATCTTCCCATCAAAGTTGACGAACCAAAGGTTAATATTTTCTCACTTCAAAATGCATGTCCTAATCTAAAATCACTAGATTCACAATTTCATTGTAAATTTGTTTTTGCTGCTGCAGTTAGATAACAAACTTTTGTCAAAGTATTTCAAAGAGCACCATCATGACAACCTACCAGAGTTCTCAGACAAGGTGAGGAATTAACCTCATGTTATGGTTGTTATATGCAACAAGGCTCTACATATGCTCACTGTTATTCTATTATTTATTAGAATTTTAGTTTGTAGAAGATCAATGAAAATTTTGAAGTGCTGGTAGTGGATGTTAGCAAATGCCATCTTAGATTTCCATGTGTTGTTAGTGTAGCTGAGTAGATGTCTTCTCCTAGTTGCTGTGGTTTTGTTTTACTCAAATGTTGTTCCTAAATGGATGATTATTTTATTAACACCTGTTATAGATTAAATAATAGTGGATAATGCTGCTGTTTTAAACAGGAGTTGGTTAGTTGGTTTCCTTTTAATTAGCAGATTGGTTGGTTAGTGGTTTCCTTTTAATTAGCAGATTGGTTTGTTTCCTTAGAGATAGCAGATTGATCTGTAATTCCTTAAGAATAGTAGATTGATCTGTATTAGGGGGGCCTAATATATAAAGGCCTTAGTAGTGTCAGATGGAGATCATCGAGGAATAAAGGTCTTCCCTAGTTGGGCGAGATTTACCTCGATAACTTGCCGGTATCAATTTGGTATCAGATTCATCCGGAGCAACGACATCATGTCCGGCTCCACGAACGATCCTGCGACCATGACCGTGGATGAGAAGCTCGATTCCCTCATGGGGGCGGTCACACGGTTGATGGGTCAGATGACGACAATGAACGGTCGCCTTGATGCCCATGACCGGCGGTTGGCACTGGTGGAACAACCGGCAGGGGAACAGAAGGTGGCAGGGGCTGTCCACGTCGACACCAATGGTGACCCCGTCTCCAATCAAGAGGAACACGTTGGTGGGAGTGGCCGGCAGGACCATGGCCGGTCAGACCTTGGAGGCGCTAGAGGGGGAGGCAGCAGGGGATTCCGGGAGGATTTCGGCCGTGACAACAGGGGATTGCAGGAGGGTTTCGGCCGAGGCAACAGGGGATTCCAGGAAGATGTCGGCCGGGGATGGGGCAGCCGGGGGCGCCCAGATGATGGAGGTTTCCGTCGGCCGAAGCTGAATTTCCCTACCTTTAACGGCGAATCAGACCCGCTGACCTGGATCAACAAATGTGAGACATACTTCCGCGGGATGCGCACTATGGCTGAAGAGAAGGTATGGATTGCCTCGCTGCACATGGAGGGGGTGGCGGCAGAGTGGTATTACAGCCTAGAAAGGGACAACGGCGTGCCGACATGGCCACGGTTCGTTGATTTCGTCCACATGAGATTTGGGCCGCCCCTACGGCATAATGGATTGGCCGAATTGAAGGAACTCTATCGATCAGGCACGGTGGAGGAATATGAACGACAATTTTCCTTGTTACTGTGTCATTGTGATGATTTATCGGCCACGCAGCAGGTCAATCTATTCACAGCAGGCCTTGGTGAACCACTGCGTACCGACGTCGAGCTACAGCGCCCGACACACTTACAGACAGCCATGAGTTTGGCGCGGGCATACGAGCGCAGGGAATTACAAGGAGTCAAGGGCAAAGCGGTCAGCCGTTCCCAGACCAGCACGGGCAAGGCCGGTACTCCGGGACAGATAGGCGGTGTTCCTGGACAGATTGGGAAGGCAGGACAGCAGACTAAACCTCGCTTCAAGCGGCTGTCAGCAGAGGAGTTAGCAGCAAAGAGGGCCAACGGGGAGTGTTATAACTGCCCAGAAAAATATTCTGCTGATCATAAATGTCAAGCAAAGGGAATATTTCTGTTGGAGTTGGAGGACGACGAGGAAGAAGAGGATGTGGTGGAGGACTTGGGGATCTCTCTCCATGCCCTTACTGGGATCGACATCAACAACACGATGAAGCTCCAAGTAAAAATAAAGGGTGTTGATCTTGTGGCCTTGGTGGACTCGGGGTCCACGCATACATTTATTCAGGAGGAGGTGGCGGCTCGGTTGGGGCTTCAAGTTGATCCAAGACCGGGTCTCTCTGTTCGCGTGGCTAATGGCGACCAAGTGACCAGCAATGGCATTTACTCCAAATTGCCCATTACCATCGACACGGAGCAGTTCGACATCACCTGCTATGGGCTTACATTGGCTGGTTTCGACTTGGTGCTAGGTGTTCAATGGCTGAGATCGCTTGGGCCAATATTGTGGAACTTCAGTGCATTGTCCATGGAATTTTGGAGGCATGGCCGAACCGTGAGGTGGACAGGAGTGGGCGCACCGGGCCCTCGGTGTGCCATGATGACCGAGCCCCGCGCAGTGATGACGGCCCTCCTCGAATCATATGCTGACATTTTTGAGGAGCCACGCGGCTTGCCACCCCAACGCAAACACGACCACCGCATCACACTCCTCCCTGGGACACCACCAATTGCTGTGCGGCCATACCGATATCCTCAATTATTGAAAGATGAGATTGAACGGCAGTGCGCAGACATGTTACAGCAAGGTATTATAAGGGAGAGCACATCAGCTTACTCCTCCCCTGTACTCCTGGTAAAGAAGGCCGACAAGTCCTGGCGATTCTGTGTGGACTACCGGGAACTCAACACTAAGACAGTGAAAGATAAGTTCCCAATTCCGGTGGTTGATGAACTCCTCGACGAACTCCGGGGTGCTTGTTTCTTCACTAAACTAGATCTCCGCAGCGGCTATCACCAAGTCAGGATGCATTCCAATGATGTGGAGAAGACGGCCTTCCGCACACATCAAGGACACTTCGAGTTCCTGGTAATGCCGTTCGGACTTACCAATGCCCCCTCAACATTTCAGTCCTTGATGAATGAGATTCTAAAACCGTTTATCCGGAAGTTTGCACTTGTGTTCTTTGATGACATTCTGGTTTTTAGTCCTTCTTGGGCAGCACATTTACAGCATGTCAAACAAATTTTTGATGTCATCAGAACACACAAACTGGCGCTCAAACAGTCCAAGTGCTTATTCGGCTTGACATCGGTCACATATTTGGGCCACGTAATTTCTGCACAAGGCGTTGCCATGGATCCAGATAAATCTCTGCAGTAGAAGCATGGCCACGTCCGCAGTCCCTACGGGCACTCAGGGGATTCCTAGGCCTCACAGGGTATTACCGCAAATTTATCGCGGGATATGGGACAGTGGCAGCCCCCCTCACAGCGCTGCTCAAGCGGGAGGCTTTTCACTGGTCTGAAGAGGCACACGACGCATTCTGTCAACTAAAACAAGCCCTGATGACAGCACCACTGCTGCAGATGCCGGACTTCACCAAACCATTTGTAGTGGACTGCGATGCTTCTGGCTCGGGTTTCGGTGCTGTCCTGCACCAAGGGGATGGGGCCATTGCCTATTTCAGCAGAGCAGTGGCGCCCCACCACCAGAAATTACCGGCCTATGAAAGGGAATTAATTGGCTTGGTGAAAGCAGTGCGAAACTGGCGTCCGTACCTCTGGGGGCGCGCATTTTTGGTTCGGACGGATCACTATAGCCTCAAATTTATTCTGGATCAAAGGCTGTCTACAATTCCGCAACACACATGGGTCAGCAAACTGTTTGGATATGACTTCTCGGTGGAGTACCGGGCGGGTAAGCTGAATGGAGCAGCCGATGCCTTATCTCGTCGCGATGAAGACTTGGCATCCATCAATGCCCTCTCTGCACCGCAGTTTCAGTTGTTTGACACACTACGGGCAGAAGCGGACAGCGACCCACAGATAGCAGACCTTCGTGAAAAAATGGCAGCGGGCAAAGCAAAAGAGGGATGGACATCGGTGGATGGCCTCCTGCTCTATAAAGGGAAGGTATTTATTCCCCAAGCATCAGCAGTTTGGCCCCTGATACTAGCAGATGCTCATAACAGTGGACATGAAGGGATTGAGAAGACACTGCATAGATGGCGGACTAACTTCTACAGCTCCAAAGCAAGTCAGCGGGTTCGGGAGTTTGTAAGAGGCTGCGTAACTTGTCAGAAGAATAAAACAGAACATCTACACCCGGCTGGATTACTCCAACCTCTTCCAGTACCATCTGAGGTTTGGAGTGACATTTCAATGGATTTTGTGGAGGGGTTTCCCAAAGTTGGAGGTAAATCGGTTATCCTAACGGTGGTGGACAGATTCTCCAAGTTCGCGCACTTCATTCCACTCGGCCATCCATATACGGCAGCGTCGGTGGCAAAGGCTTTCTTTGAGGAGATTGTTCGACTACACGGGATCCCGTGCTCCATTGTGAGTGACCGAGACACGGTGTTCACTAGTAACTTTTGGACAGAACTATTTCGACTTGCCGGAGTGAAACTATTGCTCAGTTCTGCATTTCACCCACAGACAGATGGCCAATCGGAGGTGGTCAATCGGGTCATATTGATGTATTTACGCTGCTTGGCAGGAGACAGGCCGAAAACATGGTTACAGTGGCTTCCATGGGCCGAATTTTGCTACAACACCTCCTATCAGACGGCGGTGAAGTGCTCACCCTTTAGGATTGTTTATGGACGGGATCCCCCACCGCTTCGCTCCTTCCAGCAGGGGACAGCAAGGGTAGCAGCGGTCGAAACGCAGCTAATGGCCCGAGATGACTTCATTGAAGCAATTAAGGGGCGGTTGCTACAGGCTCAAGTTGCAATGCAACAGACACACAATAAACACCGCCGAGAGGTGCAGTACAATGTGGGTGACTGGGTGTGGTTAAAATTGCAACAACGTTCAGCCGTGGGGATATCAGCTGCAGCCTCATCCAAGCTGGGACCTAGATATTATGGGCCCTATCAAGTGGAGCAGCGCATTGGTGAAGTCTCTTATAAATTGCAACTTCCACCGAAGGCAAAGATTCACGATGTTTTTCATGTCGCACTGCTTAAGAAGTTTGAAGGAGTGGCACCACAAGAGGTTGTACCGCTACCGGACATCTTGCATGGTAAGGTCCTCCCTAAACCAGCGCAAGTGGTGCGAGCTCGGCTCAACAGAGGTGTCTGGGAATTACTGGTTCAATGGGTGGGCCAAGCTGCGGCCGATGCTTCATGGGAGCAGCTGGAAGACTTCAAGCAGCGGTTTCCAGAGGTACAGCTCGCGGACGAGCTGTTTGTCGGGGAGGAGGGAAATGTTATCGACGCCTTTGTGGGACGCAAATATACGCGTCGAGGCAAAAGGGGGGTGGCGGCATGAAGTCCTAGAGGCGCACAGGATCAGGGGAGTTTTGAATATTTTGGGATATTTTGCTAAATTAGTTGAGATGCTGTTTTGATTTGAATAAGGTAGTTGTAGACCTCCCCTTGATTGGTGGAGTTTGTTCTTTGTTTGTTGGCCTGGTATATAAAGGCCTAGAAATGTTTTGAGAAGATTATCCAGGAAATAAATCTTACCTTGCAAAGGGGTGGGGTTCCTGGGTGCGGCTGGCCGGCTCTCTGCCTTCGCCGGCGCTCCGGCGACCCTTCTCCGGCCATCTCTCTCTCTCTGTGTTCAGCATCTAATCTCCTCTGTCTTCTGGTGATTCTTCCCTGCATCACACCAGAAGGTAGAGGGTTGGGTGAGATTGGTATCAATTTGGTATCAATTTGGTATCAGATTGGCATTGCTCGAAGATAGAGCGTCAGATCGAGTTGTTGTCTTCACCAATGGGGGCGTCAAGGACGAAGACAGCAAGGTGCTTCCATGCGTTGGTCCCCCGTGTTCCGCCGCCTGGGTTGCATGCCGCGGAGCACCACGCCCGCCGCTGCTTGCCGTGCCCGCACGCACCTGCGAGCGCCGCCGCCGTCCGCGCCCGCACGCACGCCGACGCACCGTGAGCGCTGCTCGCCGTTCGCCGCGTCCCGCAGGCGCTGGTCCCCCGCGTTCCGCCGCCTGGGTTGCATGCCGCGGAGCGCCACGTCGGCCGCTGCTTGCCGCGCCTGCACGCACCTGCGAGCGCCACCGCCGGCCACGCCTGAATGCACGCCGACGAACCACGAGCGCTGCTCACCGCTCGCCGCGTCCTGCGCCTTCACGTGCGCCGCACGGGCGGTCTTCCGCACGCCCCGTTGGTACACCGCCGCCACATCGCCCCACGGCGCCGCCACGTGAAGACACGGCGGCTAGGGTAGAAACCCTAGCCACCACAGCCAGTGGGTCGTCTGGGCCGTTCATGGGCCGGTCGTCCACAAAAAGGGAAAAAAAGAGAGCAACAAGTACAACTCAATCAGATGATTCCAATGGTACAGCTCGCGGACGAGCTGTTAAAAAAAAAGGGGTGTAATGTTATAGATTAAATAATAGTGGATAATGCTGCTGTTTTAAACAGGAGTTGGTTAGTTGGTTTCCTTTTAATTAGCAGATTGGTTGGTTAGTGGTTTCCTTTTAATTAGCAGATTGGTTTGTTTCCTTAGAGATAGCAGATTGATCTGTAATTCCTTAAGAATAGTAGATTGATCTGTATTAGGGGGGCCTAATATATAAAGGCCTTAGTAGTGTCAGATGGAGATCATCGAGGAATAAAGGTCTTCCCTAGTTGGGCGAGATTTACCTCGATAACTTGCCGGTATCAACACCATGTGCAGCTAACACAACCTTTTATATGCCAGTATGTCATATTCCGAAGGGGCATTGGACTGGATCGCACTAGCAACTTTTTCTTTATGGAGAAAGTGGATATGATCATAGCTCGTGCGTGGCGATGGTTCCTAGGGAAGACGAGGTATGCAACCCACTGCATATGTACTTTCATGTCCATTTTTATCTTGAACATCCAAAAGGTTAGCTGTTTTTACAATGAAATTTTAGACTGCAAAAGCTCTTCTCAAGAAAGAAAAATACTAAGCCAAAGATAGATTCTAAGAAGAATGATGATCTAGTTGGTGAAGATGACAAAGAGCTATATGTGGAACGTATACGACTTGAAACAATGAAGTTGAGGTATGTGCTATTCTTAACCTGTTAGGCAATTGCAGTCCCAATAACTTGCTATTGCTTCCCTCATGCATTCACCTTTGATACTCCCCTCTTTGTATCGTAGCACGCGCAACTTAATTGGCAAGGTCACAATTCAAGAGCCTACATTTGAAGAGGTGATTGTCTTGTACAGGTAAAACTAGTAAATGATTTGTGTCTGAGGTTGCTGAAAACATTTTTCTTCCATGACCTGGTTGTGAGACGGCTGCTCGCATGATGTCTTGAACTACTGTGTCAGAACTGATTTCTGACTGTTTGCGTTTTCTTCAGGAGGAAAAGCCCAAAGGGCCAAGACGATAGAGCAATTCATGTAAAACACTTCAAAAATATTCCAATGGCAGATATGGAGCTGGTTCTGGTAAGTGCAGAAACTTCGTTTTCCAAGGAACAATATGATGGCATCCATATCTATTTCTTTTATCGGACTTATGCTGAAGAGAAATTATGACTGCTGCAGCCTGAGAAGAAAAACCCAAGCCTCACACCAATGGACTGGGTTCAGTTTATTGTTTCTGTTGTCATTGGGCTTGTAAGTGGAGTGGAACTGGTTGCACTTGATTGTGCTGCGATTCATCACCTGATGATCAATTTTGTTACATTGCTCAGGTTACACTCATCAGTTCGCTTGAAATGCCTAAAGCCGATTTCTGGGTTGTGGCTGCTGTCCTTTCTGCTCTGGCTGGATATTGTGCCAAGATCTATTTTTCGTGAGTGTCTTGCTTGCTATATTTATTTTGATAGGGTACTCATCTTGTCAGTAATTTGCATTATGTAGACAATAGAGCAGGGAGGATGATTTTTATTTATGCTCCAGCTAGGAGTACTTCAGAATACCTACATGAAGTGCATTTGTTTCCCTGGTTCCTTCTTTGTTTTCTTATTTAGAATGATCCGACATTTTCCATACTGGTTGTATTGGACAATCTGGTAAATAGGCTTTTTGATGCAGGTTTCAACAGAACATGGCAACCTATCAAAACCTAATAACTCAATCGATGTATGAGAAACAACTGGATAGTGGAAAAGGCACCCTTCTGCATCTCTGTGATGATGTGATTCAACAGGAAGTATGTCTTCACATTGTAGCCCTTTATTCAAAATCAGCAAATCAGAGGCTTGTCTTAAGATGAACTTTTTTTTTGAAGAAACTTAAGATGAACTTCAGCTCACAATTTTTTTCTGTCTTTGTGATTTCTGAATTCTGATGTTCAGGTCAAGGAGGTTATAATTTCCTACTATATTTTGATGGAAAATGGAAAGGCGACTGTTGAGGTATCACTTGGTTATTTAAAAATTCCATGGCTTGTTCCTGAAGTTGTTTTTATATAGCTACAAAAATCGAGTATAATTATTCTTGGTTCTCAACGCCAGGACCTTGACTTGCAATGTGAAGAGTTAATCAAGGAAGAGTTTGGCTTGCAATGCAATTTTGAGGTGATGGATGCTGTTCAGAAGTTAGAGAGGCTGGGCATCATTACAAGAGTGAGTTCCTACAGTTTGTTGTGTCAAATCATAAGATCTCTAACCAAAGAATACACAGGATCAAATAACTTTGTTTTTTACGTAAAAAAGTTTTTAAAAACGACAAATAGAATTGGAAGTTTTTTAATTTAAGTACCATCATGGTGTTACTTGCATTTCCTCTATTTCTTGTCACGGATAGTGAAGTTAGTTATGTATGCAGGATTCTATTGGAAGAATTTGTTGCCTATCGCTAAAACGTGCCAATGAGATCATTGGTGCTACTACGGAAGAGCTGGTGATGAAGGCCAGACAAAGCTAGATATCTATCTCTATTTCTATTTGAACCAGCAGGTAATCTTGTTGTGAACTCGGCTGCTATAATTATATTGTTTCTGGATACCCTTAAAAGTTCTGACACTGATTTCTTGGCAGTTCAGATGGACAACATACCCTGGCCGGATGCAGAATAGTTCTCCAGTGGAAGTTCAGCAGATATGCTGCTGTGGTTGTTCTGCTGTAGGATCTGATTTATCTGTTTAACGCATTTCAGAAGAAATTAAGTTTCTTTGTAGAACAAAATGTGGAAAGAGGTTCAAGAACTGCAGTATTGTTTGTTCATTGGTTCAGTCAATGAAGATAAAAAATGCACCAGCCTGCTAACACAAGATACAAGAGCCAACTATGAGAAACTTTATGAAGCAGTGAAGCTGCTGACGGTTCACTGTATCACACCCACAGTGGCTTGGGCTGCTGAGCCTGTTTCTGCTCGTAAAATCCATGTCACTTTATTGCACTTGTCTTTTCCTTCTCATGTGTAAACAGAAGTCTCTGTACTCGCTAACTATTCATAATGCAATAATGTAACAAGTGATTCTGTTAATCACGAGATCATCATTTTACCAGCTGCTGTCTGAGTTTCTCTGAGTTGATTACTGACTAGTGAGCTGACGAACATTTCTTTCCAGACAGAGAGAGAGGGAGGGAGGGAGGGAAGAAAAGGCAGCAAAAAATTCTGGACGGTACATGTCGAATGCCATTATCCTCTTGTTTTTGTCAGTTTGCAGCGAAGTATAAGTGCAGCAGCAGCTAGCAAGAAGCGGGCAGAGCTCAGCGTTTGGACTTTGGAGTGAGATGATGAGCAGCAGCTTGGTGTCCGCCATTTCTACGTCACCGTGTGCAGCAGCCACTGCTGCTCGCCCTCGTCGTGACCCGGCAGCAGCAGCTGCTGCTGCTGCGACGAGGCAGCTGAGGATAAAGGCGAAGCATGCCGGCTACAGCGGCTGCTGCTGCTGCCAGTGCAGAGGCCGCGCGGTGGTGACGAGGGCGGGGCCTGGGCCACTGACGGAGATAGAGCCGGACCTGCAGGAGGACCCCATCGACAAGTGGCGCACCAATGGCGTCAGTCCGGTCTGTCTCTCCCTCCTCGCCGGCCGCCTCCTTCCTTGCTGAGATTTTTTTTCCTTTCAAGCAATTTCCATGGTTTCTTCAGTAATTGCTGCTGTGTTGTCTGAAGAAATGGTTGACACTGGAAAGTAACTTGCTTTGCAGGAGGACTTTGTTTATGGAGTGTATGATGGCCACCACACCTATCATGAAACCCAAGGTCATTTTTTTTCTTAGATACCTTATCCAGTTATCATCTCCTTCAATCGAAATGCATAATTGTGCGATCATGTTTGCTGATTGATTGATTCTTATGTGATATGTTGAAACGAATCATTCAACTGAAGATAAGAAGGGTTTCTGGGAGGATGTCTCTGAATGGTATCAAGAAGCCGAGCCTCCTCAGGGCTTCCAAGGTAGCATCCAATCTGTTTCTCACTTAGATAAACCAGAGAAAAATCATATCTTTTTTCTTTTGGGGAAAGCTTGCTCATTTGCACTAATGGCTATCTCTTGCAGCACTCATCTCCTGGCTGTTTCCTCCTGCAATCATGCTTGGCATGGCTTTCAATGTTCAGGTAACAGACAGTAGTTCCATCCTCCTGACATGCATCACAGTCTGTCTTCAACTCTTGATTCTTGAGTCCTCTGAATGGTGATATACGTGTCTATTTCTGCCACTAGGGAGAGTACCTTTACATCGGAACAGCACTGTTCATCGTCGTGTTCTGCATCATCGAGATGGACAAACCTGACAAGCCACACAACTTTGAGCCTGAGATCTACATGATGGAGAGATCGGCCAGGGACAAGCTCATCGCAGACTACAACACCATGGACATCTGGGACTTCAACGAGAAGTACGGCGAGCTCTGGGACTTCACCGTCGACAGAAGAGATGAGATTGTGAAATCATAGATGCAGCTGAAGAACAGTTCAGAGCCACTCAAAAGAAAGCAGTGTGACAAAGTTGCAAGATAAGCAGTCTCTTCAAAATAAAGAACTTGAGTGGAAAGGATGTGTCTAGGGATCATTTCATCTACTGCAAGGCCTTCTTTCTATGATTATATATCATGTCTGACAGTCTAAGGTTCTCAGCCTGGCACAAAAGGAGAACTGAAAAGCATGTTTCATTCCCATATGTGTATCTGACTATGTAAGTTTTTTTTTCTTACAATACATATTCTCTGAACAAAGCTTGAAATAGATAGTAGCACACTGTTCCTTGGTCTGGCTGTATCTGCAATTCTGCATGGTGATTTTGCATTTCTCCTAATGTATTGAGAAAATCATGTGGGAAGATCAGACTAACTACAGTAGGATGTGAAAGAGTATGGCTGGGAATAGATTTATTGATGAGGAGCCAATGCTCAGGTACATATATATATAGAGGCAAGGGGATAACTACCTATAACTGAATAGATCTAATCTAGGAGATAAGAGATAGAGATAGAGATAGACTCCTTGCCAACAGATATAACCACCCAGCCAGGGGTATAAGGGCTGGCCGAACCCCCCTAAAGCCCACATACAACACGACACGCTAACAGGATGTATACCTAGATTTTGTTTCCCCCTGACAATAATAATTGCCAAGTTTGGCACCAGCATCCAATATTATCAATATGTAACCAAAAGAAAAAGAAATGGCATCCCTTTCTTGTACAAGATGAGAAGCTATAAAAGGAATGAAGGGAACCTCACAGCTGTCCCTTTTTTTGTACACTTGAGTTATAGCTGAATCATGAAAGCAAAAACAGATGAGAAAACTAAATGGAAAGGGAAGTGCTAGCCTAAAGCTCTGACAAGAGGGGACTAGCTAACTCTTGTTCAACCTGATGTTGTGAAGAGCTGACTACCTAGAGTGACAGTTGGTGTGCGATCTGTCATGATGGTGGTCAGCCTCATCTCTTGCTGGCGTATTCGGTTTATCTCCGCCTCCACCAAGCTCATCGATGGACGATGCTCGCTTGTCGGGTTCACGCACCACGACGTCAGTCGAAGAAGCTCTTTCATGCCTTCTGAGGTGTAGCCACCAGCCATTCTGTTGTCAGCAATTGCAGAGATATCACTTGATTCTTTAAAGTTCTGCACCTGCATATCAGCAAGATTGCAGCTTCAGTACAGGTACACAAAAAAAGGCTCTAAGAAATGAGGAATTGAGTATGTCAGATGCCAAGCTAGACAGTAGTCACAGGGTGTTGGGATTTATTTACCCATCGGATGATGCTTTGATCAGACACAGCTCTCCGGCTGCTAAGCAACTCGACGAGGAACACACCAAAACTGTATATATCACTTTGAATGGAGAAATTTATGGATTCCCTCATTCTGTTCATGAAAAGGAAGGTTTAATCGAAGTCGGTCACTGGACGACGATAACAAATTGGTGCTTGAGAAAGCATGAAATTCAAAGCAGACAGTTTTGTACTGTCCACTGATGAAGTTTATGAACCGAACAACTTTTAAGAAAAAACTTAGTACTTACCGGGGATCAAGGAAAGCATCAGTAGATGTTCTTGATGATAGGCTTGCGCCACCTAATCGATCTAGCAGCCCACGGATGCCAGCATCTGCAACCTTGGGTATGAAATCCTCATCCACAAGGACATTAGCCGTTTTGAAGTTCATATGGACAGCGGGAGGTGTCAGAGAATGCAGGTGACTTAGGCCTGAATAAAAGGAATATAGCAATGAGCAGGTAATACTTACTATCTTTCATGATGGATGGATGCTAATTTCTTGATATGATTTTTTTTCCAAGGAGAAAAAAGTTTAGAGCTGGTGTCCATATGAAGACTGACCTTTAGCAGTTCCATGAGCAATAGAAAGCCTCTGCTTGAATTCTAGCATTACACCTGGAGCATGGCTGTTACCTGTAAGAACAACAAAAAAAGATATTGGTGCCTGCCTATGATGCACATACTGTACATACAACAATGGTAGGAAGCACAATGAAAATCACCATGCAAATGTGTAGAAACGCTGCCATTAGGAACATACTCATAAACAAGCATCTGCATGCCATTCTCCTGGCAGTACCCCAAAAGGTTTACAAGGTTACGATGATGGATAGATGAAAGATAATTAACCTGCAGAGAAAAAAAGGCCTCAATTCATGAATACATAGTAAGTTCTTATACCTAAAAATATCTTGAAGCGTGTCGGGAAACATGGTTTGTTTGTTTTTTAATAGAAAAGGAAGGCAGTTTTATTAAAGGTCAAATTTTTTCATGCCATTATAATTTTCACGGTTTTGAAATATGTCATCGGCGTGTCACTGACACATGGGACCTACCACAGTCACTGACAGTGGCATTTTTCAAATTACAGAAAATTGTAATGGCATGTTTACAAAATTTCCTTTTATGGGTCAAATTTTTCATGCCATTATACAGATTTATGACCAATCACTTTTTCAAAAAACAAATGTGGATAAGGAGAAAATTTTCTCACCTCTTGAATAAATTCCTGGCTCGGAGGAGAATGCCGCTTTTTAATCGCTACGATTGTGCCATCATGGAGTAAACCCTTGTAAACCTCTCCAAACATTCCATGTCCAATAAGATTCACATTGCTGAAGTTCCTTGTGGCTGAACTTAGCTCCTCCAGAGACATACATCTTGCTCCCTGCAGCTCTGGTACATATAGAAGGCTGTTTGTCAAGTTAGAAACAGAATTGAGCCAGTTTCTGAAAACTTTGAAATCCAGAGCCTCTTTAAAAGTTGTTTAAACAATACCTGGTGGAGCTGGACCGGACGAACTACTCTCTGAAGAGTCTGAAGCTCTTCTGCGGCGCCGCAAGAAAAGTACTATAAGACATATGGCAACCCCTACTAATGCCAAGAATCCTGCAGCACCTGCTATAGATGCTGCAAGAATTGCTGACATCTAGTATGAAATATCGTCCTTCAGAATGGAGGCTAGTATATGTGTAGTGGTACTGATGAAGTTTGCACCAGAACACATATAACCTAAAGAGTAGTATATCATAAGATCGATAGCGTAAACATTTCTGAACCAAAAGTGCAATCTTACACAATGAACTAAATAAATTAAACACCAATGGAACACATGCACCATGTATGGGTGGATGGATCAAGGATAAAATTACTTCAATAATAATATATTTGGCTACAGAATTGTGGATTGTTTGTCAGCACATGACATCTTTAATGTCCTAATAGAGGATGGGAGAAAATGCTGCATGACTGATGCATTCTTGGGTTGATCAGACATGTGGTTTAACTCTGTTAGGTTTTTAGCATCATTAACAATATAGGTAAGTGAAGGCAGATGCTGGCATTAGCACCTGGGCTTGAATTAATTTCCACCATGGTGAATTCAATGCGGGCCAAACTAAAATACGCTAGGCCGTCCCGGGCCTTAGCCCAGGGCTTGGTCCGCGCCCGCCCATCCCTTTAATTCAAAATTTTAGTGCCATAAATGTGTTTGGATAAATCATTTCTACACTACTAAATTCTCATGCTATACAAGCACAAGGAGTCTTGCAGATTTAACAATCTGTATTAGTGTTGAGTGCAACATTGTATAAAAATGGAGATGCTCTTCTACTAAATTAAGAAAATATGAATGGGCTGCTCATCTCTCTTGGACAGTTGGACCGTGTGACTTTTCAAGCTGTAGGTGTAGAATTAGTGTTGATTATGTATAGAATGCAATGTAAAAATCTACCATTTCTGTGATCTAATATTGGAGAACATTGTGCATTGCCTTTTGGGGTTCTCAAGTCATAGCAAACGCAGTGTTGGAATCTGACAAGAGTTTCGGTTTGTGAAAATGATTAGCACAAAGAATGAAGTTTAATTCAAAGCACATAACCTATGATCAACAAAGTTTAATACTCCTGATCAATGCATGAATACAGATAAGATGATACATTCACATCATTTTCCACCTGATTTCGGACCAAGAAAAAAAACAGGGAACGCAAAGATGCAAACTTTGATTAAAAAAACCACAATTTCGAGTTTGTTCAACCCAAACCTTACCTTCAGATTGGACGGGTCCCCTGGCGTCATTTCTATCCAAGCACAACAGCAGAATCAAATGCAGAAGCCATGGTGCAGACAGCAACCTGTTCTTACTAATTCTTGGCTTAGCTTCTTTCTCCCTCTTTCTCTCCTCAATCGCTTCCTCCTCCTCCTCCACTTGCCCCAATCATATCAAAGAACAGAAGCCGAGTAGCCGCACCACAAACAACCTACTTGGTTCAGGGGAACATCAAAGAAGGGAATCAAATCAATACCCAGAAATGGGAGAAGCAAGCAAATTATGGAAGAAACATGTCTACACATGCAGAAGATATCAATAATCAATGAGAAATTCCCTCAAAAAAGAATCCATGAGAAGAGAGGGTGAGAGGAGCAGAAAGAAACCTCCTCCTCCTCCTCTTCAGGTGGGTCTACCTCTGTACTGTCAATTGTCTGAGAGTGAGGAGAGTTGGGGGAGGGAGGCGAAGGGGGATAGCCCACAAGAAAGCGAACACCAGTGGAAAGGAAACCAGCAAACAAGTATAAATATTGGCTGGGTTGAGCTGTAGGCATCGGACGCAAGCAAATGTGCTTAAAAATGTGAGCTTTGGTGATGCTGTTGCAGGTAAAAACAGCCCGAAATCAGCATTATGTTCGCCTTTGCATGCTGTAGCACGAACTCGCATATGAACCTGAAATGGGTGGATCTCGAATGATTGATTGCGCCAAAGGCGACAATTCGTCTAGATGGCGACACTGCGCCGACGCAGCAACTCATTCTTTTTCGCATCGTATTTTACTCCCCAGTTTCCTTTCACCTACATTCTTATCATCAAATTGTTATGGGACAAAATATCCTCTTGTGAGTCTTTCTCCCATTGCTCTTTTCACTATTCTATTCTATCAATCTGAGCTAAAGAAACAGGCAAAAGAGGTGGTGGAGATGGCAAAGAAGCAACCAAGCCAATGATTGCTGGGAAAGAGCACAACATGATGTGGCCTTAACAAGCTGGAAGACAGACAGACAAGAGCTGCTCATCAGATATTCAGATCAAAAGATACTCTCTCTGTGTGCGTGCGCTGAATTATTATC
Organism: Zizania palustris; assembly: GCA_019279435.1. NCBI lineage: Eukaryota > Viridiplantae > Streptophyta > Magnoliopsida > Poales > Poaceae > Zizania > Zizania palustris. Next base: position 82,876,791 of record JAAALK010000288.1, on the reverse strand, counting down.
CCTTCTGAGTAATTCTGAATTCAGAGAACATTAGCGGAGGAATTGACTGTTAAGTCCCAAATTAAAAGGTTAAAAACTTTGCATTACACGCGGGCTGCACTACAGCACTAGCATCCAAAGAAGTCGATGAAACAAAAGCTAGATCGCTGTAGCTGTGGGATTTCCCAAGGCCTCCTCCAGGGTGAGCATGAGCTGTGCATGCATCCCTACATCGTTTAACTTCCAGTAAAATTTCAGTTACTGGAACTTTGATAGATTCGACAGTGCCGTTCACTTGCATGGATCACATTTTCCTGATGGACTATCTCCTACGGCTAAGTGCTAAACTTGCGCATGCACCCTGCCTGAATTAAGACGACAAAGATGCCAATTGCTTATTGATTGTTTGATTCATACAGCTCAGATTATTTCAAGAAGATTAAATGATTGCACTTCAAAAGAGAACTACTCTTTAGTGATATTCTTTCAGAAAAATGAGAGCATATCTCAGCGAGTAGGACTGTTCAGTGACTTTGTTCCTACTGAAAAAGGCAGCTCTCTTACAAGAATGACATACCATAATGTCCATTTCTCTATCATGCCCTTTCACTTTTGCATCTTTTTTCCCCATGATTGTTCTTAGAAAAACCAACCCTTTTGTTTGATTCCTTCATCTTTTTTTTTTTGCTTCACCTATCAAAGAGATAAACTAGCTGGTGTGATGTTAATCCTTTTTTCTCCTCTTCTCTGACACTCTCAAGTCTGAACAATGGCATGCGTGTACAAATATGCACATCTAACTTCGAGGTCTCTTTTGTGGTGGTTGGTCAGTTGTTGTTGGCATTTCTTTGGACTGATCGTGACTTGGCTTCCTGCGGCTTCGGCTCAGGGAAAACTCATCTGCATCGATCAAACAGAGGCTTGTTGTTAGCGTGCAGTGGTCAGTGCAAGGTGCGTCACAGCTGTGAGCTGGGCCTGTGAGTGTAGCTTACAGCTATCTTCTACTACTGCTGCTGCTGCTGCTGCTGCTAGTGACTCATCGTGTGAGCAAGTATAGAGGAGGCTAGTTACACGTGAGCCGTTTGCAGTTTCTTTTCGACAGAATAAATGTTTTTTTTTTCAGAGAAAGATGAGCCATTTGCGATTATACTGGACAGAAAGAAACAATACATGCGCTTCTTGCATGCCTACAATTTTCAGGTCTGACCAAGAGGCGTATGTAGCAGCAGTACTGTTACTGTACGTCACTCCTGCATCTGCATATCCTCTGTCCTATTTTCCCAGTTAAATACAGCACAGGAGTCGTCCTCACCGCATTCAAATCACATGATTTGGTTGATAATCAATCATTAATCAGGACAGTCATGCCTGGCATCCAAAAGGAGACATGACTGGATCATAACAATGACAGCTAAAAAGACATGGGTGGTGGTGTTGCTGCTGTAAGCAGGTAGCCTGGATAGTGCATCCTGTAGATATATCTGATGATTAGTGCTGATAGATGTGTGTTCCTGTTGTATATGTGTCTGATGATTAGTGTTTTCTTTGTGATCCCAGGCAGTCTGGGATTTAGGTTTTCTTTTGGCCAAACCATTGCAGCTGATCTACACCTTGGAGTTGGTGAGTGGTGACACCTAGCAGAATGTGCTTAACTTAAACTGAAAACTTAAGCTTCCATTTAAGGAGGAAATGAGGGGCATTGTTAGGGCCACTAGAACAATTAAAAGTGTGAAGTGTGAGTACAGAGATGAGAGCATGCCTAATCCATCGTTTCATCGAATAATCTTTTTTATTGTCAATGTACCAAGGACATGAAACTCGTGGAATCGTGAAGAAAACTAATATTTTTACTGGCCAGAAAAGGAGTTGTAGAACAATAATTAAGAGTCATTTTTTATTTTTTTGATGATTTTTAAAAAATATACTAGCAACTGTAATATCAAATTAGTTTCATTAAATCTAACATAAAATATATTTTAATAATGATATTATAGATGTTAATACATTTTTAAAACTTGATCAAAATTAGAAAAAAATCAACTTAACAAAACCAAATGACTTGTAATGGATTAAGAAAAAAGCCAGGTTGGAATATGAAACTATGGGAGTAATATAAAAAATAAAAAGAGATGTTGAGAGTGGGATTTGAACCCACGCCCTTTCGGACCAGAACCTTAATCTGGCGCCTTAGACCAACTCGGCCATCTCAACTTGATGTCGTAAAACTTAAATAAACTCATAAATATTGTAGTCAAGTGTGCAACTTGCATCACATAAATGCACTAGTCCCGGGGCAGGAAAGGAAGAAATGTGATCAACACAAACACGAGCTACTACAGCCCCCAGCTTACATCAACAAACCAAAGCATACGAATCACAGCTATGCAAGAACAAGTGCAACTGCAATGAGTTCCATTTGAGGATGCAATGCAGCTTCGAAAGTTAAGCACAACATGTGCAGGCAGCAGTAAGGCAAGCAGCGAAATTACAACAAGATGTGTTTGGCTTGGCAGCAAGGTTGCCTGCTCGGCTGCTCCTCTCGCTGTCACTCACTCGAGAGCCTAGAAACCGATGGCGCCCACAGAGGCATGGTGCATTTAAGACCAGCTAGGCAACATCATGTTGTCTTGTTTTCCGGCCGGCATGGCCATGCTCCAGATTTTTCAGGGCTGACAGATTGGATGCACTATTAAGCCATATGGCTATGTGCCTGTGTTCATACCATCTCAAGGGGATAAGATTATTTGACCGATTGCCGCTGACTCTGACATCTTCAACATGCTTGCAAACTTCTCCAAATAATCCACGTACTACTTGCTGCGCAGAGATCGGACATGTAATCTTAAGGCCCTCACTCTTAAGTCCAAGTCTGAACTCTCAAATGGTACATCATTGCTGAATGGTGAAGACCAAGAATCCTGGCAAAAACCATCACATCACGATCGACTTGATAGTGGAGTTGCCAGAAGCCCAGAAATCCAGCCTAATCCTTGATAGGACATGCACTTCAATACAGGTCGTCCTTTAGTACAAGAAGGGACCAGCCAGCTCGCCATGCCTCCCAATTGCCATCCCAGTGGTCCTAGTGAACATTCCACTTTTTCAGCCACTTCATTCATGACCAAGAGACGGTTGGTATGATCTCATCAATTAAGAAAATTAGAGATCATGGGCCTTCCATCAATGTGATATATCAACGATCTTGACAACCTGCAGCCAACATCTGGATTACTACTTTTAAACAGTCTTGACTTGACCCACCTTCAAATATTGGCATATGCATGGTTAAGTAAATGCCACTTCATCAGGGTAGTAATTCTAAAATATGCATTATTTGCTGCAGCCGGTAAATGAACACATGTCATCCTTGAATGTTCGTGCACTTCGCAATACACCTTTTACTACCCTCAGTCCTCACAATGCCAAGCAATCCTAGGATTGGGTCTTTTGACTTTCCTAATTGAAAGGTGGTCAGTGATCATTCACTTCAGAAGCTTATCTAACGTCTCTCGGCAAAGAACTTCCCGATTGCAGATTGCTTCTTCAGCTGAAATATTCCCTTCCCAACCAGTCATGGCAGTCTTAAACCCAGCCAGGACAGAAACAGTTAATGTAGATCTTTTGTCCATCATGCCTATCCCACAGGATCATTGCCAAAAGTCTTGTATGAGCATTAACAGCAAGCTTTGAGACCGAATAGTCGGTGTACATCTGAGGCCACTCATGGGAAGACCAATTATCTTGCTTGGTTTGTTCGGGGAATTTCATGACCATTTCATCAATCAACTCCTCAGATAAGAGAACAAAAAGTCGTTGATTAGCAGAGTTTTTTATGGTAAACGCAGGTCAAATGCATAGTTGGAGAAAAAAGAATCTCTTGAGGGAACATACATTACGTCTGCCATTGAGTCTACCAAGCCTTGAGCTTACATTCACTATCCGGCCACCATGAGGAGAAGGTTTCATTACTGGCATCATGGCTTCAATCATCCGCTTTGTGCCAAAATAATTTGTCTCAATAACTTGATCAGTAAACACAACAGAAGTTTAGTTCACTGGACCCTAGGCAGTAAAGCACCAGTCTTTTGTTCAGTTCAATTCAATTCCTTATCAGTTTACAAACAACTAAAATTTCTGCCATGTTCGATTTGAGATTGTTCAGATAAAGGAAGAGTCTTGGTGTAAATCGAAGTGAAGTGATTCATAGCAGAGGAAAAAGCAGCTAGCCCTACATGATGAGCGTTAAGGGGAAGGGAATGCGCTTACAAAGGACATGGATGCCGCCGTGGGTCTGCGCCGCCCAGGCCGCGAAGGCTGGAACCGACGCGACGTCCGTCCCGTCGAACGGCCGCTATTCCACACTCACCCCCGTCTCCCCCTCCGCAAGGACCTTCTCTGCCGCGTCCCTGCCGCGCGCGGCATCGCGGGGGACAGGGGGTGACTGTTGTGGTGAGGACGACGTGGAGGCCGTGGCGCGCGATCTCGTAGCCGTAGCCGACGCCGCGGCCGCCGGCCGGCACCCGTCACCACCGCCCCCGCCCGTCCCGGCGGCTCGAGACCGTCCCACCACCGCCCGTCTAAATTATGCAAATAAGAGCGGTTTCTAAACGTTTTTACCAAATATACGATAATACGGAAAAAAATGTTATTTTGATACTTCAAATATCCAAATATGTACATTTATTTATGGTCAAAACACTTCACACGTAGACAGCTTAAGTCACTAAAAATATATCTTAATGTCAAAAATACAAACATCATTTTTTTAAAGCGTAAAAAAGCAAATTTGGCGGATGGTATTATTTGTGTAGAAGACATGTTAGAACATTTCAGCTATTACGATACAATCACATATGCTTTATATCCCTTAAACAGGTAAGCATGTATGCTTTGTTTCCAAGCTGTGGCAGCAGTAATTAAATTAAAAATATTTAATTGAACTCATCGTCTTGTCACCGTATTTGTTATGTCTACATGGACTAAACCACTTTAAAGGTCATTCGAACCACTTCTCTTATTTCAGGCTTACATTACCTAGTTCATAAGTCACATGATTAAATGGATCAACCAGTGCATTACAGGAGGAGTCATGTGTTGTTACATTTCATTTCATTTCATGTAATTAATAGCTATAATGTAGTTGCAGACTTGCAGTAGCATATCACGATGGCAACACATACTTATAACTTATCCGAGCGAAGTATATCCATCAATAATCGAAGTGTTTATTAATAGATGGTCGAATGAGCGTGGGGTGGTTAATCAGAGGGAGGCGTCGGAGCAGCCGGTGGCGCAGAACAAGGCGTCGTTGGTGCAGCCGAGGAGGCAGGGCATCGCCGCGCCGCCGCCGCCGCCGCCGCCGCCGCCGTAGCAGCCGAGCATGCACGAGGTCACCTTGGACCCGCACCCGGTGACGCACTGCGTCAGCCCCGCCGCCAGGTAGACGCGGGGCCCGGCGGCGGTGACTGCGGTCGCCACCAGCGCCAGCACGAGCGCCGCCGCCGCCGCCGCGGCTTTCACGACGCCAACTCGCGCCGCCATTGGTATATGCTTAATTTTTTCGATCGATCGAGCTGAGCTGAGCTGAGCTGAGACGATCGGGTGTTGGCCTTTTATAATCGACGGCAGGGTGCGTCTTTGATCTTTGTCAGGGCCTCAGGGGAGATGCATGAGCAGTGGATTGAGTGTTCGATCTTGAGCCCTGTTGTCGCAAGCAAGGAAGCAAAATCTGCGTGTCAGCAACAGAAACCAGCCATACTACGTTAAGTTAGATATGAATTATTTATGAACATTGCATCAAGTTGAGATGGCCGAGTTGGTCTAAGGCGCCAGATTAAGGTTCTGGTCCGAAAGGGCGTGGGTTCAAATCCCACTCTCAACATTTACAATCTTTTTTTTTCTTTTTTCTGTTTTCAATTTTCCATTTGAGCAAGAACAAGTTTGCCAAGTTACCATTGGTACCAATCGAGATTTACCTGGACCCAAATACGAGTGGGCCGATTTTGGTCCAATAGTAGCGATACAAATTTGAGTGGGCCAGTTTGGGCCGTTACATCGTAGCGGTCCATTTTGAGTGGGCTGATCTCGGCCCTCTACCGTCGTTAGGGGCCCAAATACGTGTAGACCTTTTGCTGGTTGCAAAGTGGAGAGAGTAAAGCATTCCGACCGTCATTGTTGGTTACACCCTCAAATTTGTTACCTTCTCGAATGTTATTTTAGTAAGGGTTTGTGCTTTATAACGAGACTTATTTTATTGTTATGATGATAAGAAAATTTTCAGCGAATCTAACTGCATATACGTAAAATTCATAGTTTTATGTGATTTTTCAGAAATCCAAGGGCCTTTACGCAAAATTGTTAGTTTCTGCGTGAACAAAATTCATACTTATGTGAAAAATACATAAATTAAAATAGTGAAATACAGAAGGTACATTTTTTCTTTTATTTTTATTTTTTTCTCTTTTATTTTTTTATTTTTCTTCCCGTGTATTTGATGCGGTAGGCGTTTGTGCATGCGGGCCGGTGGGCTCGTGCGGGGCACGAGGAGGGGTTAGAGTGAGGCACGTGAATGGAATCCATGGCAAAATCCACATTTTATATTAGTATAGATATTACAATTAATCTTTTTCCACTGAGGTTGACTCTTTTATGCTTGATTTAATGTTCGGTTATTCAGCTGGTGGGTTGGGTATGGGTTACCCTGGTGATGAACGTTAGGTTGTTGCGCTGACATGTGCGTATGCATAAATCATAATGCAATTGCTTGCACCCTCAAGCCTCTTCCACGTGGCCACTGCTTCGCTTGCTTAACACAGCGGAAAAGTAGACCAAAAAAAACAAAAATTAAAAAGCAGCAGCCGCAATTATACGGAAAAGCCCACACGCGCGCGCGCACGCACGTGTGGGGCCCACCACCCACGCTATCGAACTGGACACATCTGAGCCGTCCGATACCGATCCAACGCGCAGGCGGTAGGGGCGGTTTGGTAAATTGGCGGCCGAAAATGTCTTTGTCGCCATGTGGGGCCAGTGGCCGCTGGTCGGTGCGTGTGTGGGACGCACATCCCACACGCCTCTGGAACTGGAACTAGGGATGATAACCCGTTCAAACTCATCGAACACTTTTAAATTCGTATACATGAAATTAATGAATTTCAAACTAAATTTATGTTATCTGAGGTAGCCAGGGCCGGCCCTGGGGCAGTGCCGGCGGTGCGACTCCACCGGGCCTCCAAAAGTAGGGGGCCTCCAAAATTTAGTATGCTAATAAGCCTCACAAGTATTAATAAAACTCAGTTGCAAATTATTCATAAGTCGCGAACAGCAGGCCTGTTAGAAGAAATTGTTTTAAATAATCTAGGGATATTTCTCCTTTGTATTTAAACTTATTAGTGTGAGATTTATTAATGGCACTAAATTTTTCAATATTATTTTGTAATGGGGGACTCTATTTTTTGTTCCGCACCAGGCCACAAAAATGTCAGGGCCGGCCTTGGAGGTAGCAAAAACTAAACATAATCATAATATAAAGCATATTCTAAAGTCTAACCTTAATTAATGGCAAAAATATGTGGGTTTTAAACTAAATCTCTATCGGATCGAACCTAAATTAGATATCCAAACACATACACGTCAAGTCAAACACTTGCAGATAAAATTGAAATATTTATTTGTTTCATCTTCTGATAGCTGCGGCTTTTTCTGAAACGAATGATTCATATTCTAAACTTAAATAGTAAGAATCAATAGCTACAGAATCAGTAAATAAATTAAAATACGGAGTAGAAAACAACAGCTACTCAGAATAGCTAGCTAACGAGAATCTTTAATCGTTAAAAACTGAAACAAACAGTTACTAAGTACAAGAGCCAATGCTAGATCATGGCATAACAGTCAATTACCAATCTGATTATCGTTTTGACCGATTTAGATTGTTGATCCGCAAAAAGAAAGACAAGGTGACCTCTCTCGTAGCGTGGGTTGGTGAACAAGAGCAACATGCTTCTCTGCTTTGTCCTTCTATTTTTGGGGTCTTGATGAACAGTGCCGATTAGCTGGAGGAGTGCGTGGGGAGAGAAGAATTTGGAGTGTCCGTCGCAGCAACTCAACTGGTTGGGGGAGAGGGACAAAAAATGGTCTTCCGTTTCAGAGGGAACAGTAGGGAGACAGTATGGCCCGATCTGCATCTCCCAATAGAAATTTGTGTTCTATCCGTACTGATTTTGTTTCAATTTTTGTGGTTTGTTAAAAGGATGGATGCAAGCACTAGAACTAGGATTATCGTAAAAAAGACAAACACATAATTATTTAGTGAGGCTGTCGTAATATATACTTCGTTCGTCCAAAAATCTTCTATCTATTATTTTTTATAAAATAGATGCCGGTCGACTCACCATCAGTCGAATCAGGTCACGTTAGTCTGGTTTGATCGATGGTCGGCCGATAGATACTTATTTCAACAAATTTTTAAACCGGTTACCCAAAATTGAATTCTTTTTTAAAAATTATTATTTTTAAAAATAAATTGGAGAAGCAACAAGATCACGAAGACGTCAGATTTGGCGATGAGATGACCAAGCAATGAGCTGCGAGTCGATGACCAACGACGACGCGTCAAGGGGTAAGGGTAATCAAAGAAATTTTGGTTGTAGACTACAGTTTACGAAATATTGAAGCTATTCTCTAACTCTAGTGCCTCTAATTGGACTAAAATAAGTGATATATTATTAATTAGTTAAACCATGTATATCCATTGGTACTTATCTAGATCGAGTTTGGCTTCTGGAGGCTAAATTTTAGTCCACGTCACATCGGATGTTCGGATGCTAATTAAAAGTGTTAAACATAATTTAATTATAAAACTAATTGTAGAACATCTAGACTAATTCGTAATACGAATCTATTAAGCCTAATTAGATCATAATTTGACAATGTGGTGCTACAGTAAAATATGCTAATGATAGATTAATTAAGTTTAATAAATCCGTCTTATAAATTAGTCTAGAGGTTCTGTAATTAGTTTTATAATTATCTCATATTTAGTCTTTCTAATTAACATCTCAATATCCGATGTAACAAGTGCTAAACTTTAGCCTAGCGTATCCAAACACCCTCTTATTTGGGTAACTCAAGCAGCCAACATTGAGACACCAAAACCATAGCCGAAGGATACTGCATTTTAGGGCCTATTTGGATGGCCATTGCTTATTTTTAGGATTAAAATTTAGAGCATCTCTAAGAGATGACCTAAATTTTATTCCCTAAATTACATATAGGGATCATCCTAAACTCTATCTTATCCTAAAAATTAATTAATCTACAACAGTTTTCTTATAATTTTGATCCCTATTTTTTAAATCCTATAAATATGGTCTATAATATATAATAATTTTGAGTAAAACTATGATGCATTCAAATATATGTATTGTCCAACCTATAACAATACGTATGGGAAAAAATAATGTACATGCAAGAGAAAAATATGTGCAAATGGAAATAGGGACTTACCAAATTAATCCTAAATTTGAGAGAGATGAATGGTGATTTAGGGAATGGATTAGGAAAGGGACTCGTTTAGGGGAACTTTTGGAGCTTCATTTTTCACAAAAATACCTAAATTCAAATTTAAGTAGCCATATAGATAATCTCTTGAAGATGCTTTTAGTCTCATTTAGTCCCTAAAGTCCCAAACAACCTTGCTTATGGGACTAAACTTTAGTCAATGAAGTTTAGTCCATAAGTCACTTTGACGTTGCTTATAGGGACTAAAAATATTATGCACACTCTATCCTTATTGATGAACCTCTCATTAAATAATATTTAGTTCTTACATCCAAATAAGAAGACTAAACTTTAGTTCATACAAAAATAAGCAAGGTTTAGTCCCTAAAAATAAACAAGATCAGTGTCTCAGAGGGTGTTTGTTTCTTCTAGTCCAAAATTTTGTCTCGTCACATCAAATATTTAGATACTATTTTAGAGTATTAAATATATACTATTTATAAAACACATTGATAATCGGTGGATTATTTGCGAGACGAATCTAACGAGCCTAATACATCATGATTTGACAAATGTGATGCTACAGTAAACATTTGCTAATAATGTATTAATTAGGTTTAATATATTTATCTCACGAATAATCTTCCGATTCTACAATTATTCTCATAATTAATTCACGTTTAATCTCAAATTGACATCTTACGATGTGATCCGGACTACAAATACTGCCTAACTAAAATAATAATTAATTGTACTTAAAAGTAAGAGAGAGACGCGGTCCTTGAAGCTGCCATGTCATGCTCAATTGCTCATGCATGGCCAAGCCAACCAGGTCGACTCGAGACGGTTAGTTGGCTGGTATAATTGTGGTGGCCGAGGCGGTCAGCACCGCGCATTGCCGCCTCCTCCTTCGTCTTCCTCCCACTCACCAAGACCAAGGCAGGCAAGGCAAAGGCCAAGCTAACCATCTCCTCCGGTCCTTCAGTTCGTCCGCTCCTTCAATCCCCTGCCTAAATTTACCGGAGGCGACTGGGAGGACAGATAGATACGCTATATAGGGAGGCAAAGGAGGGATTTTTTTTTTGTTGGATCTATCTTGGTAGGAGCGATATGAAGAGGGTGTTTGTTGAGTCGTCGTCGTCGTCCAACTCCGGCAGGGAGGCGCCGGCGCCGGCGGTTCTCTGCGCGCCTCGGCCGCGGAGGGTTCAGGTCCACCCGTGCAGCGCTGACCTTATCCTCGGCTCTCCCTTCCTCAGCTCGAGCAACAATAAAAAGGTCAGTACTGTCTGAAATCTGAAAATAAAACGTTTCTTTTCTTCTTGTGAAGAAGAAAAGTCTGTTCTTGGCTTGCTGTTCATGTTGTTTTACCAAGATCTGTTATTTTTTTATGATGCAGCAAAGAGAAGGAAAGAGCAGGGCGCCGGAGGATCTGGCCGACGACGAGGACGGGAGCTGGGCGCTGTTCGGCGGGTCGCCGCCGGCGCGCGCGGACAACCCGCTCGTCAACGACCCCCACTTTCTTCTCAACCAGCGGCCCACGCCGCCGTCCCGGACTCGCCTTTGTCGGAGCTGGCGATTTTTGACCACCACCGCAGCCACAGCCACATCCACTTCCACCCCTCCTACATCAATAGCAGCAGCAGCAGCAGTTTTGACCCGTCGTTCGCGCCGGCGGTGAGGATCCAGGGGTTCGACGTCGCCGCCTGCCGGAGCTCGCACAGCAGCGGTGGCGGCCGCGTGCTGTCCGCCCGCGCTTGACCCGACGCCTCGAACCGCCGTCCCAAAGGGACAACAAAAAAACCTCATTCTTGTACATTTTTCGCCGGCCGCGTACGCACCAACGCCTAGCTTTCATCACCATGATAAGTATGTTCTTGGTGGAGTATATAATACTAGTACGGTTCTATTAACATCAGATCACATAGGGAGGTTAAGACTAAAGTCTAGAATGGTCGCCGATGCACAGATGGATGATTCTTCTGATCATTTGTTTTTCTCAATCAGTTGCTCGATCGATCTCGTTGAGATGAGTAGGTCAGGTCAGGGTGTTTTGTAGATATGTCAGGGTTCATGATCTTGTTCAGGTGTGTGTCCAGAAAGAAACAGGCTTTGCTTTGCTTGAGCCATCGCCAATTCGCCATACTACCACTGCCATGAAAACCGTGGCTGTACTTGTAAAAAAGGAAATTTTATGTACATAATGGAGCTGTACCGTGTAATCGGATTGCATCAAGTCGAAAGATTTCTTCTTCCTGGCTGACTTGTTCTTCGTTCTTGCCGGCCAATTGAACGGATTACGGCTGAACGAATGGATGATTGATCGGCGAAAAAGTGATTTTCTCAGCGGGAAGAGCGGGATGTGGCGGTGGTTGAGCAGATCGAATCCCAATCGGAACAGTTCCAATCGGGGGAAAAAATCCGTCTTGGCATGTCCAGCTGTTTGTTCAGCTGGAATTTTCCCAACTAAAGAAGAAAAAAACAACACAGGTAGTAGGACAGGGCGATCGAGTTCACACCTACAGGAAAAACATTTCATTTATTTTACATGGCCAAAAAAATTTAATTTGCATAACATTCTATCAGTTATATATTACATGTCAAAGTTATCTCTAATGGTAACTATAATATTAAAATAATTTTATTAAATATACTATAAAATAAGGTTTTATATGATATTTATTAGATATCTTGTATGTTAATATATTTTTCTTCAAATTTATGGAAGTTAGAAAAGTTTGTCTAAAAAGGAAAAAAACTGTTGAAGTATAGCCCTCTTTAACACATCTTCAGCTCCAATTTTTTTTGAGCCAATCTAACCTAACTTTAAGAAATCCCAGATTTAGATCTACATATGAATTGAGGGTATTTAGTTAAGTACCTTAGTTTTTTACTTTGTACTGAAAATAAAAGTTTAAATTATCTTACTACACTATACAAACCTTATATTCAGCATAAATCTTAAAGTTAGAGCTATATTAAATAGAATATATATATATATATATATACTTTAAAATAAGGTAGTAGTGTTGAGTTTGCCATCACAATTACTCTTTCTCACAATAAACCAAAATTTTTTAACTTCAAATTTATTCATCTCTGTTTGCATAATGTTTTTTAATGTTGTATTTTTTTATCATTATAGCTGCATATAGCTAGTGTGTGTATATATATGTGTATTTTAGAAGCAAAATTCGAAAAGAAAAGAGTGAAAAGTGTTAAAATGCGGGCCACATGGAGAGGGGTCGACGAGATGGGGATGCCGCATGCAAGTGGGGAGAAGAGAGCGAGGGCGGCTGGTCGGCCGGCGACCGTCGCGTGAAACCAGTTGGAGAGGCAGAGAAGAGAAGGTGGCGTTAGCGGCGGGGGAGACGGCGACCCGGTCGCCTCGGCCTCGCGCGCGTGCGACCACGTAGCCGGCCACGGCCCGCTCCCAGGGTGGTCCCGAAACCCGCTAAAATCGGCCGGTTATTTCGACCGGTCTGGTTATTATGAATTTCGGTTTCAGTCCTCTTACTACAACATTTATCTCTTAAGCAGTACTATTTTAAATTAATTTATATCATTAATTTTAGTTATATTAAAAATAAACTAAAATTGAAAATACTTAGTAACGACACATAATTGAAAAGTCAGCACATAAAAATAGAAACTCCGTATAGAAAATTAGAAAGTTTGCAGAAAAAAGTCAAGAGTGATCTAGAAGTTAATAGGTTATCATCTTTAATCTTAGTCATTACATCAAAACAATTAAAAAGTTCGTAATATTTCTAGTGTACCGAAAATTTTGCTTCTTAATAATTTATTTGATAAATACAATAGCAAAAAATTAGCCTCTTTTCGCTTCCTCCGTCTTTAAACATTTTACAATACTTTACTTTTAAAAAGCTGATATAAATGCAATGAGATTAAAATATAAAAGTCTAAATATTATAAGAGATTAAAAGGGTATTTAAAAAATAGGAAAAATTACATATTATTGCATCAAACTATCGCGAAAAATTAAATAACCCTTGGATTATAAAACCGTTAAATCAACGCCCTAAAATTTGAAAATAAGTTTGCTGTGAAAATATCTGCACAATTTCACATACCACACACGTGACACTCTAACCTGACAAACATAATAAAAAACTGTTCCTCCGGCACTACAAGAAAACAGAACATTTTCGTCGACTAATTTAATTTCCGTCGATTTTACAAAAAACTGACGGAAGTTAAGGGATATAATCCCCAACCGCGCGCGCGTACAGGGAAACCTAATTCCTATACGCGCGCACCCAACTCCCGCCGCCGCCCGCAGCCGCAGAGTTCCGCGCTAACTTCCGTCGGTCACGTGAAGTCGACGAAAATTAGCTAACTTCTGTCTACCCACTTCCGTCGGCCATATGCCAACGAAAGTTAGCTTTTTGCCGACAAAAGTTAGCTTCTTTCATCAGGAAAAGACTATATTCCATCAGAAAATGGCTATCTTCCGTTGGCTTTAACCGATAGAAGTTGTCTAGATTATTGTATTGTGACGAAGAAGGTGTTCGGTGAAATGCCGCGCCGCCTTGGCGCGTAAAATATGTAATAGTTAGACCGTATATCTAACGATAAAACTTTTATAGGCGGGCGGCCCCGTCCCTGTGGCGAGTAGTCGCGGTCGGGACGAGCGGACGCGAAGCTTCGTGGAAGTGGCGGCTCGTGCGGGAGCGGGACGACCGAGGAAGGAAAGCACAAGCAGGCAGCAGGGTGGCCATCGCCGTCCGCTACGAATGAAGCTTCGCTTTTGCTTGGCCGTCCCTCTCCTCTCTTAATTGCCCCTTCTTCTTCTTGCTGGTTGCCGGACGCCGGTGGCGTTGTCGTTGTTGCCGCGCTCGCGTGCTGACTGAACTGCCATGTCGTTAGCGCCTGCCTCAGCTCGTTGTTCCGTCCACTTGAAAGTTTTCGTTTCGTTTGGGTTGGGGGATGCATGGCTCGTTGGCTTTACTCCCTCGGTTTCCTGCCATGTACATCCGTCACCCTCACCACCGTTTCTTTCGATCGACCCTTCCTTCATAGTACACGATATATTTTAATGGATCGCTTTATAAAGCTTTTAGTAACTACAGCTACTTTCGTAATGCTTTTTTTCTGAATGACTCAGATTATTTTCTAGATTATAAAAGTTATTGGTTTTAGAATTCAAAAAATAAACTAATGTAGTCAAACCAGATAATTGGATTCTTCCGTAAGTAGTTTTTCTTAAAATCTTAGGCTCATTAAGGACCTATTTGAAAAGCTCAATATTATAAGAATTAATTAGGGTCTGTTTGTTTCAGCTTCTAGCAACTGTTTGTTTCAGCTTCTAACAACTGCATATACTTCTAAAATCTAAAACGAAAACAAACAATCCATATTTTAGACTTAGATTATGAGAATCGGTAAGTACATAATTTAGAAATGAATTAGAATCTAGAAACTAAAAAACACAAGCTACTCAGACTATCTAGCTAGATACTAAGAATCTCAGATTCAAGCGCCGGTCTTTTCTAAACGGTTTAATTTTTTCTCTCCAAAACATGAAACATAGTCGTGGAATTCAGAAAAAAGTTTATAGTTAGAAATATGATTCTTGGTACCTGTATACAAGAGCAACAAAGTCGAAGAACAGACAAAACATCCATGTTTCCCCCTGTTGATCAGCTGTCCACTACACCTGATCCTGATCACTGAACTGCAGAATCTTCAGTGCCAGCATTAAGGCTTGTTTCGAAAACCCAAGATTCTGAAAATTAGCCATCGAATATATAACAAATGGAAATATATATATATATATATGAAATAGATTTCTCCGGCTTCTAAATACTACTTTATATTCTAGTCTAAAACTAAAGTCTAAATTATTTAAAGTAATTGCAGCTGACGGAATCTCCTGGAAAGAAGACACAAGTTTGTGAGTTGCAGCGAGGCTAGCTGGGGTTGTCAACAGCTAATAAGCTAGGACGATTCCTCGTCCTGCTCAGATCTGACCAAGCCATGTGCCACATGGGCTTCAACAAATTTGTCTGTCGCGATCGCGAGCTATTGAAAAAATAATAAAAATCGCGTGCACTCTTTGCTTTGGCGATTGGCGATGTGATGTTGTCCCAGCATCTGTCCTCGTCGATGCCCTCCCTAATCCCGTAGTCGCCGGTCACTGTCGTTTTTGGTCCAACTCCAAGCAGACAGGTCATCCATCACAATTAGGCTCGTGTGAATCCAGCTCTGAAAATGGACGAAGCTGATGTTTATAGTAATAATTTGTTCAAACGAATAATTTCAATATAAAAAACTGATAAACAACATTAATATATATATATAATAATTTGTATTGTATAAGAGTTTAGGAAACATGTCTGAACTTAAGACTGAACCCATGCCTGAATCGAACATGTGGGGAATTGAGGGGTTAGTGATTGACAGTATTTCCCAGTAAACAACGATATATTATGCAGTTCAGTGATGGCACTGAACGGCTGTGTTCTACGTTAGGGAGTGAATTGCAAAATAAAAAACTTCTCCATTTTTAAATAGGTTTAAAGAAAATATACAGTAGTATCAAATAAATACACTATTCATGCATATTTTATGGTGTATTTAATGAAACTATTTTGACATTGTGTTTATCAATACATTTTAAAAAATAGTCAAAATTTAATAAGTTCAACTTATAAAAAAGTCAAATGACGTGTAAAACGGACGTAAGAGCGGTATTTTTCATTAAGCCAACTAGCACTGTTAACTCGTAACGTACACACAGCTTTATTTTTATTTTATGGGGAGATTTAACACATGTTTAATAGAGTTTCAGATCCTGAAATCTACATTGAAGTTGGAGTAGAGCACTTGAAATTGGCTAGACTCTGCTCCACCACTCCAGTTCATTTTTCTAGAGCGCTCTCAACAAGATTTATTTTTCAGAAAAAGTGTCTGGCTTGACTCCAACTCCACAAGATAAAAAAGCTAAAACTGTAGCCCTACCAAACGCACCATTACTTCGGTACCATTACTCCGGATCCCAGCTTGATAAACTACCATAATGTCAGTGACCTGTGGGACCAAACCTAGTTAGTCATAGTCACAGTGGATGGTAATTTGGCAAACTGTTATTCAAGTGATGGCATTTTACTAATCAGTTCTTTTCTGTGCAGTCAATTTGAGGTTTTAAAACTATAAGAATGTTTAAATGAAAAATCCTAAGGGCAACTAAAACAACTAACGCTGCTTCTCGGCATCCACACAAAACAACTATTTTCTCGTCACCGTTGTTCTAAGCTTTGAACCACTACACCATTATCTATATCATATCAACCAGTTGGAACATGGATCCACCATCGAAATCATGTTTTTACTCTCTCTCTCTCCGCGTTCCTCACAAGAATTTATTTTTGCCATAAAGTTGATAAATTGACTAAAAGAACAAAGTTTGCATTGTTAATAAAAAATAGTATTGCAAAATGACACATAATAAGTACATAATTGATAGACTAATCTAAGGGGATCACCTAGGTTAAGGGCTAGCAGGGTTGAACTTTAAGTATACATGGCATGGTCTTAGATGGAAAACAGAAAGGGAAAAGGGGTGTGTACCTTCTGTGTTAGTGCTCGACGACAAGGCCATGGTGAGGTCTTGGTGGCCTACTCCAACGATACGGTGGTTTAAGCCAAGGGAGACTTCCCGCCACTGCAGCACTCAATAGATCAGGTTGCAAAACCGAGGGTGTCAGGATGGCTTGTGGCGAACTAGGTATCGGAACCCTAGCCGCGTCAAGCTTGCCCCTTGTTATAGCGCAGCGCGACGGGGCCTCAACCATATTCGGTTGGGCACCCCGATCAAGACACATGAGTTCAGCTCCCTCTCCTCCAAAGATCTTATACTAACAATAATTAGTATTGAAAGCATAAAACTTATTAATTTGAGAAACCAAGTATAAGTATACATAAATAATTTTTTTGAAACAAAATTAAAAGACTAGAATTGAAGTTTTTATGACGGCTGACACGTACCTTGACTACCACCTGCTTTAATTTTTTATGAACAACTGAGATAATTAAAGTGTTTTCGGACTTAAAATCTGACTTTGGAACCTTACATGGAGGATAGAAATCCTTGTGCCTATCTACGTGAGCGTGGCATTCAGATAAATGGGAAAAAAACATCATTTAGCTGCACACACCCTGATGTCTTTATTTAGGGAGATTTGATGATTTGTTACTAAAAAAATTATTATTTGATTATTTTCCACTTGTACGGATGACAAATAAGATAATTTAAGTCTATGACTGTGAGTTAATATAAGATGGTAAATAATCGAAATCACTTTAACAAATCATCGAATATTCATTTTTATTTATATCTCTACAGATGCATGCCACATGAAGTTTCATCAAGTGATCTAGGGCTAGTCAAATGCAAACAAAGCTCAGGTGGTGATCAGGTTGCCATCACCTTTAATGTGATTGCGAACTCCCCCATAAACTGTAACATGCTTAGAATTGCCACGTGCATAGGAAAGAAATAACACACAACAATATAACATATAGCATATATAGCCTAAAGTCGAAGATGAGAAGGACTTGCTTCAAAATGGAGGAAAGAACAACGCAAGAAATCAGCCTGACTTGTAAAGGAGGACAAGACAAATTTCCTTTGGAATTCCACTACCGATTGCAGAATAATTTTTAGTGGGGCCGCTGTATGTTACCTGTAGTATATCATTCCCTGATGCGGTGACACTGAGAACGACTTCCATGAACACCAAGCATATCAAATGAGAGGCTGCCCAAATATTTTTTTTCTCAAGGGAGTTAGGTCATAATTTACATGGTCTGGTCAATATTGTTATTCCTTATACAATTCGTTCAGAATCTGTGTACAAAAATCAAGAAATCAATTCATATGACTTTTTGCACCTCATTTATCCTGTTCTGGAAAAAATAAATTGATTAAAGTTCAAAAAAGACTTATATTTAGGAAAAAGTTGAGAATACTAAAACAACTGGACAATTAGCTTGGTTCTGAGAATTCATCTTTAGACCCATCTAATTATACTAATGGTATATATTGGCATCAAACTTTAGCTAGGGAGGGGACATCATCATATCAATGATTGAGTCTGGGCAAAAGAAGTGAGAAGTTTACCACCTATGCTGGCATCAATTTTGACTGAATCTAGTAGAGCCAATGCAGGTTAAGAGAACAAACCAGTGACCAATGCGATTCTAGCAATCAGAACGAACGTCAACAAAACTTAATGGGCCAATAAACTTATTCGACTTAAGGGAGAAAAATAAAGTCTTTGGGCTATAAAAATCTCAAGGCTTAATAATCAACAGCGATGGGCTTTTGAGGTCCATTTAAATCAACAGATGGAACATAGCTACGTGTTATGGGCCTCTTTCAGTGTGTTGAACATCCGTGCACATTGTCCGCTAAAAGAACAGCAAAATTAAACATTACCTACCACGATGCAACGACGTTGCATTTGCCACTCGGGTGGCATTTTAGGATTTGCTACCCATGCTTCTATGGCATGTGGGACCTACAAGGATAAGGATAAGAGAATACAAACCATCCAGATTCTAGACTCAGATTATGAGAATCAATGGATACAAAATCTGAAAATAGACTAAAATAATCCAAAAGCCGAAAAATAACAACTACTCAGACTAGCTAGCTACTAAGAATCTATATCTGCTAGAAACTAAAACAAACAGACCCTACCGTTTGGTTGGGATTTTTTAACAAGCTTTTCATTTGAAAATCTAAAAGTTGAACTAAACGGTTAAACACAGCAATACAAATTCATGAAAAGCACCAATTCTTAAATTACAAAATAAAATTTGCCGGATTCTATAAATGAAAAATGGAAACTGTCCGAACCTAGATTTTGTATATTCTTAACACTGCAGTTGAACGTAACAATAAAGTTAGTACACACCACGCCATACATAAATATATTAGTTCGTTTATTTTTCTCAGCTCACATAGCTTTTACTCTTAGTTGTTTTCTCTAACTCTCAACTATTTTTTTTTCAAAATCTAATACGTGGAGGAGCAAATCCTGAAATCTCCGGCGACTCCATAATAATTGATAATTCATTGATGACCACAATAGCTCACAAAAACATGACTATTATGATATTCACGAGAAGACAAGCGGCAACTAAAACACAAAGCTTCGCGACCTATGTCTGCACGATTGAGTTTTCAACCATCCATCCTTTTGCTATAGTACCATGTATTACAACTTAGAAGTATAGCCTTCGAGCAATTCTAGGATTTATGAGAAGATAGGCAAATTGACAATCAATGAAAGGTTGACATGAAGTTTTATATGTCAAGATCAAGCATGACAAACAATCCTTCCGAGAAAGCAGTACTCTGGAAATATTCATATTCCTAGTCCGTAAATTATTGTACACATATACGATAAAGCATTTGCTTCTGCGAGCAAATGTTTGTTTTTTCAAACCTTTTCCTGGTACAACTTTAAATAACAAAGCTATCTAAAATTAATTTCAAAGAAAAACCTTTTGGCCATTCGTGGGTTAACCACTTAAATGATATATAAGTGAGATGACGGATTGACCTATAGGCAAGACTACAGTCTCACAACATCATGAATCTTCTTTGCAAATGGCAGTGTTGAGCTGCCACGACACTTAGGTTTAGATATGTAAATGTATCAAGGGTTTATCTTTAGTTTTTTTAGAAAAAAACAGAACAACATATTTTCTGCTTGCACGAAAGCGAACAGTGGCTGGTCAACATTCAATAACGACGCCAGGCCGCAACAGGGTTGAATCGGAGACCGAATAACGGCGCTGCCGTCATAGACGCGAGCATCGTCATATACATGACGACCCACGAAAATGGCCACGAAACAGAGCAAGAACCTTAGTAATCAGGTTCCCGTTGGGATCGAGAAACAGGAACGTGGTACGCGGTACGCTACTAAAACTAGGATTTAACACAACGAGAACGAGATTGTTCCCGCGTCGGAACAAGTAACGTGGCCAAGTTCCCAGTTCCCGGTTTCTAAGGCAAGACAACCCATCAAAACAGACACAAAGCATTTATGGACTGCTGGTTCTTGGTATTACCACAAAACCGGAAAGTAATAGCCCCGGGTGATCTCTAAAAATGGGAGTGTCAACGATTCTCTCGACGAGTAATTGAAACGAGTTGTTTGCACATCTCAGTTGAGATGATATACATATATTTAGACCTAAGAGCAACAAATAAATATGATCTAGCCGGCGAGATTTACGAGTCTAAAGCATGTCAACAAATCAAATTACAAAGACTGATTGCTTTGTTGTCTATATGATTAAACCTGTCTAGATTAAGAGTCGATCTAAATTGTTATTGTTACATTGAGTAGCTTAAGATGTCCCTATATAATAGAAGATAACTAGAAACAATCGGCAAGAAACACCCTACTTTTTTCCTCTTAAAATCTACTAGTAAACATGTCCCCATCCCACGCGCACAGTAATAGCTGATTAAACATAGAAAA
Organism: Zizania palustris; assembly: GCA_019279435.1. Taxonomy (NCBI): domain Eukaryota; kingdom Viridiplantae; phylum Streptophyta; class Magnoliopsida; order Poales; family Poaceae; genus Zizania; species Zizania palustris. Next base: position 82,855,789 of record JAAALK010000288.1, on the reverse strand, counting down.
GTACATTCTAGAAGCAGCTAAGTAAATTTGATGTGCCAATAGCCAAGACTTACGTACCTTCTAAATCGCGCACATGGTAACCACTTGGCCAGTTTAGTCAGGCAGTTCCTCCATAATTTCCAAGAATTCACACGGTGGCTCAAAAATTCCAACAGCATGAAGACCTTTCTTCGAGCGGATCCTGCACGAGAAAGAATAGACACAGCAGTCAAGTCAGCGTTGTCGTTCAACACGAAAGGGGGTTAAAACTTACCAGCTTGCAAAAGATGTTTCTTCTCATCTTACCTATGGTAGGCTGCTCAAGAGATAGCACAACAATATTGAAGTCAATACTTTTGGCAGCAACTTTGGGCGGTTACACACCGTACAAAGTTTCTGACGATTGATTTTTTTTTAAATGTTACATTTTTTAAAACAAATTTCAAATCTAGTATACGCTTTTGAAAAATTACAAAACTAACCTTATGTCGGTTGATGACTAGATCGGCACTTCATTTGCCGATCTAGACTACGGGCAGACGGGTGAATCCAGCTAGCACTCCGTCGGCATTTGAAACACCGACGGAGCACTAGATTCGCACAATCAACATCGATCCAACGATCCGTCGGCCGATGAAACGTTGATCTAGCGCTCTATCGGCGTTTTATCTGCTGATAGAGTGCTGGAGCCGCTCGATCAGCCTAGATCAGCCGATGAGACCTAAATTCCTAGATCGGTACTTGAAATATTGTTCACGCTAACTTGTCTGCCCTCATCTTTCTTAAACGAACTTCACACAAGTAGTCAGGTGAAGTTCAGAACAACAGATATCCCAACATACAGCTCGATCTGCCTTGTGCATCAGAAAAGACTGTAGCCTGGAAGGATTCATAAGTGACAACAAAAATCTTGAATTCCTTGCCTCCATGCCTATACGATGATTCAGTATGAGAGATAAGTTGATGTTTTCTGCGTGTAATCAAGCCAAGTGATATATATTCTGGCAATATTCTATCCATTGAAATGACAAGGAAATGTGGTTCTTTTCCACATTAATGAAGTTAGCAGACGAGAAGTTGGAACCGAAATGACATGCTCATGGACAGTTTTACTTCTATTTGGCACGAGCACTGACAAGTCACAGGGGGCAAGAGACGCTCCTGGAGAAAAGCCACCAGCCCACCATACCGTCCCCTTTAGCCACCTTCCTGACTAGTTAATGCAGATCACAAGATTCACTACTGCAGAATTGAAGGAAGACTTCGTGAGTAAAGCAGATGATAACAATTTTGACTATACCAGCATACAATGAGAAATCCGTTAGTTCCACTAGTATCTTGTTTGTCCCGAGGCACATTCATACTCAAAGCAAGAAAGTAGCAATAGCCTACTGTCATGCCTGCCCCACCCACTATAAAAGCCAAGTCATGTTAAACAACACAAAAGGTCGGCCTGAGTACGATTTCATATCTTGAGGATGGTCGAGCCTCTGCACACAAGCAGCAATGGAGGTGCTGAAAGGGGTGCAAACACTGCATTTGCATCAGAGAAAATACAGCCGACGACAGAAAGGTTGCAGAGATTTGATTCACTGTACATGGAAGCTGGAAAGATTCCAGGTGGCCAAAGCCATGCAGCCAAGGTTTGTTCTTCCATTCTTCAAGGAGAAAATTGAACTCCTATTACAGTATGCACTTTTCCATAAAGTTTAACCTAGAGCTTAATAAGAATACTCCCAAAACTTCACAAAATGGAGGTAGCATATTTTATAAAGAAATGTTCTGCAGCAACTAATGTATTATCCCATCACTTAAGCATATCTGACTAGTGTAGCAAGCAGAAGGGCTCTTTGTGCGAGCCAAATTCAATCTGATTTGAGTATATACTTGATGATGAAAAGCAGGTTGGATGGGCGACCACACTACACTTGGCCTTCCAGAGCATAGGCGTTGTTTATGGGGACATGGGGACTTCTCCCCTCTACGTGTTTTCCAGCACCTTTGTTGATGGGCTCAAGGACACAGATGACATCCTTGGTGTTTTGTCTCTCATCATCTACACCGTGGCTCTCCTCCCATTAACAAAATACTGTTTCATTGTCTTGAGAGCTAATGACAATGGCGATGGTGAGTAAATATCTTCCATTCATCTTCAGAGCACAAATATATGTCCACAGGAAAGTCGTTTGAAGAACTAGAGAAGGCTATGCTCGTATTGCAAGCAGCACTTTCTGTTACATAAAGGATCAAAAGCAATTTTATCTAGAAATGAATGACCATGATTCATGAAGGACTATAGGGAAAAAACATAGAGAAACCAAAATGGACAGAAATACTCCCACCAAACTGTTTCACTTGATTCCCTGAGTAGAACCAATAATAAGGAAAATTGTGTGTTTCATCATAATTTGACGTATTTCAATTTGTAATCATGTAGGTGGAACATTTGCACTTTATTCCTTGATATCTCGGTATGCTAGGATTAGCTTGATACCCAATCAGCAGGCAGAAGATGCCATGCTCTCACATTACAAGTTAGAGTCCCCCTCAAATCGTGTCAAGCGGGCTCACTGGATTAAGGAAAAGATGGAAAACAGCCCAAAATTTAAGGTCATGCTTTTCCTAGTAACAATTCTGGCAACATCCATGGTGATTGGTGATGGTGTACTAACCCCATGTATTTCAGGTGAGTTTTCTTTCATTAATTCATTTTGTAAGCTCACTATCAGTGAGTATAATGTGATGATGCATGCAAATGGTGGTTAAAACACACGAGAAATTTGAGAATTTGCCCCTTTCAAGAAATGACTTTGCATTTTTGCAATTCGGGTCCATTGCCATTGACTCAAGTAGTCCTAAATGTCTGTTTCAAAAGTAGTATCATAGTCAAAGTGCACATCTTGAAAGTGACAAATTATCATTTTTTTCTAAAACACACATGGATTTATTAAAAAATCATGATATCTCCCTTCTTACCTACATGCACACATGCTAAAAATGTCATTTGAATTAAAATCTTGAAGAGGGAAACTACCATTCAGAAAAAAACTTGTCAAGACAAATGTTTGTTCTTCCAGACAATGGAATCAAATCAGTTGCTACTAGAATATATTTATAGGGATAATTGTGTTCCAAAGTAACTTACAGGTTTTTGTGGTATATTTACAGTGCTTAGCGCTGTTGGGGGAATTAAGCAATCAGCAAAGTCCCTGACTCAAGGTACACCAATCATTAATATGTTTCTCAACTTATCTCCAGAGAGAGATGTTTAGTGGCTAAATACTGCCTTCCATGTATATAATTTGACTTGTTTGGCCCCATCAACAGGACAAATTGCTGGCATCGCAATCACCATTCTGATTGCTCTCTTTCTCGCTCAGCGTTTTGGCACAAACAAAGTTGGTTATACATTTGCCCCTATAATCTTGACATGGTTCATCTTGATTGCTGGTATCGGAGTTTATAATCTGTTCAAACATGATGCTGGTGTTCTGAAAGCATTCAATCCAAAATATATTGTGGACTATTTTAAAAGAAATGGGAAGCATGGCTGGATTTCCCTTGGAGGTGTTATTTTATGCATTACAGGTACTATTTCCCTGACATGACATTACTTTGCAATTAGCACCCAATATCTATGTTATCACCTTAAGATTTTGACAGATGATTCGAACCAAATATAATTGTGTCACATAATTATGAGGTCGGTTTTCAAGCCAAGAAGAGTTATCCCTTATTTTATCACAATTTTTGACTTGTGCACTGTGTCTTTTGATGAAACAGGGACTGAAGCAATGTTTGCTGACCTTGGTCACTTCAATGTGAGAGCCATTCAGGTAAAGGAGAACTTGTCCTCTGAATGAATGCACACACAAACTAATCAACCCAAGAAGAAAATGGAGTCTATCCAGCTATGCCTATTGAGAAACTCTTTGGGTCCTTGAGAAAAAATAAATCAGGGATTGAGATCAGTTTTAACTTCGTAACTGTTATTCTTCTTTTTCATACGGCTATACTAATACATTTAAGATAAATTTTTGTGGCATTGCAGATTGGCTTTTCTGTAGTTCTCCTTCCTTCAGTACTACTGGCGTACATTGGACAAGCTGCATATCTTCGCATCTATCCAGAACATGTTGCAGATACATTCTACAAATCAATTCCAGGTACAAACAATAACTAAAGATCAGAAAATAAATGGCACGATTTGCACATGGAAATAATAGAATTGACAAATAACCCAATATTACTGCTATCAGGCCCATTATATTGGCCAACATTTGTGGTGGCCGTCGCAGCTGCTATAATTGCAAGCCAGGCTATGATATCTGGTGCATTTGCAATCATTGCTCAGTCCCAAATTCTAGGTTGTTTTCCACGAGTTCGTGTGAACCACACTTCAACAAAGTTTCAAGGGCAAGTGTACATTCCAGAGATCAACTATGTACTGATGGTTTTATGTGTAGCTGTTACGGCTATTTTCCAAACAACAGACAAGATCAGCAATGCATATGGTAAGAAATGTCTCAGCAGTAATCTCTAGATAGAAATAAGTATCCCTTCCTTCTAACCCAAGATAAAAATATGAAATGAGTAATTCAATACTTGAACTCATTTTCGCTCTGAGACTGGAACATAATTAGTCTTTCTAGACAACCATCTGTATGGTGCAGTTTCTCCTATTTCCCATAAACCCTATATCAGCTATCGATTATTTAAGGTAATTTGCTTGACGTTGTCACGGCTTATATACAAAACCAGATATACTATAAGTCTATAATTGCTCTAAACCTGATAGGTGTCCTCATCTATCCAGCAAGATTGCAAGGAAGTAGTAGCATTAACAAGGTAGTACGGCTTAAGATGTCATAAGTAGAATAACTAATATCAGTTTAACAAATATTTATGGATTATAGCTTCTATATAGGTAAGATGTGACAGTGTCTGTACTCTGTATAGCACTATAGTGAGACAAGTTGACAAAATGTACAAGGTTCCCTTTAAACAATGTCATCAATGATTTCATCAAATGTTTTTTAAAGCAAGGATGAACATGATCTGTCAACCATATCAATTCAATTATACATATCAGTTTTATGATCAGACATGTCACACCATCAACATATTATGCAGGTATTGCGGTTGTCTTTGTTATGTTTATAACAACACTACTAGTCACTCTAGTAATGGTCATGATATGGAAGACAAGTCTTTTGTGGATTGCACTCTTTCCTGTGATATTTGGTGGTGCAGAGCTCATATACTTATCTTCAGCATTCTACAAGTTTACTCAAGGTGGATATTTGCCACTAGTTTTTTCAGCAATTTTGATGTTCATAATGGCCACGTGGCATTATGTTCATGTCCACCGGTACAAATGGGAGCTCCAGAACAAAGTGCCGAACAATTATGTGGCAGAGTTGGCAACCAGGAGGAATATTGCCAGGTTGCCAGGAATAGGATTTCTATACTCTGAGCTTGTGCAAGGCATCCCACCCATACTTTCTCACTGGGTAGAACAAGTACCTTCCATCCATTCAGTACTAGTGATTGTCTCGATAAAGTTCTTACCAATCAGCAAGATAGAAACAAAGGAAAGGATCCTCTTCCGGTATGTGGATCCAATAGAATACAGGGTATTCCGATGTGTGGTGCGTTATGGATACAATGACAAGGTAGAAGATCCAGGAGAATTTGAGAGCTTAGTTATTGAAAACTTGAAGCAATTCATCCATGAGGAATCATTCTACAGCCAAAGCAGACATTCACTTCAAGGAGAATCAGTTGAAGAATCAGGAGATGTAATGGACCCTGCGGTTGAAGTTCAAAATGAAACATTGTCCAAAAAGAATTCGGACCAAGCCACTGCTGATCCAAGAAATGGATGCATGGAGGAGATACAGGTAATTCACAACGAGATGGAGGATGGTGTTGTGCATATGCTAGGAGAAACTAATGTGGTGGCAGAACCAAATGCCGATTTCCTCAAGAAAATAATAGTCGACTATGTCTACAATTTCATGAGGAAGAACTTCAGGCAACCAGAGAGGATCACATGTGTTCCTCATAACAGATTGTTGCGGGTAGGAATGACATACGAAATCTAAACTGATGATGCACTGGGATTAATATGAGTAATTGAGTAAATACTCAGTGATTAGTTATTTGATAGCATGCGTTGTGTTTAGTACCAAGTGAGGAAGTTCGCATGCAAAGAAAGGTGGGGCCTGAGTGCCTGACCATACGAGGAAATATAAAAGAAAATGATTCTACTCGATCTGGTCCAGAAACTAGAGTACACTCAATAAGTGTGTGTGTGTGATGGTTATCAGATTACACGGCTGAAGTTGATGAGATTAGTATGATGTTTTTTAGAGCACCCAAACTTGTAGTATGCAATATAGAATGTATTCCTTCCGCCCCAAAATGTAGCAAGTTTTAGGCTTGGGCACATGTATTAGGGAGATGACAGATGAGTAATAAGGCCATAGTACCATCCTTGGGGTGGATGAGTATAGGTCCGGGAGTGGTTGGGTAGAGTAATGAGTAGTATATGTACTTTGGAGATAAACATTATCTTTTACTAGTAGTAGACTAGTAGGTTGTTACATCTAGGAAAAATCTTGAACTATAAAACTTGTTATATTCTAGGCCAGATGAAATAGAGAACTGTAGCATATACACATATAGCGTATACATAGGAAAAACTGAAGAATAACTTAGTATTTTGATCAATCCATCATATTTTGCATAAAAACATGTCCTAGAGATTGACAGGAGTTTCATATTATACTGTAAGAGTGTTAGTATTTCAAACAATGAGATTTGGGAAGGGGTGGAAATACTACTTGTATGTTGAAACCCCATGCCAGCATTCTACCGTATTCATCATATTGTGTGCGATACTAGAAGGAATGGCCACATGTTATATGTACATGATTGGCTCCAGGTTCGGTATCAATGTAATCAAACTACAAATATATGCAATGGAGCATTTCCACTATCTCAGCCGAACGAGCGTATGAAACAGGTGATGAAATTAGTAAGTCGTTTGGGGTGGGGGTGGGCAGTCATTCCATCAAACAGTTCAGATGCACGACTCATGAGACGCGAGAAGCAAACCTGTAGCCTGTAGGACATGGCGAGATCGTACCTGTGCACTCCACCTGGAACACGATCCCATCCCTGCTACGATTTGCAGCGAGATCAAACAATGAGGATGAGATCGTCGAAACGAGTGCGGCGAGAAGAGCATACCACCGATCGGCACCGAAGGTCACGCTGCGCGGTGCGCGGGAATGAACCCGCGCCTCGCCGCCGCCGCATCAAAACGCTCGATCGCGCGCAGTTCCAACGCTAACGATTGCCTCGGGACTCGAGACTCGAGAGCGTTCGGCCGGAACATGGGATTTTTTATTTGTATATTTATTTATTTTAATTGACAAAAATATGTTTTTCTTTTGAAAAAATACAAAAAAGGTTCAGATTTAAAAATGGTTTTTAAAAATGCCCACACAGAGAGAGATTGGAAGCTGTTTTGATAAATTTTCAAAAGGAAAGTATTATATGTAAATTAAAAAAACAAATGTTTAAATGGAAAAACTCCCCATTTGCATGCGTGATTCCCTGCAATGTATTCGGCTGGCTGTTAAAAGGTTGAGCAGCTAAATGGGCTGGGCTTCTTTGAAAGCAGATTTGTGTGCCTTTTGATATGGATGAATTCTACTCCATTGTTTTTTTGGACCACACGAAATTTGGACGCACAAACTTGAAGGATGTTTTGATTTGATTTGATTTGCGAGGAAATATCCTGTGCACATCGACTAGCTGTGACACCCCCGTCTCGTATAGACTTGGCTAATACGAGATGGGTTGCCACTATTTGAATTGCAACAACATCATTGAAGATATTTTACAATCCAACGGTAGCACATTGCGAATACATAAGTATTTCAAACCCAAGTTCATTACAAAAGCCGTAGGAGGCATTCCTCGCGGCAATTCAAACATCACAAAGTCTTTTAGAGGAATCAAAATAACTAAGTCTTAGCGGAAGCATCTCCATCTCCTAGTTGGGAACTAGGCTCGAGACCCTACGCTTGGTGATCCTCATCTTCATCTCCTTGAACGTCCTCTTCTCCTTCGGGAAACCATTCGTCTTCTCCTGCTTGGGCTTCATCTTCTAGGGGGGGGGGTAAAAAAAAAGGGTGAGTACAAACGTACTCAACAAGTCTCGGGAAATATTTATAAATGTAGGTCATCAAGGGCGGTTGGGGCTTATTGGTATAAAAAAAAGACTTTTAAATTTCTAAGTGTCCCATTCCTGTTAGCAGAGGTCCCAACCTCCACTAACTGATAAGTAGTAATTTTTATTTATTTTTCAAAGTTCAATCTCAACCATTTCATCAACTCCACATCTTCTCATTTTCCACAACAATCCATCCATCTTCACACTCTTATCTTTTCTTTGGTACTGGCCTGCCCCTCCATCGGGAAGGTTTTCCCACAACATCAAAACATATTTTTATCTCTCAACCTAGGGTTGAACCTTTCCCTCTCTCTATGAAGCCATTTCGACTTCCCGAACTACACAAGTTCGTTGCCGACCACGAAGGCTGGCCGTACACCCCTAGGGTGCACTCTGGTAACGCTTCCCAACCCTCAACTTATTTTCTTGATGAAAATCATAACCAAACACTACGCATGGGCAACTATCATGGCACGCGCCCATAACCGGGGGCACGGCTGTTCGAACAGTTCATACTTCTGCAGAAGGTGTACACTTTACCCTTACGTCGCGAACTACTCCTTGTTTGCAAGGCAAGGAGGCTCACTACAAGGCATTTCTCCAGCCGACCTAGGATAGCTCATTGCCACATAGACGGGTCCAACCAAGGATCCATTGGCCCTCGGCCCCCTTCTCCTCTGAAATACCAAGGGTGCTCAATTCCCCTTTCACCTCTCCCTACCACCTTTCTTCATAACCATCACAATCTCATACGGCTCCTTGAGCCCAAAACTAACCACGGAGTCACCCTGGCATTTCACATCTACTGGCAATCAGGCGATCCTAAACCCACTAGGTACTCAACCAGGGACACCCCATAATGTCCGTAAGGTTGCACTTTGGTGTGCATGACGTTTTTCCCAAGGAATCGGTCCTTATGCGCCACTTGAAGTCGAACCCCGAAAGGTGATGACGACTCATGGCAAGTTTTTACCCAAAACACCCTTCTTTTGTAACCATTTTCTTCTAACTCGGCACTCTGTACCAGTTTTCAAAACAATCTTTCAAATCCCATTTTCAAGCCACACGCTTCGTTCATTTGCAATCATGTAATGTAATAAAAGTAAAGACGGGGTTTGATCACGGACAACCCACATCACGATACTAGGATGGGGTCATCGTAACCATCATGGCGACAAGGTCAATAGGGTTCTCAATTATCAAGGATAGGCTAAGTGCAACAATTTTAGGTTTCATTGACGTTCTCGCGAAGGCGATCGTCATGAATTTCAAGTGTATGTGTGCGTGTGTCCTAAACATGCATCTTTATAAAATTAAGTTAACAAACATGGGATCAAGCATGATCAAAGGGAGACTTGCCTTTATCTGGATAATACTCAGGGTCTTCGGGATTGAATTCTTGCGGATCTTCGACGTCGGTAACTATGGTACAAATAACATCACATAAATAGAAGCATAAAAAAGTTTTGGGAAAAACATTTTTATTTCATCCTAAATTAAAGTTCATAATTTTATGAATTTATAGAAATTTGAACGGAGCGATTCGGAGCTATGACGGATTTTATATAATTTTTTGAAGTTTAAACATTTTCTGAAAATGACAAGAGGTACTGTGTGCTATTGGGCTAAATGGGCTGACTGAAAATAATTTCGGAAAATGGGAAAATGTACTGTTTAAGGAGGCTGGGCCGGCCTGTTTACTGAATGGGCTGTGCTGGTATTAATTCCCGAAAATAGAAAATGCTACTATTTGGGATGGGCTAGCTGATTCGGCCCAGGGGGAAAACAGCACACTGGACGGGCCCGCTGGCAGTGGAACAGGGAGGGTGTCATGCTGCAGGCTAGTGGCTGACGTGTGGGGCCCAACTGGCAGTGGAACAGGGGCCGAACAGTAGACGATGGCCGGAGGTTGAAGACGACCTTCAACGGCCGAAACTTCTACGGGGCATAACTTCTTCATACTAACTCCGATTGATCCCAAATTTTAACCGTAGGTTCTACATACTATGATTAACATTATGTACGGTTGGATTTTCAATTAGAGCTACGGTTTGTCCATAATTAAAAAGGGGGTAAACTAACAGAGAGGTGGCGTCGAGGGCCATAGGGGTGCTCCGGCGACCAACGGAGGACATTTTCACGGGATTAGAGATAGCAGTAAACTATCCATGGTCTCTGATCTACCTACATTGGTTCCTACGAAGCTACCCACGGTGAAGCCTAAAGGTTTCCATAGTTCAATGTCGTCGGCGAGTTCCGATGGCGTTCCACCATGGCTACCCCATGGAACACGAATGGTAGGGCATAAGTAAGCTACTGCTACAAAGGATTAGGAGGAAGTTTTACCTATGGTCGAAACAAGGCGCGGCGGCGTCGACACGGGTCCCCGGTGAAGGTGCGGTTCCGGCGTCGGCGGCTGCGGAAATGAAGACAACAGAGGGTGCTGGTCATGTTCCCGCTAATGGTACAAGGAATGGAGCAACGAGGAGGGAGATCTCGACGTACCCGAAAGTGGCGATGAGGTGCTTGTGACGGACGACGGTGAACTCAAGTGCTCCGAGGGGGTTGGCAGTGGACTAGGGATTGAATGAGCATGTGTGCAGGCCGCGGTTGAGCTCGGGGGACTCTTAAACGCGCGTGGCGGCATGGGCGACGATGTGAGGTGATTAATGGAGGGGTACGGCGACGCACGTCGGAGCAGGGAGCGGAGCAGGTGAAGGGCGTGCTGGAGCTGACGTTCGGCCGAGCTAGGGTGGTTGGAGGTGACAAGCACGGGTACAAGGGCGACGAAGGACCGGGCGACAGAGAGAGAAATCTGACGGTCTGAGCGGGGCATCGGAGTGGCTGTGATGGTAGGGACTGTGCGCTGACGTGGGGGCGCGCACGTGCGTGCGGGCGTTGGCTGGTGCGAGCGGCGAGCGCAGGTGTTGGCGTGGGCAGGGTTGGTGAGTCCACGGTGCACAGTGCGGGCAGCATGGGCGTCACAAACCTTCCCCCCTTACAAAAATCTCGTCCCGAGATTTTACATACCAGTGAATAGGTCAGGGTACTCCGCTTGCAAGTGATCTTCTCTTTCCCATGTAGCCTCTTCCTCCGTGTGGTTACTCCATTGCACTTTATAAAACTTTGTAATCTTTCTCCTAGTCTGGCTCTCTTTCTCATCGAGGATTCGGATTGGTTGTTCTTCATAAGTTAGATTTTCCCCAAGGGTCACTCCTTCCAAGGGTACTTGCTCTCCCGGAATCCGTAGGCATTTCTTTAGTTGTGACACGTGGAACACATTGTGCACATCAGACAGTGAGGCGGGTAGTTCTAGTTGATATGCCACTTCTCCTTTTCGAGCGGTTATAGGATATGGGCCTATATATCGAGGTGCTAGTTTTCCGGAGATTCCAAACCTCCTGACACCTCGTAAGGGTGATACCCGCAGATAAACATGATCTCCAACTTCAAACTCGAGATGGCGACGACGATTATCTGCATAGCTCTTCTGTCGGCTTTGGGCTACTTGGAGCCTATTTCGAATGATCTTGACTTGGTCTTCGGCCGACTGTATAACATCTGGCCCAAACACCAGGTTGGAACTAGTGGTATCCCAGCACAAAGGGGTTCTACACTTTCTTCCATATAACGCCTCGTTAGGCGACATTTGTATACTAGCTTGATAACTGTTATTGTAGGAAAATTCAGCATAGGGTAAGCATAGATCCCATGTGCGGGCAAATTCCAAGGCACATGCCCTCAACATGTCTTCTAGTATTTGGTTTACCCTTTCTGTTTGGCCATCTGTCTGAGGATGGTAAGCCGTACTGAAATTTAGGTGAGTGCCCATGGCTTCATGTAACTGTTCCCAAAATCTTGAGGTAAACTGGGTACCTCTATCTGAGACTATCTTCTTGGGTACACCATGTTGGCATACTATTCGGCTCATATATAGCTCAGCTAGCTGTTTACCATTGAAGGTAGTTTTGACCGGTAGAAAGTGTGCTACCTTGGTCAGACGATCCACAATTACCCAAATAGAGTCATAACCTCGTTGAGTCCTGGGTAGTCCTGTTATAAAGTCCATACCAATTTCTTCCCATTTCCACTCTGGTGTGTGAAGGGGCTGTAATAAACCGGCGGGTTTCTGATGTTCGGCTTTTACTCGTTGGCATGTGTCGCACTTAGCGACATACTCGGCAACATCCTTCTTCATTCCAGACCACCAATAGTGTTGTCGGAGGTCTTGGTACATTTTAGTACTTCCGGGATGTATGGAGTAGGCTGACTCATGAGCTTCTTTCAGAATGAGGTCTCTAATCCCTTCTTTGTTTGGAACACAAATCCGTTGACTAATCCATAGGGTTCCTTGGTCATCAATCTTAAATTCAGGATTCTTGCCTTCTGACATACCTTCCTTGATATGCTTGATTTCTTCATCTTCTTTCTGTGCTTCTTGGATCCGCATCTCTAGTGTGGGTTGTACCACTAGGGTAGCTAAGGTACCAGGTGGTACTATGGTGAGGCGAAGTCTTTCAATTTCTTTACATATTTGGTCTTGATTGGTTTGCACTAATGCCATATTGCAATAAGCTCTTCGGCTTAAGGCGTCAGCGACCACATTAGCTTTTCCTGGATGGTAGTGAATACTGAGATCATAATCCTTGATCAATTCTAGCCATCTTCTTTGCCTTAGGTTCAATTCTGTCTGAGTAAAAATATACTTTAGACTTTTGTGGTCTGTGTAAACCTCACATCTATTGCCGAGAAGGTAATGCCTCCAAATTTTTAAAGCATGCACAACTGCAGCCAATTCCAAATCATGAGTAGGATAGTTTTGCTCATGAGGTCTTAATTGTCTCGAAGCATATGCTACCACTCGACGATCTTGCATCAAGACACATCCTAGGCCTTTTCGAGATGCATCGCAATAGATCTCGAAATCTTTTCTGATGTCTGGTAGTGTTAGTACTGGGGCTGTGGTAAGCTTCTGCTTTAATTCTTGAAAGCTCTCCTCACATGCTGGTGTCCATTCAAACTTCTTCTCTTTCTTGAGTAGCTCAGTCATTGGCTTGGAAATCTTGGAAAAACCTTCGATGAATCTTCTATAATAACCAGCAAAGCCTAGGAAACTCCTTACCTCCGAGACATTTTTGGGGGCTTGCCAGGTTACTACGGCTTCTATCTTGCTAGGGTCAACTTCAATGCCTTTTGCAGTTATGACATGACCTAGAAAGGCAACTTGGTCTAACCAAAACTCACACTTGGAGAATTTGGCATACAACTGGTGTTCCCTTAATTTTTGTAGGACCACTTGCAGATGATTGGCGTGCTCTTTCTTGCTCTTGGAATAAATCAATATGTCATCGATGAAAACTACAACAAACTTATCCAAGTATTCCATGAAAACAGTGTTCATTAAGGTCATAAAATATGCTGGGGCATTCGTTAATCCGAAGGACATCACTGTGTACTCATATAAACCATAACGGGTGATAAAAGCGGTCTTGGGGATATCTTGGGGCCTAATCTTCAACTGATGGTACCCTGATCTGAGATCTATTTTTGAAAACACCGTTGCTCCGGTTAGCTGGTCAAAGAGATCATCAATCCTTGGTAGAGGATACTTGTTCTTGATGGTGGCCTCATTTAAGGCTCGGTAGTCAACACACATGCGTTCTGATCCGTCCTTCTTCTTGACTAGTAGGACGGGTGCTCCCCAAGGTGAAGTACTAGGGCGCACAAATCCCAAGCCTTGAAGTTCTTCTATCTGTTTCTTAACCTCCGCCAATTCATTTGCGGCCATTCTATAGGGTCTCTTCGATATGGGAGCCGTGCCAGGGGCAAGTTCGATGGAGAACTCGATATCCCTATCCGGGGGCATTCCAGGAAGTTCTTCAGGGAAAACATCGGGATATTCATTCACTATTGGTACTTCTTCCATGCTGCTAACTTGAACATTATGCACTATAGGTTGGGCTCTAGTCCCTTCTTCCATTCGACATGTGACATCATTCCCATTGGGGTCTGTTAAAGTTACTGTTCTTTTGGAACAATTTATACGACCATGGTTTTTCGAAAGCCAATTCATCCCAAGGATAAGATCCAATCCTTGAGTAGGGAGTATGATGGGGTTAACCACAAAGATGACCCCTTGAAACTCTAGGCTTAGCTTTGGACAGAAATGTTCAACTTCAATTTCACCGCAAGGTGAGCGAACACACAATTTTGTTTTCATAGGATGTGTCTTCCAACTATGTTTATCCACAATTTTCTTGGAGATGAAAGAATGTGATGCACCAGAATCAAACAATACTATAACAGGTATGGAGTTGAGCAAAAACATACCCATGACAACTTCTGGGGCTTCTTGTGCTGTTTCTGCTTGGACATGGTTGACTCTTCCTCTGCCATAATTGTTGGTGGCACGAGAGGCTTGCGCACTTGCAGCTGGTGCAACTCGGACTTGTCCTGCTGGTGGAGCACGTGCAGTGCTGACGTTGGAACGTGCAGGGGCCATGTTAGCCTGATTATGTGGACAGTTTCGGGCCATGTGACCAAAATTGCGGCAGACATAGCACTGAATGGCTGCTTGGTTGAAGTTTCTTGCTGGTGTAGTGAAGGAGCTAGTGTTGCCTCCTCCTAGGTTGTTGTAGATGGGTTTGGTAGGTGGAGCTTGGTTGAAACGGGGCACTGGAGGGCGGTAAGTGGATTGGTTTTGGCGAGGACTAGGGTTGTTGGAGTACTGTTGGGATGGAACTGGGTTCTGGGTGGATGGGGTTAGACGGGCTCGAGGGTGGCTTCGAGATGAAGCTCCCTGCTGAAAATTTTTCCGCTTGCGAAACTCCTCGGCATCCTTCCGGGCACTCTCAATTAGTAGAGCCTTGTTCACTAGGATCTGGAATGTAGGGAAATCAAGGCCTACTAATTGGACTCTCAGTCCTGAATTTACTCCTTTTAGAAATCTTCTTATCTTCTTCTTTTCAGTATCTACCTCGTCGAGGGCATACCGGGACATCTTGTTGAAGCGGGTCAGATAATCTGTCATAGTGGAAGCTCCTTGGCGAAGTTGATCAAACTCTGCACGCTTCAACTCCATGAGGCTTTCGGGGATGAAAGCTGTCTTGAAGGCCTCGGAGAACTCGACCCACCCAATTGCTGCAGCATTAGCATGGGTGGCACAATAATTTTCCCACCACAAGGCGGCGGGTCCACGGAGTTGATTTGTGGCATATAATACCTTCTCTCTAGGAGTGCATTGGACCAAGTCTAGTTTCCTTTCCACATCACGGAGCCAATCATCAGCTTCCACTGGCTCGACTGTCTGAGAGAACTCTGGTGGGTGAGATCGAAGAAATTCTGTTAGCTTGGCTCTTCCCTGAGGTTGGGCAAGGTGTGGGGCAAGATCTTGACGGATCTCGGCAAATCCATGAGCTAGGCCTTGGAGTACTTGGGTTTGGATAGCCATTAATTGGGCCATGTTAGGTGGTGGTGGTGGGGGAACATTCTCTTGCTGCTCTGGCTCATTAAGGCTTCCTCCATCTTCTGAGGCTGCATCTTCAGGTGGCTGATTCTGAGGAGCCATGCTGAATAGCGTGGGCCTCATGGCTCCAGAAGTGATGAGTCATTGTCAACGATAGTCAACGAGGACTGAAGAAGAGAAGAGATCTGCTGTTTCATGGGCCGCGTGTGACTCAGGTACACGGGCAGCGAGCGACTGTCGGGCAGAGGAGGCTGCGAAGTCGGGCTGGCCCAATCCGGGTGCATGGGCCAGAAGCAGTAGAAGACCCACTGGGCTGTTGACCAGGACTGACTCAGGTACACGGGCGGTGAGCGATTGCCGGGCTGAGAGAGTTGCGGAGTCGGGCCGGCCCAATCCGGGTACCTGGTGCAAAGCTGGTGGAGGCTTTGTCAGTTTCGGCGTAAAACTGACAACCATTGATTCTGTATCCGACTGTCCAGAAGAGAAGCCGTAGTCGCTACGAAAACTTAGCTTCCGGATAAGTCATCTGTAACTCTAGGCCCACAGTCAGTCTGTCGTGTCTGTAAAAATACCTAAGGGCAGTAGAGTCTTTTCCGTTATTTTTGAGTCTGTAAAAACCCTAAGGGGCAGGTAGAATATTCCTAGTGTTGGGCTGCCTATAAATAGGACCCCAACCCCTAGGGTTTGGACTACCCTTTTGCTGAAAATCAATACTCCTCCTTTGGGTCACTTTGTTTCTTGCATTCTCTCTCTCCTGTTCATGCGTGAGCCACCAGGCAACAAGCCTTGTTCTTCCTGAAGTTTTTAAGTGATTTTTGTTGTCTGGGAAAGCTTTTAATCTGGCTGTTTTTGCTTGTGCGAAGCATTTTTGTGCACTGCAGTTCATTCTCTGTGCGTGTGGTCAATTTATTTGGAACAGAAGCTTCTCTGTTGTATGTGTTCTTCGTGAGAAGTAGTACTAGTTCTTGCTGTTGCAAGTAGTACTACTACTCTGTAGCAAGTAGTACTACTTTCCTGTAGCTACAGTATGCTAGTACTTTAGTCTTGCTTTTTCTGTGTTGCTTTTTGATCGAGTTGGCAGGGTCAAAGTCCCTTTTCTTGTGTGAAGTCCAACTCTGTGTAGCAGACTTCGAATCTGCAAGCTTCGAGTCTACAGACTTCGAATCAGCAGACTTCGAATCTGCAAGCTTCGAATCTGCAGACTTCGAATCAGCAGACTTCGAATCTGCAGGCTTCGAATCTGCATACTTCGAATCAGCAGACTTCGAATCAGGAGACTTCGAATCTGCAGGCTTCGAATCTGCATACTTCGAATCTGCATACTTCGAATCTGCAGGCTTCGAATCTGCATACTTCGAATCTGCATACTTCGAATCTGCAACCTTCGAATCTGCAACCTTCGAATCTGCAACCTTCGAATCTGCAACCTTCGAATCTGCAACCTCAGAATCTGCAACCTCAGAATCTGCAACCTCAGAATCTTCGACCTCAGAATCAGCAAACTTCGAATCTGCAGACTTAGTCGATTTGTTCTCGCTTTGCTGTTTAGTTTTCTTTTTAAATGCATTGGGTTTTGGGAGTAGGCCATTGATTCGAAAGAATTTTTTAGGCGCCCATTCACCCCCCTCTGGTCGCTACTTTCGGTCCTACAAGTGGTATCAGAGCGAGGTTAGGGTTTTTCCATACCTTAACCGGTTCTAAACCCCAGTAGTGACTATGACGTCTCCAGGCAAGGTCCCGTCCTTGGAAGCCTATGGCTACAATTATTGGAAGACTCGCATGCGAGCCTATCTCATGAGCCAGGGTTCGGACATATGGGACATTTGCGTTCACAGCACGTTTGTCATTCTGCCAGTCGCTGAGCACGGTACTGCTGGTATCATTGCTCAGCATCTGAGCAACAGTAAGGCTGTGAATATTTTGTTTTCTGGATTAGGTCCCACTGAGTTTGAGCGTGTGAGTCATCTCTCCACTGCGAGAGAGATCTGGGCTACCCTCAAGGCACACCATGAGGGAACAGCCCAGGTCAAGGCTCGGCTCTATCAGACCTACCGGCGTGAATATGAGAACTTCACACAGAAGCCGGGTGAATCTGTTGAAGCCTTGTTTGGTCGCTTTCAGTCGATCATTAACAAGCTTCGGGACAACAAGGCTGAGGGTGCTCAGTTAGTCTCAGATCATGAGCAGGCGCTCAAGGTTCTTCATACCTTGGACCCAAAGATCTGGGAGATCAAGGTATCATCTATCGTTGAGAGTACTTCTTACGATACCTTGACCATTTCTGAGTTATTTAGCAAGCTGAAGGCCACTGAGGTAGATATCCAGTTGAGATCAAATCTCACTGGCTCTGGATCAAAATCCCTGGCCCTTGCTACACCTTCTGTTGATCCCTCTGCTGTGAGTTGTGCTGGGTTCTCTTTGATGTCTATCACTGAGGACCAGCTTGAGTTGTTGGGAGATGATGATTTGTGTCTCTTTAATAACCGGGTGCGTCGTGTCTATGATAAAAGAATGTTCAAAAGACACGGCACAAAATCCGGATGCTTTGAATGTGGTGATCCAGGACACTTCATCGCCGACTGCCCCAAGCGCAGTGGATACAAGAAGGGCACCGGCAGCAGCTTCCACGACTCCGGCAAGCATGAGAGCCCCTCCTTCACCAAGGGCAAGCCGAAGACCCGGTTCTTCAAGAAGGCCCTGAAGGACTACCGGCGAGAGAACAAGAAGCGCGACAAGGCCTTCTTCGCCGAGATGGAGAAGAGCTACTCCAAGAGATCCACGTCTTCTTCCTCTTCATCGAGCTCAAGTGATGAGGAGATTACCATCAAGAAGGGGAAGGACAAGGATGATCCGGCGAGCCTCTGCTTCATGGCTTTCGGAGACAAGCCGAAGAGCCGCACACACCAGCGCCGAAGATCCCGCAAGAGCTTCTGCTCCATGGCTCTTGGGGATAGAGAAGAAAAGAGCTCCTCCGACGACTCCGACGACGACGATAGCAAGGTATCATCTTATGAGCGCGAAATTGTCGATTTACTTGAGAGCAATCGTCAGGAGTTAAAATATCGGGAGAAACTGCTTAGGGGGGCTAAGAAAAGGATAGATGAGTTAGAGAGTGAGCTTGCCGTGGCCAACGGTAGGATTGAGAGTCTATCCTCTGCCCCTTGCTTGGGTGATAGCAGTGAGTGCCCGAAGTGCGAGGTGCTTCTGTGTGACCTGTCGACTCTAAAGTCCAGGTACACAGAAAGGGTTGATGAGAGGGACACTTTGGCCACTGAGCTTGAAAGAGCTCAGCTGGGGCTGAAAAATGCTCAAGCCACTGTCGTCGCACCCTGTGTTGATTGCCCATCTCATCTAGCTGCCTTAGCTGAGCTGAAATCCAAGGGTGATGAGCATTTGGGTGATTTAGAGAGGTTGAGAGCTGAGCTTGCGCAGACTAGGCTAGAGCTTGAGACATTGTCAGTTCCACCCACTGTCTGTGAGAACGGTCTGTCTCTTAGAATGGAGTTGATTAAGCTGAAAGCCGAGAAGTCTGTCCAGATAGACAGTGAGTGTGAGACCTGCTTGTCTCAGGTGGAGGTACTAGCTTCCTTGAGAGAGGAGCTAGCTGATTCTCAGAATGAGAACTTTTACCTCCGGTCTATCCTGAGTTGGATCAGTGCCAGAGAGCCACAGCTTGGCATGATGATCCAGCAGTTCAAGAGGAAGGATGGGTTTGGAGTAGGTTACACCTACACCAAGGCTGACTTTGAGAGTGCCCTCAGCCGGGCAGTGGAGTGGAGTAAAATGACTCCAGAGCAGAGGTATCCCAAGACTCACTCCACTGAGTCCTCCCAGGCTTGTCAGCCCAAGGATGGAGTGATCCATGAACCACCCAAAGCTCCACCCAAGAAGCCTATCTGGGTTCCTAAGCCCAAACACCTCCACTCTTCTCTAGACTCTCTTCCTGGACCCTCTCAGCCCAAGAAGACCACACCAAACACTACCAAACCCAAGAACCCCAAGCCTCAACCACATCCCAAGAAGCCTACCTATCATTGTGAGTATTGTCAGAGAGACGGGCATCTTGCGGAGTTTTGCTTCAGGAGGAAGCGGGTTGAGAGAGCAGAGAGGGCTCGTAGTGATCAGGTGCAGTTCTACCAGCAGGGTGGTAGACTGCGTGTTCCTCGGCGCGGGGAGAGGCTAGAGGCCAGGCCGCGTCGTGTAGGTGGTGGTAGAGGAGATGGTTTTCTTACCCGTGCTCCAGTTGGTGGTGTTCGTCCCGGCAGAGTTCCAGACCGTGTTGGCTACGGTTCTGGACCTCGTGGCCGCAGGGTTAGGAAGAACCGTGGACCGCGTTTTGAGCCGCGTTTTGGTCCAAACTCTTTTGATGGTTTTCGCTTTCCATCTTTTGAGCAGATGGCTCGACACTGGTTTAGCTCTTTTGCTAAACCTGGTGCCGGACCATTTGCTCCTACTTACAGACATTGATTGTGCAGGACCGGGGACTGGAGGATGTTTGGATCATGGACTCAGGATGTTCTCGTCACATGACGGGACATCGCAGATGGTTCTCCAGTCTCACTCCCCCGAGCTCCAAAGAATATATCACGTTCGGGAACAGCGGTCAAGGGAAAGTAAGTGGCATAGGCTCAATCAGCATTTCAGACCATTTTTCTTTAAAGAATGTTGCTTTGGTTAAAAATCTGAACTTTAATTTAATCTCTGTTTCGCAACTTCTTGAGGATGGTTTGGAAGTGCGGTTTAAGAAGGGCAATTCTTCTGTGGTTGATTCTAGAGGGTCTTTGGTTTGTCAGATTTTACCTTTCGGTAAAGTTTTTCGAATTGATTTCTCTAGTTCTTTTGGCCCTTCTCGCTGTTTGATTGCTGGATCTTCTTCTGAGCTCTGGAAGTGGCATAGGAGGTTAGGTCATTTGAGTTTTGATCTGCTAGTCAGGTTAAGCTCTATGGACCTCATCCGAGGATTGCCCAAGCTTAAGATGGAGAAGGATCTAGTTTGTCATCCCTGTCGTCATGGGAAAATGGTTGCCGCTTCTCACTCACCTGTGACTCAGGTGATGACTTCGTATCCAGGCGAGCTTTTACATTTGGACACTGTAGGTCCAGCTCGGGTACGCTCAGTTGGTGGGAAGTGGTATGCACTTGTGATTGTTGACGACTTTTCTCGTTTTTCGTGGGTTTTCTTTTTGGAGTCTAAGGATGAAACTTTTCAATTTGTCCATGACCTGATTTTGAAGCTGAAGAATGAGAACAATGGTCGGATGCGAGCAATTCGCTCTGACAACGGCTCTGAGTTCAAGAACTCTCAGTTCGTCAGCTTCTGTGGTGATCAGGGTCTGGACCATCAGTTCTCTTCTCCTTACACTCCCCCACAGAACGGCGTTGTGGAACGAAAGAACCGCACGCTAGTTGAGATGGCCAGGACGATGCTCGATGAGCACAGGACTCCTAGGCGTTTTTTGGGCTGAAGCCATGAACACGGCTTGCTATCTGGCCAACCGCATTTTTCTTAGAGCTTACATTGGTAAGACATCATATGAGTTGCGTTTTGGCAGACAGCCCAAAGTGAGCCACTTGCGAGCGTTTGGCTGCAAGTGCTTCGTGCTCAAGAAGGGAGGGCATTTGGACAAATTTGAGTCTCGTTGCTGGGATGGTGTTTTTCTTGGTTATGCATTGCATTCTCGAGGCTTCCGTGTTTGGAATCTCGAATCCCAGCTGCTTGTCGAGACATGTGAGGTTTCATTTGATGAGTCCTTGCCTTCTTTGACTCCTTCTTTTGAGCTTTCTGGTGATGATGAGCTCGGAGAATCCATCTTCGAGGAAGATGAGGATACTCCAGCTGCTGTTGAGGGTGAGCCTTCTGCATCCCCCAGCAGAGCCCACACCTTCTGTGACTTCGACTGATGATGAGGGCGGACCTCTGATCACTTCTTCCACTTCGATCGAGCCCCGTCAGTCGAGTCCAGAGGTGCCAGCTGCTGACTCCGGTGAGGTGACTTCAGATCACCAGGGAACCCGAGCAGTTCAGCGTGACCACCCCTCAGAGCTCATCATTGGTGATTTGACTGAGAGGACTTTGCGTTCTTCTGCCTCTCTCGCTGTGTTTGCTGAATCTGCGTTTGTTGCATCTTTTGAGCCCAGAGACATTTCTCATGCTCTTTCTGACTCTAATTGGATTAATGCTATGCAAGAAGAGCTTGAGAATTTTGTCCGCAATCGGGTTTGGACACTAGTAGAGCCGCCACCTGGATGCAACCCCATAGGCACCAAGTGGGTATCAAG
>JAAALK010000288.1:82715047-82833718 GCA_019279435.1 Zizania palustris | reverse complement strand
ACGGCACACGCAGCAGCAGCAAAGCTGTACAGGGACAAATACCAGGTGATATGATATGATATGATCGATCTTGCATGCGTGATATCCATGCATTATCGGTTTCATGCGTTCGTATAAAAGATGTTCGGCGATCGAATACGTACAGGCTGCTGGGAAAGGAGTCATAGGCTTAAATGTCTACACGTTTTGGGCCTATCCGCTCACGAACTCCACCGAGGATTCACGAGCCACCCAAAGATGTCAGGATTTCATGTTCAACTGGTACATGCCATCCTTATTTTTTGCATCCAGATTTTAATGCAGGCAAATAAACATGGTTTGTGAAGTGTGATGCTTTGTTTGCAGGATACTGAAACCGTTGGTGTCCGGTGATTACCCACAGGTGATGAAGAGGATTGTCGGTGCTCGTCTTCCATCCTTCACACAAGCCCAGTCTGAAGATGTCAAGGGATCTGTAGATTTCATTGGGTTGAATCACTACTACTCCCTCTACGTGAGTGATCGGCCTTTGGATCATAAGGGTGTTCGCGACTATACAGCGGATATGTCAGTTTACTACAGAGGTGATTCAGGCAGTAGTGTTAGTTTCAAACATGAATCTACGTAGCATCATGCATATCGCCATATTGTCTAATTAATGATCGAATTCCCTCTGATTCTGCAGGCTCCAGAACCGATCCACCAGTTGGTAAGGTAAGTTTTTACATCGATATGATAGATGTTTAGTTTGCCAGACGTGTAGTGCTGGACTGATCCACCAGTGGAGTGCAGCATGCCCCAGCAGCTGTTCCAGATGACCCAGAAGGATTGCAACTCATGATTCAGTACATACAAGAAACTTGTGGGAACATTCCTATTTACATCCACGAGAATGGCAAGTCTAAAAGAGAATATATCGTTATAATTTTTACGCTTTGAAAATTTGTCACCGGTGTGTCGCTAATATGACATAGGTATCGATATTATTGGTATTTTAAAAATTTTAAAATTTGCCAACATTTATGTTTATACTGCTTGTGCCATGTATTCAGGTCATGGATCTAACAACTATACTCTCCAAGACAACGAAAGGGTCGATTACCTCAAGGGCTACATAGGGAGCATACTAACTGCAATGAGGTGAACCATTCACAGAAAAAGGAATAAATAAAGGAAAAAATCTTGAAAGTCTGGCTTCAATAATTTATCACATGAAATTTTGGCTTCGATTAAATCTTGTTTTTTTGCTATTTTGTATGTTTTATTTCTTTTTAATAATTTTAGCAAGATAAAAAAATTGACAGTTATTTAGAAGAGATGAGTAAGGACAATAATCATATACTCAAGGTTTGTAAAGTTTTAAATGATATTTAATCAAAACCAAAATTTTAGGTAGCAAATGATCCAAGTCCGGACTTTTGAGTGATAAATAATCGATCTTTCGGTAGAAAACTCCCAACATTTGACGTAATTTTCAGGCAACTGTTCGCTGCTGTCGTCCCTGAAATCTTGAGGCATGCTGATGTTGATCGTGATGGCTACGAGCTTGATTGTGTGCAGGAATGGCGCCGACGATGAGGGGATACTTCGTGTGGTCGTTGATGGACGTCTTCGAGTACCTGTCAGGGTACAGGGAAGTGTATGGCCTCTACCGCGTCGACATGGACGACGAGACACGGCCGCGGCAGGCCAGGATGTCTGCTCGCTGGTACTCCAGCTTCATCAAGAACTGCAGGGAGACGACGACGGATGTTCAGAGTCAGCTCGCCATGGCAGCAGACTCACGAGCTCAACAATGAGTTACCTGATTCTTAGACGACTGTGCTCTCGCCGCAGATGGAGTAGCAAATACGAGCTAAATACGTATGTGTACTGTAACGCCCGAAGTCTAACGACTTCGAGTTTTATTGAAATTCTGTAAAAAAAATCAAACTGTAAAATGTTCATCACACCACAAACTTCTTACAACAATCAAATTGTAGCTCAAAGGCTACCCTATTACACTGAGAATTAAAATAATAAAAGAACTTAATAAACATCTTGCTTGAAGAATTGCTCCTTGACTAGGACAGCTGCTCTAAGTCTTCGTCTTCATAGGACTCGATATCTAAAAAGTTTTAATCAACAAGAGTGAGTACAAAATGTACTCAACAAGCCACCGAATGCAATATAATGCAAAGATAATATCAAAGGACGGACATATGACTTGTTTTGTGGAAAAACACATTTTGTAGTGAACACATTTGATTAACAGTAATAAAATAATAACATTTCTATCCACTATCTCGAGTAGCACACGTGTGCTCACTCGCTCAACATCCCAACCATCCACAAATAATCATTCATATTTAGATCGTTAAGCTAACTATGGAGAACATCACTGAGTTCACTCATAACCGTGAGCACAACTTTTCGAAAAGATTATACTCTGAACAGAGGTGTATAAATTTATCTACAAGGCACACACTCATCCCTACACACCACAGTGTGTCGAGATGACCCATACCATGAGAACTCATGTCAAAACCCTTCATATGAGTCGGTTCAACACGAGGTCAACCACACTAGGTTTTGTCGACGCTCCATTGGAATCTAACCCAAAAAAAAAGATATAAGCAGATCCCGATTGGCAGATGTAGACCCCCTTTTGTGCCTCATTAGTACAAGTCATCATAAGGAATCTTCTAACTGATGAACTTGCCTCCTCCGCTCGATGCATCATGTTGAAACGAGCCATACTCCAGATTAAGTCTTACCCATCAGACTTATGGTTAGTACGGAAATGTTTTGCAATAGATCCCGCAGACTGGTCCTTATATTACCCTGGGTGCGATCAACCAATGTCCTAGCTTACACTCGGAACCAACTGTACTAATTACTTAGCCACTTTCCAAACATTATCATCAGTTAATAATACCATGAGATGAGAAGTATCAACGGGGAATTATGAGAGATCAAATTACCTACATCTGTCTACAATTATTTATTAGCAAGGCTAAGCAATGTGCTATTACTTAGAGCACTAATTAATATTATGGATCACATCACATCGACAAAGGAAAAATGACTCAAAGCATGACAAGGGTTTTACAAGTACAAGGACATGGGATATAATTAATATTGATAATGATAACATGTTTTATTTATCTAACATGCATATAACCTATGGGTTAATACAATTTAATATTTTTAAAAACATTGGTTCAACATGACCAAGGAGAGGAGTGTGACTTGCCTCTTATGCTTCTGAAAAACCTTTTAACTTTTGATGAAGACTTCCGGGTCTTGCATGAGGTCCTTCAAAGCTTCAAGAACACGAGACTCTACACAACACGCAAAATAGGACGAAAACTCTAAGAAAAACTGAGCAAACAAGACAATAGAATATTCTTATTAGTTAGAGTATTAATTAAGAAGAGTGACAGAGTTTGAATGGAGAAGATAGGAATTTTATAGATTTAAACTCATTCACATGAAGTGAGAGAATTCTTAAGAAAAGAAATAACCACAAGGTTATTCCTTCAGATTAAACGAGGTGGTCTAAAGCAAAAGGAAATGAATAGATTCAAGTAAACCTCATAGAGCGACTGAGATAGAATACGGTCTGTTGAAAGAGATAATCGATGGATTAGATCAAATAAAAGAGAGCAATGCGACATTCGACCATGACAAACAACGAGGGTCGATGATAGATAATAACTACGGTATGAGAAATAGAATGGTACAGTTGAATTTAATTTGAGACAAGGATAATAGATTATATCCTGAAAAAGAAGTGAGGCAGCATACTCCGATTCAATGTAAAGAATGGTGGTGAATGATGGTTTGAAGCAACCAAGACCTTCGAGACATAACATGGTGGAATAAAGGAAGCACTTGGTGTTCTAGGGATAAAGAGTTCCATTTTCAAGGTTGGTTAGATGGAGAACAAAGGAACGACATGGACTGGAATGAAGGAACGATAAATAAAGGCGATGACTCAACACTACTTGAAATGAATGAATGTCAAACCATGGTTATGAGCAATGGAATATGTTAGAACCAATGAGCAAGGATACATACCAAAATCAATAAATAACGTCACTAGGCGGGATAAAATAATAATGACAAGTTATGTCATTCAAAGGCATAAGATAGATTCAACATACTACAAGATTATATCAGAATAAGATCAATGGGTAATAGGTATGGCATCATGGTTGGGACAAATAAGATACCATAGACAACAATTTAATTAAATGGAACAAGAATACAAAGTTTCAATGGTATAACCATCTAGATCAGAATTTATGGATAACAACATGGTATGTCTAACTGGATTAAATAACAAATTATTGAGACATAATGAATTGATATAAATGGATGAGCTAACAATGTATAAAGAATGACATATCAACGGTAATGAAGCATTTGGAATGAATGGTGCCTAGCACCAGATAGATCAACGATTAATTGAATGGAATAGAGCAATAGGAAACCAAAAGCATAACAGGTTGAAATCAACAATTGATCATGAGGTATACAACGATGTGATTAGTGGAGGGACCGAAACCAACTGATACAACAATTTAATTAGACAAGTGGAATATCAGGGAACCATGATATAATAGGTAGACGATTCAACAAGACATACGAAAGACTTGTCAACATGATAATGCATCGTTTGGACTGAACGATACATAGCACAATATAGATTCAACGATTAATTGAATGAACAACAAGAGAGGGAGATGATCCTCATAATGGGAAATTAAATGGGGAGGCTGACGTAGTTGTAGTTGGAAAAGGTCATCCACGAGGAAGGATTCGATAAACGACGGGACCACAACATCTTGATGCTGTACAATTATGAAGACATGCACACGACGAATCGATTAACCGGCCATCAATAACTAGGAACCAAAATACCAAAATCTACAACATGATAGTGAAAATAAAGAGGGGACAGAAGGGTTCTCAGACTGAGGTGAGGAAAAATGATGTAGCCATCTGCGATGGGGAGGGTGATGCTGCGCTAAATGAACATGACTTGCAATAGCATCGATTCCTCCCTTTTTCTATCTGATGCTTCGTTGCACATTTTCCTCTTCAAGATCAATAGCAGGGAGTCAAGGAGGGTGTACTCGCGTGCTTGAGCAGCGAGCATGGGTGGTAGTGCTGCTGCTACGAGGAGCAGCTCCGACGGCTAGGTGGTGGTGCAGCTCTGGCAAGGAGGAGATGGTGCGGGACGGTGGGTTGCTGCATGACAAGTGGGGCGTGGCAGCGAGCAACAAGACGTGGGAGGCGGCCGACAGGGAAAGAGGGGCGGCGGTGGCTCACCGGAGGGGGAGGCGAAGGAAGGGGCGACGTTAGGGCGCTACGAGCAGGGAGAGAGAAGAGGGTGAATCGGTGCGGCAAAGGTGAGGCGGCATGGCGGCAGCCTGGCGGCGGCTACAGTGAGGAAAGGGAGGGGAAGCACCAGGCTAGGAGAAGGAATGCTAGGGATTGTGCCGCAGGCAATTGGAGGTGGATGAAGAAAGGGCAACGGCGCCGGAGAAATCGGGGAAGTGGTTGGGGTGGTGGCTGTGCACGGTGCGGTTACTGCGGTGCGCTAGGGAGAAAATGGAGGGAGGAGAGAGGATGCTGCTCATGGGAGGAAGAAAGAGAGAGAGATGGAGGAGGCTACGGGCCGGGGAGGAAGAAGATGAAACACACGCAGGAAAAGAAAAGGAAAGTTGGATCAATGCATTATAATTTTGTGATTTTAGAGAAATATCATTACAATTCATATATTCAGATTCATATCATTATAATTTTATAGAACTCTAAATTATACCATTAAAAATTTAGAAAATTCCAAAATATGCCATTATAATTTTAGAGAAGTCCAAAATACGTCATTACATTTTGAGGGAGCTACAATTCTAGAATGATATAAATCCAAATATACGAATTGTAATGGAATTCTCCAAAGTCACAAAATTGTGATCTCATAAATCGAATTGTTCCAAAGAAAAAGGGAAGAGAGAGAAGAGGAAAAAGAAAAGGAGAAAAAAGAAAAAATGAAAGAAAAGAAAAGGAGGAAAACAATAGGAAAATATTTTACTAAAAAATAAAATTTGGATTTTTGATAAAAAAGTGAAAATTTTTTGGAAAGTTTGGAATTTAAAATAAATTTAGAAATTTTGGATTTCAAAGAAATAACTCATTAATATTTTAAAGAATAATGAGTGATTCAGAAAATTGAGAAATTTTGTATTCGCGTCGAAATTAGTAATTCCGAACTTGAACACAAAATCACGGCTGAAAATAGATAATCAATTTCTCTGGATTTACAACGAGAAAAGAGAGAGATTTTATTTACTAGAAATTCCTCTAGCCAATTTTATTTAATTTATATTATTTTTAATTGAAATAATTTATCAAATGTTTTATTCAGACAACAATTTTATTGAAACATGTTTTATTAATTAACATTAGAGTTGTGTGGTGAAATGATATTGGTTGTATCTTAATTAATTCTTTTGCATCAAAAATTCTGGAAAATTCTTGGGACACAATTTAGAGCAAGGAGAATACTGGGAAAAATACTCCAACTACGATATATTTTAAACAAAAATTTTAAGCATATATTTTAGCTTTCTTATTTATCGATTTACACTTAATCACTTTCTTAAAATTCATTTATTAATTACTTTATTTTATTTTAACTTTAACGTCTTTTCAGGGCGTTGCATGTACATTTTTTCACATAAACACAAGATAGCCTAAAAAAAGTTCAAGTATCAGCTAGTCCAGTTTGATCGCCTCGTCTGACTGAGTTCGTGCCTCCCGACGTCGCCGCGGCGGCGCGCGGCGAACTTGACGCTCGCCGGAGCTACGCCTGCGAAGTCTCGAGGCGAAGGCGTTGGTTGAGTCGTGCGAGGCCGCGGCGCCTGCTAGGCTGCTACGGCTGCTGCTCGCCGTGAGCCCGTGACAACCTGTCGCCTCTATCACATGCTGCAGTGCCATGTCTAGTCAGTATGAAACTGCACAAAATCACAGATTTCATATTCGTTTCGAAATTTGAATTGCGGCTACACGGCCAAATCCGGTCCAAACTCCAAACCGGTGAACAGATGTCAAATGAGGATCATGTGTGTATGCACGCCGTACCGTGCACTGTTCGTCTGTTCTTGTGTGCTAGCTACAGCAGGCTACAGCTTCCAGTAGAGGCGAGCGCGGTGGAGGAGGCCGGAGACGACGGCCCAGAACAAGATCTGCGTGAAGAGGACGTCGAGGAGGATGCCCACCCGGGTGGAGTGCCACACTCTGACGAACACATGCTTCCTCACCCAGTAAACCTGCAGCAGAAGCAGCAGCAGCTAGCAGCAGCGTGAGCTTCTACTGAAGAAAACAACCGATCCAGTTCAGCTCCTCTGCTGCGATCGGATCGGAGGGCTTGTAGAGCTTCAGTTACCAGTGTGTTGTTGGTGGTCTCGTAGTACCACCCGTTGAGGAACCCTTCGAAGATGCCTGCCGCCGCCATGACATACACCAGCATCGCGTTCATGCCGACCCACTGCAGGGGCGACAATGGGTGGCGCAGATTCAGAACGTCGACCTAGAATTTCAACAAATGTACAAGACCATCAAGCCAATGAGCTGAAACTGAACATTGCACTCAGAAGGAAGCTCAAGTCACTGAGCTGTCATGTACGTATATGCCGTTTTCTGAATCTGAATCTGATTGTATATGTGTGATAGTATAAGATTTGAATCTTTGAGCTTTATTTCCCATGATTTTTTGCACACCAACTTAAGGATTCTTGAAGGTCTTTACCAAGAAGTAGAACAGGCAGAACACAATTCCAGCTGCACCGGCAGTAACACAAATGTAACTGGAGGTGTACAGTTGTTTGTTCAGAGGAATTGCTGCAATAAAACGAGAGTAAAAGTCATGAAGCAAGGGGAGGGAGAAATGGAATAAAAAAAGAGAGAGTTATGCTCATATGCTGTACCATGTGAAAAGTGCAGAATGAGTCCAAGAGCAAGCAGAGATATGCCCATGATAAACCACTGCTTTAGTCTGTCTGTGTGTCTCTGAAGTTTCAGCAAAAATAAACTTGTCAGAAGTTTGTTCCAGCCTCTGCCTTTCACAACATTAAGAACCAAAGCATGAAACGAGATAACCTTCATATGAACAAGCACATGCCCATAGTGCACCCCGACGATCGTACTCAACACCGCAGATAGTGAGCTACAAAGATCAATGGATGAATGGTGAGAATTGGGAACTTAAAGATCACATATTCACATCCGATTAGTATTCGACAGATGAATAAAACCTTAGGATCCCTTCAGGTTCAAACGGCGCAGCGCACCATGCCGGGGCATCAGTTTTAGGAGGTCCTTCATGTGGGGAATCATCAGTACAGGCCTGCATTAACCATCAACCAATATAGGAATTTAATAAACCTGTGAAAATAATGGCTCAGAATAGCATGTGGTTTTGTCGGAAATCAGAACACACACCCTGTGCCTCCTCCATGCTGGTTTGTGGTACATATGATTGATGCCAAGAAGTTGACGGTCAATGTAACCTACAGCATTGCAAGGAGGATCTAAGTTTCCCCTTGTACCACATGTGACCTGAAACATCAGGAAACATGCATGGAATATGAGCTCATTTCGACAAAAGAATATTTATAGTTGTTCGAATGCAAAAGATACACACTACCATTTCAGAAATTCAGCTTTATGAGCAATTGTAGTAACATTTGTATATTGATCGAACAAACCTACTTTAGTACAAAAAATTGCAATCGTAATTTCATGAAATAAACAACCTAATAGGGACTTCAAAGTTCAGGTAACAACTTGATGTATACAACACATTGTAACTTGTATGAAGGAGAGTACCTCAATGCAACAATGAAATTTCCACAAAAAAGGATGTAATGACAAAGGTTGAATAATCTCATACTGTTAAGACTTTCCCGT
The DNA here is from genome assembly GCA_019279435.1 of Zizania palustris. NCBI lineage: Eukaryota > Viridiplantae > Streptophyta > Magnoliopsida > Poales > Poaceae > Zizania > Zizania palustris. The sequence continues at coordinate 82,824,778 of JAAALK010000288.1, read as the reverse complement.
AGTTTGGATTTTTGGCATCTGACACTCTGAACTCCCAGTCCGGGACATAGATGCCATAAACAAGGGACAGGTAGATCACAAGGATGAAGCATGCAACAATCCTTGCAAATACACAGCACACAATTAGTTTGTGTCCAGATGAAATCTTTTGCAAATCACAAAACAATAAGGGTAATTTTACAGTCTATGAGGAGGTACCAGGAGGTACCATATTTTTCAGTGTTAATTTTGGTACCTCCTGGTACCTTATATGTCAGGAGATACCAAAATTAACACTGAAAAATGTGGTACCTCCTGGTACCTCCTCATAGACTGTAAAATTTCTCAAACAATAAAGCTTGCATACCATTGGGAGAAGTACATTCTGAAGATTGAAAAGCCTGAACTTGCCTGGTCCTGAACCTTTGCATTCTTCGTTACGATTTCTAGAACTGCAACCACCAGGTATGCAAGAGCAATCCTTTGGAGAATACCACACCATCTTATGTGCTTCATGTCAACTCCGTAAGTCAATTCATCAGGTGCATGGGAGTAACCACCTGAATTCGGCAATCAAATGCTAATGTGTTAGACTTCCTCTATCTAGATGGGGGAACTTGAAATCAATTATGTAGAGAATGACCTTGCAACAGAATTCCCCAAAAGAGCAGCTTCAGTGTCCTGATCACTACTCTCCGCACAGCTCGACCGCGGTCTGGAATTCTCTGCATGTTTGCTTCAGGTAAAAGTTCAGACCAAGAAACTTCAGAGCTCAACGGGTAATTATAAAGACAAAACAGGTTGAGAAGAGGCAAGGGGTAAAGATCATCAGCCTGAATTTCTGTTCAGTAATGTTGAGTTCAAATTTGAATGCCACTCGTGCAAGATGAGAGATTTGATAATTTGTTCACATCAAAAAGTGGTTTCATATTTTTGCCATTCTAATTCGCATGTCATTGAGCTCAATAGTTCTACATGTCATTGTCTTATAGTAGCATCATAATCAAAAGATCATTTTGAGAGTGAAAAATTATCGATTTTTTTCAGTGCGAGACTTGATATCTAATATAGTTTGTATAAACAAAAAGAAAAAACAAAACTGAAACTGAAACTGAAACGAGATAATACGCAGCAGTACTGGAACCGAAGACAAAAGATTGGACCTTGAGGGAGAGGGGAATAGCCATGCCAACGATGAAGAGGAAGAAGGGCATGACGAAGTCGGCGAGGTTGCAGCCATTCCACGGCGCATGCCCGATCACCGGCCACTCGCCGCCGGCGCCGTCCACCAGGATCATCAGCTGCACCGAAACGCCAAGAGCACATAATCTCGTGAGAAAGAGAAACAACAGCCAGCAGGACAGCGAGCAGGCAAGGTCCAGAGAGCCACTGATTTACAGCGACGGTGAGGCCACGGAAGACGTCGAGTGACGCGACCCGTCTGCTCCGCCGAGGCGCCTTCTCGTCCTCGTCGACGCCGTCCACCTCGCTCGCCGGGTGGCCACGGAGCCGGTCAGGATCCTCCTCCGCGTCCACGTCCTTACGGCCGCCGTCCATCCCCACCGGAGCTGGGAGCAAACAATCGAACAGCAGCAGCAGCAGCAGTGCCACAGCTAGCCGCCGAGGTCGACGATTTGGTGGATAAGAAGAGTGGATATTACGATTCCGATGGATTCCGCCGGGAAGCAATTAATCAAGCAAGCAACCCCATCACTCATCGGCGGCTACATGGCGAGTTGCCCTGCTTCGCTTGTCCTCGGGACTCTCTCCCGCGTCGCGCCAAGGCCAGCGTATGATTGAAGGTGAAGCCATGGAGAGTGACACCAGTGGTCTCCACTTTCTTTGGCCGTTAATGAGTATTAAAGCGAGATTTTAAACTTTTATACTACATGATTTGATTTCCAACAAATATTCACGAGTATAAACTAGGAGATTGATTTGGGGTAGGAGACAAAAGATTTGCTATTTTGACACTTTAAATAAGTGACGTTTGTATTTTTGACATTCAAAACTATTTTCAGTGACGTAAGTGTTCCTAGATATCAGTCTCAAAAAAGTACCCATCTTTGGAGTGTCAAAATAACAATTTTTTTGATGTAACGGCTATAAAATATTCGAACTCTCACATAGATGAAATACTAAAAATTATAGTACCTCTTCAACAACGTTAAATATTACCTTAAAACCCGTAAAATCACTCTTTTTTTAATAAATGAATAAATTACTTTAAAACGTATAGCCATTTTTCACATTTTTCTTAAATGAATATTACTCCTCACGAATCAACTTAGAATATATAAGTGACAATAAAATTATTTAATTAGATTTTTTATTGTTATATACAAGTTAAAAACGAATTGTATAATTGTTTTAAAACAAAAACAGGCACAAAGATAACGAAGTGCACACGCAAATTCCTAATAGGAAGTGAGGAAATTCCTCGTCGAATGATTCCAGATGTTTGAAATTTCAATCTAGAAATGATAATGAAAATGTAACAATCATCATAAAATCATCTATTGCATGCTTGGTCTGTAGTGGAGCATCAGAATTTTCTCAGGGACTGAAATGTTTTGACGTGAAATTCTGATGAAATTCCAGATGACATCTTACACTCAAAATGCTACCATGTTTACATGCCAAGAGGTTTAACAGGCGAAATGAATATGCCGTTTAAGCCACCCAGGATAACAAGTAAGGTGTGTCCACTTCGTTTGTTCCAAAACTGCCAGCACCAGAAGCTGTCGTAATTGGTGTCCGCGTCATCTTCAGTCCTCTTATGCGACGAATCTGCGCATATTGAGTTTACAATCTGAAGCAAGAATCTAGACCGTAAAGAGCTATAGATTCTGAAAGTAGCTACGGCCGCCAGAATATGTCACAAACAACAGGGCCTATGTACAAAAGGAAGGGAATGGCCTTAGTGAAGCAGTGCACCATCTTGGAACACCTTGAGATCCCCAAAACATGTTCTTTGCAGCCTGTTGTCGGAAACTTGGAATTCCCGGTAGCCTTCCTCCATGGCCCTGCCGTTCTTCAACAGGCCACGAGCAGCAAACCCCATGAGCTCGGAAGGGTTCATGTGGTGTCTGAACCAGTGTGGAACACCAGCATCAGAACAGATCACGGCGCTTTGGGCAACACCTTGCTCCAGAAGTAGTTCAGGTTTGGCTTGCTCAGGTTCCAGGTGTAGTTCGAGCTTGGCTTGCTTTGGTGGCCCTTGGAAGTCTGAAGGTTCTGCTGAAAACATAGAACTCCCCATGCCAAACGCTTCCCAATCAACCTGCTGCCACAGCCGAGTACCGTCATTAAGAGTATCGTGTAGATGATGATGGTGGAGTCCAGATTTCTGCTCCGCTGCCAATCTGTCCACTTCAACCTTCAGTTCCTGCAGTCGCTGCCCAATCCTTTCTGTTGCCTTGTCATACAAATACCTCTAGAAATGTGTTGGGTGTCATCTCTGTTGTCAATGATCAGGTCATCAAAGTTGATTGGGTCACCAACAACCACAATCACCTAAAAGAAACAAAATAGACGGCTTTAGTATCAGTTTTCATATAAACATGGCAATATGATTTGCATCAGTTAATATGCATATTAGTGCACACCCTTTTGCCTGCTCTTGGGATACGTTTTCCAACAGGCATTATATCCTGCATTCCGGTATGCACAAAGGGTATTACAACCGGAAGGCTGTCAGCATCCATTACCAATCTGGCAAACAAAAGGGGGAATTAGGATGGGTGATTGGCACTGACCAAAAGGAAACAATCTTAAAAACCCAAGGCTCGGCAAAATGGTATTCCCTCTAAATCCTTATACAAGTCATTTTGGATGTGTGCACAAGAATAAGAAATCAACTCAAATGACTATTGCCTCTCATTTATTTTGTTTTCGAAGAGGTGAGTTGTTTATTTGTGAAAGGGGTAGCATTTATTTGACAAGGACAAACATGGAAAAAAGATGAAAAAGTGCAGCAAAATTATAAAACGGATTATATTGGGCAAGAGTTGAGGAGGCTAAAATGACTTGTATAAGGAATTAGATGGAGTAAATTTGCGCAAAATGCAGGCTTTATCACAGAAACAAAGATAATTAATGGTAGCATAATTCAGTAATAATCTTCAAACCTCCCAACGCCTCTCTTGGCAGGAGCAATGGTTTTCCCTCCATCCTTTGAGCGACTTCCTTCCGGGAATATATGAACCCATCCACCATTGTTCAGCTTTGAAAGTGCCATATCCATTCCCTGAACAAACAAACAAAATGGTATGATGAGTAAAGAGCAAACCTGATAATGCATTAAAGTGAAACATCCAACCTTATACACATGTTAAAGGAGAATGGCGTAATTTTAAAGTATGAAGCCATCAACAGAATAACTCCTCATGTATTTTCCAAATCCATAGGCAGCATGGAGAACTGATACAAAAATGGTTTGGTATTTCCTTGTGGATAGCTACATCAACCTTTAGCAACAGTTAGATGGATTAGATGGAATTTTGTTCGGACTTAAATGGTGTAGTGCCAGCAATATTCCTCACAAGTATAACATGCTACTGAAAAAATATCTAGTCTCCAAATTGCCTGTCATTTATAGGAAATACGAGTAACTTAAAGCAAACTCAACTGAATAGCTTCCAACAATTCCCTGTAGACTGATACCCTTTCCAGGATGACACTAATCACCAAACCAACCATCCATTTTTCTCACAGTATAACATGAACAAATTTATTATCAATACAAGCTAACATGACACTCTGCCGCACAAATATTTAAGGAAAGAACTTTACACCACTGACCAGCAAGTCGAACAGTCTCAAGAAGGATACCTTTTGGTAGATGCCGTCACCACGAGAAACAGGCAACACCTTAACAGACCTGAAGAATGTAGACAAAATTGGATTTGTAAAGCAACGATCAGTTGCACATAGTGTCCATCTCAGCTTTTTAGCTTCCAACATGACAGATGGTGGGAGAATTGATGCAATTATAAAGGGATCATCCATAGCTGCTACATGATTGCTGACCTAAAATAACAAACAAGATAGAAACACAGAGTAATTAGTGGAATGCATATATGAGAAATGCACAATATGTGTGGCATGTTAAAAATGATATGAGCTAGATTTTCTATTTGTGTAAATTAAGATCTCTTGATAAAACAAGTCATTGAGAAATGTAGACAGATCATAATCTTCTAGAGAAAATAGTACAGTTATTCCATTTGGGTGATGGTTTTGCTCATATTGGGCATTTGGATTTATGAAAAATGATCAGTCTGTCAAACAATAGAGTAATGCATTGACTAGTAGTTTAATTGAAGTCAGCTCATATTGGTTCAATTTCATAACCACAGTGTTTTGCTCTAGTGTAACCATGCAAATGTGGTTTTTCTATTCGCCAAACAGGTAATGAAATATCAGGCGGGGATTGCAAGTTCCAGCCAAGCACAACGATGCCAAAACTAACACCAAAAGTAATAAACAAAATTTAGAGCTGATTTCTGGAACCCAATTCCAAGTGTACTTTGCATTTTGCGTGCAGATCAGTACCTTCTTACGCTGCCAGTTTACAGATGATCATGTGTTCCGACAAAAAAATTACAACATTAAATAACACCATACAAATGATACAAATAACTTAAAACGTTATAAAATAACATTCATCGTAATTTGGTTTTAAAAGTAATACATTGATTTTAAAAATAATATAAATTTTACTAACAATAGAGTGTACATGTCAATGAGAAGCTAGTGGTGGCCACTAGATTCTTGTAATGTAGGTATAAAAAATTCGGGAGCAAAAATAAAAATTGATATTATCAGTAAACAGTATATATGCACGGTGAGTACAGTATCAAAACATACAGACTGATAACGTGAACCTTGAATACAAATTTTGTACATCTGTGGGTGGGAGTTACAGAATATTTGTATATAACCTGCTATAAACACTCTTGCTGATCGACTATCAGCTACAGATGGCCATTTACTGATTAGAACATGATCTCTCCCGACAGGAAACATCTTTTAATGCTGCCATGCATGGTGCATCCTCTTCAGAAAAGGCCGGCAGTTCAATCAAACAAGAAAAGTATTGAACGATTGTTCCAATTACAACATTTTACTGGGGTATGCTACGTATAGTGAAAGGTGGAGAGGAACCTCGTGTCTGTCTATTTACGTGGAATAATAATACACCAATGAAGAAACCATAAATGCAAATCATGAACACCATTGACACAACAAAGTTAGCTTTTTTTCCCCAACCTTGGATTAACAGTACCAAGCTCTAATGAATTCCTTGGTGTACCACTAGATCGAATCTCACAGACAAGTAGACAACCAGCTGGTTAGGCAGCAAAAGAAAGTCATCTTTTCAGTTACTCATCATCATATAATCAGGTGGGCATATGGTACCTTTTCATGGTCATGACGAATTTAGGATGAACAGCACCCAGACTTCTTGACAGCAGAGACATCATCTTTGCCACCAACGTTGATGGAGCAGCAGGGTCATCGCCAATGTCGAGGGCCTTCTTGCTGACCACACGATAGATCTGAGTTAGGACCTCGGTGAAGGCATTCTCTACATTCATGGACGGCGACCAAGACACTTATATATTTTATTATTTTATAAAGTGACATTACAATGAAATATATATATATATTGTGGTAGTGATAAGTTATTTATTTTTACCATATTTACTATTCATAGAATAAATAGTCAACTGGCAAATAAGGTTTTAGTTTAGAGTCGTACCAATAAAAAGAAAAATATGTATATCCCATTATTTTTTCCTAAATACCAAAATTGTTCTCAAAAAGCTTCGTGATTATCTATCACATGCTTAGACGAAATTAACAAATATTATATATATATATATAATGAAAGAAATAGAAATTACAAATTTTTAGTATCATCAATAAATTTTTAATAGTATATACGGAATTTTGTTAAACAAAAGATAATAGAGCATTTGTGTCCTATCCGACGTAAATAATCTACTCTCTCGGTAAAAGTTTACGTTGTAACGTTCTAACTTTATCTTAAAATACTTTGTTTCTTTCTTTTTGTTTATTACCGATTCACAAATCAAAATATTTTAAAATATGTTATTTACTTAAATATCTCGAAAGTATTTTCTTAAATATATAGAAAATAGTTAGGTAGAATTATCTACTGTTTTATATAAAATGATATATATTTTAGTATTATTTTAAAAAATAAAAAGATTGGGTCAAAAATATCTCGTTGTCGAGCCAACGTGGCCCAAAAGGCCCAAGCGTATCGATATCGCTTCGTGAGTTCCGTTCGGACACGTCGAACTCGGCGCCGCTTCGACGGAGATGGGCGGCGCCGCCGCCGTGGCTCTGCTCGCGGCTACTCGCCGGCGCCCTGCTACTTCTCTCTATATATTTCTCTCTAGCGCGGCCCGTGCGGGTCTCCACGACGCGGCCGCCCCAGCGGAGGAGAAAGCGAACACTTGCAGGAGGCGGAGGAGCAGCACCAATCGCCTTCTTGGGCGGGACATCCCCGATGCTTGCGACCCACCCCCTCGCGCCGCGCCGCGGCTGCCTCACCTGGGGGCGCCGGAGGTGAGCCTGATATTCGCTTAAAGTTGTGGTCTTTTTACGCGGTAAATTTAACTATTCATCAATTTTTTATCGTCACCTCTTTAAATGCTATTTTCTTGTTATAATTAATTTTTTGTTACTTTTTGATGAGTCAATTATTTTTTGTCACTTTGTGTCCGGTTACCTGCTATGTCACGTCACCTTCTTCTTCCTCCCTCTCCGTAACTTCTCCCACCGGCCGACTGCCGCCCCCACCCTCGTCCCCGTCGCTTGTCTGCAGCGCCTCACAGTCTCCGCGCCTGTCGGCCTCCGCCCTCGCGCCCTGCTCCCATGCTCGTCAGTCGCAGCTCCCGCAGCCTCCACCTCCACGCGCCGCCGCAGAGGCCTCGGCTGCGGCGCGCGGGGGCGGCGAGGGCGGAGGTTGCGACCAGTGGGCGTGGGAGCAAGGCCACGTGAGGGCGGAGGCCGACGAGCGTGGGGGTAGGGCGCGGAGGCTATAGGGCACGGCCAACAGTGGTGACCGGTGGCTGGGGGCGGGGGTGGTGGCCGGCCGGAGGAGTTGGAAGAGAGAGAGGAAGAGGAGGAAGAAGAATGTGATGTGGCAAAAATGTGACATGGTAAGTGACATGACAGGTGATCATACACAAAGTGGCAAAAAATTAATTGGTCCACGAAGAGAGTGGCAAAAAATTAATTGCAACGAAGAGAATGACATTTGAAGAGGTGACAACGAAGAGGGTGACAAATAGTTAAATTTCCCCTAGAGTAAGTCATAAGGTATGTTTGTATTCTAAACTCTAACGTGGTATTATTTCTTACGCATATTGCCCTTCTCACAAAGCAGGACATTCGAAGAGGCATATTCGAGGGGCTACTGTTTGGGGGAAATAATCCCATCATTCTGCTAATTATGCAAAAAGCTCTGAAGGATACTTCGGAGTCTGCGCGGTCGAAACCCTCCGGTGCTTCGAAGACACACCGAAAAGAAAAGCCCCGAGTGTATGGCGCCAACTATGATGAAGGCCGAAGGAGCCAATCGAAGCCTCTGCAAATAACAACCCCTTTGGCTATCACAAGGACCTCTCTCAGAGCTATGCTTTGGAGGAGTGTTGCCAAATAAGACAAGACGCCTGCTTTACAAAGGCAGGTCACACCCCTTGGACAAGACATGTATTTTACAAGGTATTCACATATGTTTGTACCTTTTTATCTCGACGGAATCTCATGAATAAAGCTCATTATGACAATTGTAACTAGAAGGTAAATCAATATTTTTCTAGTCAATCCCTACCTATAAATCACTTAGGATACGACATAAATTAGAAATACTGTTAGAGCATGGTTTTTTTCTAAAATATCTAAATTTAATTTTAAAAAACTATATAGCAGTGTGGTTGGAGATGCTATTATGCTCCATTGCTATATTGTTTTGAAGAAAAGCTAGCAGCAGGGAGTCCTGCATAGGGATGGCAATCGGGTATGACGGGTACGAGTAGTGCATACCCATACCCGTACCCGTTTACCCAACGGGTAAAAACCCGTGCCCATACTCGTTACCCACGGACGCCGTATACCCGCGGGTATACATGTTTACCCGCGAAAAAAGTGAATGAAAATGAGGATGAGAAGCGACCGATGTGATTCGGCGGCGTGCGGAGGTAAATGCGCGCGGCCACGCAGGCCAGCGCTCGGCAGCCCGGCACGGTCGCACAGGTGGCTTGTAGTGGCACCGAGGAGAGAATGGATGGGAGGGGGTGGCGGCAGGTGAGGGTGGAGGGAGGAGAGAGAAGAAGGATATGGGTATTAGGGTTTCACATTTATTTTTATAGTAATGATAAACAGGTAAACGGGTATGGGTAGTCGATACCTATACCTGTACCCGTTTACCCATCGGGTATGAAATTGAGAACAAACTCGATCCTATTAGGGTTTTTACCCGCGAGGTAAATGGGTAATCGGGTATAATTGCCATCCCTAGTCCTTGCACAGAGGCTCTTCTTACAGGATTTTTCGAAAGGAACTTTTTACATGAGTTCATCCTGCAATTTAAGTTGATGAACAGTTCCTGCTATTATTTTCCAGAGGGATACAATCAAATCTTGCGACGTTGCTTCGCATCGCCAAGCATTGACTTGCCTGCAATTTGCATACTATACCAATTTTGTAAGTTATAACGTGTCACGCAAAAATCGAGTATCTATCTAATCCAATTAAGCTGCTTACATCGCACTCTGTGCTTTTTTCCCGTTACACTATTTGGAAAACGTGAGGACTCAATTATATGGATCTGAATACAGAGTTGTTCTTACGTTTTTTTTCATAAATGAAGGTTTATTGAAATCAGTCGTGAAAAGTGATACAACTGTTTTGAATATACTTTTTTGAATATACTTTCAGCTTCTACATAGCTAAGATGCACAGAACCAAAATTACACACGTTTAACTAACAAAGATAAGTAATCACATGAAGTATTAAAGACCATTAATTCGAAGACCAGAGACCATCAATCCAAAGACTACCTAGATTATCGTTACTCATATTCATGCATAAAACTCTCCATAACCATCTTCTCTAACTTTGACAAGTCACAATAACAAATTCCAACTAGATTTCTAAGGACGGAGCTAATGATCCCCAAAAAAAAAGGAAAATGCTTTTTTGGGGGGTTAAAGATCAACTTTTCATGCATAAAGTGCACTGGATTTTAACCTATTAAAATGCCACGTAAAGCTAACAAGTGTCCTTAGCTTTTTACCTAATGTCGGTTGTTGATTGGCATCATCCAATATAGATTTAACGATTTATCATTTTTAAAATGTGGTTTCGATTGTTTGTTACTTTGACTCATTATTTGTTACTAGTGAGAGGCCCGTGCCTTGCAACGGATGCATAATTTTAATGACAATATATTTAGAACATAATATATTTGTCGAACACATTTATTTAGTAATATTGTGATGATAAGAAACAAAATAATATATTATTGTTCAAAACAATACATGATGAAATTTACTAAAATTTTCCCCACATTAAACTTAATTTTATCTTATTTTTGGGCATTTTTCTTAATTTTTTAGGAATAAATAAAACAGAAAATTAATTTCTTAAATCCTGGAAATTAAAAAAACCAGAAAACAGCCCAAGAGGTAAACTGGCCCAGCCCAGCAGCGTGCACAGCCAGGCCGGCCTCTACCTGGGCCCAGGCCAGGAAAGTGCCACGTGCGCAGGAGCCTAACCTGGGCCTGGGCCAGCAATTTGCCTCCCCGCCTGGGCCTGATTTGGTCCGGATCACCCTGGCCGTCGGATCTCATCCAACGGCTACCCATCAGAAGCGGCAGTATAAAAAACGTTGTAGCCCCGGTGCAAAAACCCTAACCCTAACCCTAACTTTTCTTCTCCCCCTCCCCTCCACCCGGCCCCGAAGCAAGGCGGCGCGGCGGCGGCCAGAGGCCGCCTCGGGCGGCGCCCGAGGCGCGGCGCGCGGCGGCGCGGGCGCGCGGCGGGCGCGCGGCGGCGGCCCGAGGCGCGGGCGCGCGGCGGCACGGCACGCGGCGGCGGCCCGAGGCGCGGGCGCACGGCGGCGAGGGTTTCGCTAGAGGCGCGCGAATCGGCCGGACGGTTTTTACAGGGTGCTACGCGGCGGACGAACCGGACGGTTTTTATGGGGCACGGTTTTTAAAGAGACGGAAGGCACGGAGCGAACGGACGAGTAACTCCGCGCTTTATAATAGTAGAGACTTATTATCCACATAAGTAATTAATAATCAAAGTACACAAAGTATTTAATACTAGATCATCCAATCTCGTCCCGGGGAAACATCCACGTTGCTGCTTTGTATTAAATGTTGTGTATCCTCAAGCTCTACCTCACCTCCTCTCCATTCTTTCCCGCCTTCAAACATCATCTCAATCTGCTCCAGAGTTTTCCCTTTCGTTTCTGGGACGCAGAAATACACAAATGCCACAGAGACAGTCGAGATAACCGCAAAGACAAAGAACATTCCTGCCACTGATATAATGCAGGCCATGAAATGAAATGACATGGAAACTAAGCCACTACTCACTCTACCTCCTACTTGACCAGGTGCCGATGCTTGAGCTCGTAACCTCAAAGGAAATATCTCTGAAGACAAGACCCAACATATTGGTCCCATGCCAATTGAAAAAATGCCACGTTCCCACAAACTGCAAAAAATGCTAGGTCAATCCCATTCTTGGGGAAACAAGCCCAACAGCATGCTTTTGCAATGTGAGTGCAATCCCCAAGACGAATAAGCAAATGGTCATTCCAATGGTGCTTACATAAAGAAGCGGTTTGCGTCCAACTTTATCAATGAGGAAAATTGCAACCAATATGAACACTGTCTTAGTAAAGCCAACAGCCACTGTCTCTGCAAGAAGCTCTTGATCAGACCTAATACCGGCATCTCTGAAAATAGTAGGGCTGTAATAGACAGTTGCATCAATACCCGTAATCTGCTGGAACATTTGAATACCACACCCAGCATATAGCATCCAACGAACAGCAGGAGATGGGTTCAACATCTCCTTCCACACAGCCTTGTCCTCAGATTTCGTCGATTTAAGAATACTCGCTGCTTCCTCAATCTCAGCCAGCCTTTCTTCAACCTGAGCTTCAGACTCACTTATCAGCAGCAACACTGCCCTAGCTTCTGGAACCCTCTTTTTCATCATCAACCACCTGAGGGACTCTGGGATCACAAAAAGTGCAAAGCCAATGAAGACTGATGGGAGTATACCGACACCAAGCATAATCCTACAATTGATGTGCTCCGAAAGGCCTGAGAAAGCATAGTTGGAAACATAACCAAGGAGGATCCCTAAATTGATGCAGATCTCAGGGAGGGATGTGAGAGTCCCACGGGCAGCTGCAGGGGATATCTCAGCAATATAAACTGCAGATATCATGGCACCAAAGCCAATGCACACACCAGCGAGGAGTCTACCAATCATGAGCACGGTGAATGAAGGAGCAAATGTCATTATGGATGCACCAGTCTGGAAGACAATTGCACCAAGACCCATTATCCATTTCCTGCCAATTGCATCAGATGTTCTTCCTCCTGACAGACTTCCCAGGAGTGAAACCACACTAAGACAACCAACTAGAATTTCTTCCTGAAACTCTGGTTATGTGAAGATCTTCCTGAATGTAGATTATTGCTCCACTCATTACACCAACATCTGCAGATAGCAACATGAGCACTGTGTTATAAAATGCTAGAAAGCAGGGAGAATCAATGCTTGGAAGCCATAAGTGATAAACCCATAAAAACTCAGTTGTCCTATTCAGATTCTGACTATTCAGAGCGAGGAATTATCAGAATCATGCATGAGGACCATCCAGAATTCCAGATAGCTCTAGTAACAAAATATTTCCATCAAATCCCAAAAATTGCAGTTTTAACGCCTTTTGTCATTAATCATCAACATCAACAAAGCCTTTTAGTCCCAAGCAAGTTGGGGTAGGCTAGAGTTGAAACCCAACAAGAAGTCACCAAAAAGAGAGAGAGAGAAAGGGGAGGGGAAAAAGCTTTTAAGAGCACTAAAAGGGAAAAGGCCTAATCACAGTTCGGGGACGTGGATAGCTTCTTTCCAAGCACTTCTATCCAAACACAACTCCTTTGGGATATTCCATTCCTTCAAGTCCCTTTTGATTGCCTCCTCCCATGTCAAGTTTGGTCGCCCTCTACCTCTCTTCACATTATTGACCCGTCTTATGATACCTCTGTGCACCGGTGCCTCTGGGGGTCTCCGGTGGACATGCCCAAACCATCTCAACCGGTGTTGCATAAGCTTTTCTTCAATTGGCGCTACTCCTAGCCGATCGCGTATGTCATCGTTTCTCACTCGGTCCAATCTTGTGTGCCCACATATCCAACGCAACATACGCATCTCTGTGACACATAGTTGTTGGATATGCCGCCTCTTAGTAGGCCAACACTCAGCCCCATATAACATAGCAGGCCTAATCGCCGTCCTGTAGAACTTGCCTTTCAACTTCTGTGGCACTCTCTTGTCACATAGGACTCCCGATGCTTGACGCCATTTCATCCACCCCGCTTTGATCCCATGGCTAACATCTTCATCAATATCACCATTGAGTAATAGTTCAAATAATTGAGTAAATGGGTATGAGTAGTTATTAATATCCATATTTATACATGTTTACCTATTGTATATAAAATGAAGAATAAATCCAATCTTAATAGGATTTTTACTCACGAGCAAAGCTGCGCACGGACCCCACACCAAATTTCCCCCCTTAACCACGGGGTGACGAGGGGAAGCAGGCTGCCTAATTGCTGTGTGAAGTGATGGGCCACATATATCGATCTGCTGCCTGGTTGGCAATGCCACTCTATATAGCCAATCTGCTAATCTCAAACATTGTTGCTTATTTTTGTTTGCTGCGAAACAGGGAAGATTACAAGACATTTGTACTACTTGTGATGCTTTTTAATTTTTTCATTCCGATCTGGTAATCTCAAACTTGTGTTGAAGACGTACATTCATACTCCCCATGCTTTTTTTCTGTTTATTTGACGTCAGTTAAGTTGTTGAGCAAATGAAGGTGATGATGCCCACCGGCACCAGTATTTGTTCTCTCGCTCCCATGCATCTACTGAACTCGATCATTTTCCATGTCACCTTTGAACATATATATAGCTAGCTGGCAAAATTTAATGACATGGATACTATCCAGTATGTAGCATTAGGCCAAGGATGCCATTATATTACATTGTATGGACAACCAGCAAATTAACTGTGTGCTGCACTAGCAGCTGGCTCTTAAAGCTTACTCCAATCAATAGTGCAGGTAACTACACACAGCACGTCAATGATCAATGTAGCCGGGTGGCAGCAGGTGATGATCCATCCATCTCTAGGTGATCGCTGGCAACCAATATATATATATATATATATATATATATATATATATATAGAGAGAGAGAGAGAGAGAGAGAGAGAGAGAAATCAAGATTTTCTCGTGAAGGTTATGGAAGCATGCTCTTTAAATTTCACTATCGGAACAGTACTTCAATTCTACTCACGGGACGCATAAATCTGCATGAAAAATGAGCCGCTTTTAATCGTAGTACACTTTTAGCAATTAGCAGTCACTTTCCTACAAGTTTAAGCAAAGACATGGTGGTTTGGACTAATCAATCCTTGCGTACGAAGATAGAAGTTCGCAGAAAGTTCCCCATTACTCATCAACTGCAGCATTCATGTTACTCTAAATTTGCCTCAATTTTCACCCAGACATTTCACATGTTCTTGTAGCTGATGAGGAAAACTCCAACACTTTTCTCAAACAAACAAACAAAAAAAAACTCCAATACTCGTGGAACTTAAACTAGCCATCTGGGACTGGGAGTAATCTTCGCATGTTTCAAGCTTCCAACTCGATCACACAAAAGATTGCTTTTTTTTGCTAGAGCGGGAAGGAAAGCTTGGAGTTGGAGTCATGGCAGGAAGACGAGAAAGAGGAAGGTGAGATGGAGCAGGAGACTGACCGTAACCGAGGAGGATGGCGTTGAGCGAGGCGAAGAGCGCGCAGGTGTAGACGTATCTCTCACCGCTCCGATGCCGGTGGCACTGCGCCTCGGCCGTGCGCGCCCACTCCTCCTCCAGCTCCTCCAGCTCCATCCTCCAGTACTCGCTCTTCGTCGCCGTAGCCACCGGCCACATCTTCGCTGACTCCATCGCCTCCACTGCTCATGTTCAGTTCTGATGCAAGACTTTTATATGCTTCACAGCTAGTGGTACAAAAGAATTGGAGGACCATGAATCCATGATTTCCTTTTGGGGGTGAGTGTTCAATGATCAACGTTTTAAGTAGATCCATTAGGTCAGTTTTGCTTGAGTTCAGACTTCAGAGACAAAGAACAAACCTTGAACTTACAATGAGATGCCCGAATATCTGAAATCTTTCAAATGTTTCAATGCGACAAGAGAGGTTCACTATGATCATAATATAGTGCAAGCTAAACCAAGTTAGACCACCGACCCTATTCAGCTACAAGTTTTGTTTCAAATCTCCCTGTCACTGCCCCTGTGTGATCTATGCTGCTGATGATCCACATTGACAGCGCGAAATTTCAGGATCTTCTGAATGCTTGCAAGATGTTTCACCTCCTTGGATGGTGCTTCGCTGCATTGCTTGCTCTTATTTTCTCCAGAAGGTGTCATCTCATTGTGAATGGGTTTTTGGGGGGCATCTAACATAAAAAAAGGATTAAAACATCAAGCTGTAAAAACTGCACGGGTCAAAGAAAGGTGCTCTTTATACTATCCGCAAACAGGATCTTCGAGCCCTAATAAACTTTGATTAACCTGCCTGCTAACAATGTTAAGACATACTACATCCGTTTCAAAATGTAAATTATCTCAATCTTGCCTAAATTCATCTATAGATCAATAAATTATCTAAATTAATTGATCTATAGATAAATCTAGACAAGACCATAATAACTTATATTTTGAAACAGAAGAAATACATATTAAAAAATATCTATTTATGGTTTAATCATATCCTTGTAAAGGATTCAATAATGTGGGTTAAGGACATGAGGTGCAACTTGCAAGTAGGGGGCCGTCTGATAAAGCTACCATCTAAAATCTTCAAGAAACATGTCAACAACAGCAACTTCACAGGAATCAAATCACTATACTAAAGTAGTGAATGGCATTTAAAAGAGCCGTTTGTTGTATAAAAAGCAAGAAGTTGGGGTGATAGTTTGAAGCACTAACCGGTTTCTGAAAATAAATAGCATGTGCCAACAGTCTCCTCGTATTCTCCAATCTGTCGTTAAATAAGCATTAGCATTCAGCTCGCTCAGCAAGGAGGTAGTGTTTCAATAAGCAAACTGGTTTAAAATTTGGAATCCCAAAGTACAGATTGCTAATCCTCGAGCTATTTTTAATGAAGTGAATGTTAGAAGAAAGAAAAGAAATCAATCAAGTCTGTTAAACAGATGTAACAGTCTTCAGCAAAGTAATCAACAGTAACTGAATTTATGGTTGGCACTAAAGCAACCACAAATAACATATGGAATTTAAATGTGTCGTATCCCCATCTCTCTTAGAACTTTAAAATACACAAATTACACAAATGAACAATGGTAAAGGAGGGAGGGTCCATTAAGCATTAACCCTAAAAAGGTTATGATAAGTTTGGCAAATCAATTGAAAACCTAGCCACTCAAATAGATATTGTTGGGGGAAATAACTTTACCCTAACAGGGTCCAAATGACATTACCTACAAAGCATTTGGAAAGTCGAAGCCTTCTGATGATTCAAAGCCAATAAAACCAGTCGAAGACCCCTTCGTTCTACATGAAGCAAAAACATCCAAGACTACCCGAAGACTACTTTAGAAACCCCAAGACTAAGAACTAATTACAGAGCTATCTAAGCATCGAAGCCCCCTCCAAGACCCTTCAGGCTCCGCCCGAGAAGATGTGTGAAGACTACTTCGGCCGTAAGGCTTCAAAGTTCAAACTATGCTCTGATATCCCTTCGAAGCCCCCCTTCGCAATCCCCCATACTTCGGAGACCACTCCGGTACGAAGCCTCCGGCCTATACTTCGATACGGGCTCAAAGATCTGCGAATCCACTTCAGCATGAAGACCAAAACTAAAGGCCTTCGCCCCTAGTATCAGGACATGTATTTACTTGTGAATTTATCGTTTTGCCCCTTCATAGTCTTGTAAACATAGTCCTCTATGACAGTTATAAGTAGAGAGTAAGATAGTCTTTTTCTCTTGTATTTTGTCTATAAATACTAGGCACCTCCAATGTAAAAAGAACAAAAGATACATAATATGAAAATCACTATGAATTGGACATAAAGTTATTATCCCCTTCAGAGGCCTGAACCAGTATAAAATATTCACTTCATTTAAACCCTTCGAGGTTCAAATCTCCTTTGTAATTAGAAGCCCTCCAAGGCTAATCATATCTGTTTGGCGCAAACGCAATTGCGCCAACAGATATGAAACCCAAGTTTGGGTTTCAACTCTAGCCTACCCCAACTTGCTTAGGATTGAAAGCTTTGAAGAAGAATAACAATACTGCATAGACAGTCCGCAATAACAAAAGCCAAACCGGTTCTAACTATTGATTGTGCAATAAAATAAATGTGATGGTGTCGAAATATTTTTCTCCAATATAATCTCAGATAAATCATGAAGCATGATAGGACTTGCTAGAGGTGTTTCGATGTAATGCTTCTAGTGCACAAAGGGTCTCAATGACCACCAACAAGTCCAAATTCCACATCTCAGGGGCATGATTAAACAATAAGTCGAGCTTTAAACAAGAAACTAAACTAATAAGTTTAATAGGATCAACACAGATAGAATAGACATTGTCCTTTACATAGTAAGTACCAATTTATTTAAAGAAGCATAATATGAAATATGAATAGTACTCACCATCTTCAGGCCATCACCTAATTTCAACATTGGAGTCAATGTATCCAAACCCTGGAAACATGGACCAAAAACCTAGTGTTAAGTACACATAAAGGCACTGAACATACATTATCGAATAGATACAAGCCAACACTTCAGTGATCAAAGAATTGTAAATTCACAAGATAATCTTAAATCATGCGAAAAAAAACTATGGTGTTTGCACATCCATAAATCATGATACCAAAGTCCATAAATTTCAGGGGATCAAACAGCTAAATAAGAAGAATATGTGAATAGATGTGGCAAGATACCATTTTTTAACATGGCGCAACCAAGATTTTCTCTCCAAAACTACCAAATTACAAACACTAGTAGAATTTTGTAGTTGAAATGGTGTCAATTGACAATAGAGATGGTGTAGGAGAAATCTGAATCTGAATGTATGCCAATGAAGGTTGCTCAAATAAATATAAAAATAGCGAAAGGTGACATGGAGAAACCTACTATCAATTTAACAGATAAGAAATAGGCACTCAAGTTCAAATCCGTGAACTGAGCTAAGTTGAATTCTGATTTCTCAAAATAAAGAAGACAAAAAATCTGTGTAACTATGTCCTTTTGTAATTCGGTTCCATTAGTCAATTTTAAACACTAATGGCAACTGGCAAGAGCTATCTAAGTGAGATAACAGGCAGGCAAAGAACTGACTACTACAGCTATATGCCTATATATGCATTCTTGACTTAAGCAAATATGAAGCAAGCTCTTTCTTGATGTTGGTTGTTATGTTCAAAAGAAATTTTAAAGCCATTTATATGTATTACATTTACAACAGTCCATACCACCTATAATTTTATCGTTTAGGAAAAAAATCAAATTTTGTATACTCAAAACATGCACATTTGTACCATTAAGCAACTAATTTTGAGAAGGACCAACTTACAGAGAGTACATATGGAGTTTTTGGTTGTACTTCAGAATAAAGACAATCATCCAACTCTAGCAAGACATACTCTTCTTCTTCTTCCTTTTCCCTTTCCTCTTTCGCAAACTGCATATCTTCCTCGTGTGTCTCTGTCATCTCTGACAAATGAAACCAAGAGTTTTCTCCGAATCAGCAGTAAACCCTAACTTCACCAACCAAATGTATCTGAGAAGTAGGACGATGGTGTAGGAAGGGGGTGCGGTGTGTCAAGGAGACTGGATCGGGGTGGGGAGTGCGGCGCTCGAAGGTGGACTACTAAGCTCAGTCCAAGGAGGAGGCAGAACCGGTCAGTGGAGGCAGGGGAGGGCGTGCCGCGTTGTTTAGGCAGGAGTGGGGGTGGGGTTGCATGGCAGAGGCAGGGTCGGGGGTGAGGGCGGCGTTGCTCGGAGGCGGCAGGGTGAGATCGCAACTACCGGGGGAGTCGGTCGATGTGAACGAGAGAAAGGAATAGATTGTCATGAAACGGATTGGATATCGACTTGTTTTTATATTTTTTCAGATTTAGCTATTTCAGATAAAATCAGATATGAACATAGATACTAACAAATACACATGTAAGTGAATATCCATCAAATACGAATATAATTATGGATATTTATTGAAGTAAAATAAAGAGAAAATAGGCTTACATTCATAACTATATAGTCAACAAATATTAAATCAAGCAATAAATTAAACATGTTGTGACTAAAACAAATACAATTCACAGTGGATATAGATTAATAGTGAACATACTCACAATAGATAATTTAAACTAAAACACTTATATTATTACATGTAGGTTTAATGAACATTTAGGCCACGCAACCAGACTAACAATCTGACATGTCTAGGGATGGCAACGGGTTTGCCTCCATCGGTTTCACCACTCCATTCTGGTCCCCCATTACACACAAAAATACTCATCCCCACACACGGGTAGGAGAATTTTTCCCATCCCATCCCCATGCGGGTATGGGGAACCTGATGGGTCCCGTACCCGAGTTTAGTTACCGCAAACCTGACAATAGCGTTGCAAGCCTACGATTAGTCGCATCATTGCAGTCATCTAGCACCACTGTTTGGGACCGTCACCACCTATCCCACCGCACCCTATGGCTACCGCTGCTTGGAGCAATGGATCCCCTATCGTTGCTTGAGGAGTGGAGGCATGGAGCCCTCACCGTCGTCTAGAGAAATGGATCCCCTATCGCCTAGGTCGTTACTACCTATCCATAAATATATTCTCTAGACGAAGAAAAAAAAGGAAAAAGGAAAAGGGGAGGATTAGGGTGCCGGGAGGAGATCCTTACCTCGCACCACCGCTTGCCGAAGTACGGGAAGAAGCCCGAGCCGTCGTTGCACGCCGCCGCTCGCCGGCTTTTGAGGACGCACACCTCGGTTTCGGGGTTTTCGGCCGCGGCGAACCGGCTCGACTGAGCCTCGCTCGGCCTCGAGTGAGCAGAGAGCTCCAGCGAGCGGGCCCGCAGGCGGCACTCGTCTCTTCGGCGCCGCTGCGCTCTCCGCCGCCCTCTCGCGTTCTCTACGGTGTCGTTGCTCTCACGCGGGCAGAGGGGAAAATGATTTTAGGGTGGAAATTCAGTATAGTACGGCCCAAATTTTGTATAGTATTTTCCAGAATTTCAATGTATGTTTTTTGTTTTAGTATTTTCTGGAAAATTGTAAAATTTCCCCAAGTTAATAGAAAATAAGTTTTGCTGCGGAGAAAATTCTTGTATATTTCATCATGTCGTTGTAGCACTGTTGGTTTTAAGCATTTTTTTAGTATTTTCATGTTATTTATGATTTTATTTAATCTAACGGTTTTATATATATTGGAAATTTCGTGTTATAAATTTTAATTCAGAATTTTGTTTCTATTTTAAACTGTGTATGAATTTTGTATTAAGTCTTTTGTTGTGCATACGCTGTTTAAAAATATTACCATGTTCATTCTGTTATTTAAGTAATGTTTATTTTATTTATTAAATTTGAACCAATGAGATAATTTAATTGGCATGATGAATGTTATATTTTTTAACATCGTGATTTTATCTCCTGATCAACGTTGGTGATGAAATTACTATGATTAAGTTGAATTGATTCTATTTTTGCCCAATAGTGATGTAGAATTAATTCTCCTTTTAAGTATGTCACGTGTTAATTTTAACTAATGTTAAATTTGCATGTGTAATCTTATGTCTGCTATTTAACCTTTGCTAATGCTCCTTGTTAGAAATATGCTAAGTTAGCTCTCCAATATTGAGCCTCTGTCCCACTGAGCATACATAGCCTGTGATCTATGAGGGCCGGTGAGAACCAGGAGGCGTTTGCCACAAAATCACAGGATTTCATAAAAATAAGAATAAAGTACGACATAGATCATACTACATGAAAATTAGTCGTAAGATATTTATCTTATGGTTATTAAGAGCTCCATCATGGAGAGGGTCGGTACACTAACTCTTTTAAGGTGTATGCTAGCATGCTAATTAAGAAACACATACTAAGGATAAGCAACATGGCTTCGAAGTTGAAACGCATGGTCATGGAGCTCAAGGATGATTTTGTCATCCACTTCATTATGACATCATACTAAGGATTTTGATTATTTTTGATTATTTTGTGATCAACTACAACTCGCAGGCAGAGCACTGGAATTTGTAGAAACTGATTTCAAACTGTATGTAAAAATTAAGAAGCGCGCGGTGATTCCGATCACCACGTGCAGCATATATATAGAAGAAGAAGCATTATAAGAGATAATCTAATGATGTTAATGATTTCTCTTATAAGCTCATATGAAGAAACATGATGTCCCGAAAAACGTATGCAAACATTACAAAAAAGAGGGACACCATATGAAAGATTGTGTGTAGTTCCCAAAATGGATGAACGTGAATGGTAAGGATGAAATTACATCAAGTTTTAAGACAATAAAGTTTTAGGTCTTGCTTTCGAGCAACATAAACTTTATTTACCTTCTTTGAAAAACTCTAAGAATAAGAATAAGCGTAAAATAATTGATTACATATCTTCGAAATTATGACACTGTTGTATGGGTCATATTTTGAGGAGGAGGAGGATGATTGGACGTGTAGTTAAGTAGTCAATTCTTCCACATTTTGAATTTTTAGATTTAGATCAATGCATAGATTGCATCGAAGGTAAATCCATCAAACAAATTACAAAAGACGTGAAATGCAGCGCGGGAATTTTAGAAAATAAGTAAAATTTTATTGTTGTAGTAATTTTATCTCATGATCAACGTTGGTGATAAAAGTTACTATCACATGAACTTTTATAGTCCATTTCATGTAATGTTTGTAGATATGACCGTGGAAAGTACTACAGTCGGCATACCCCATATGGCTAAATTCTTTGACCTTTTGTAAAATTTTTATAAAAAAATAGCATAGTAGCCTTGTATTCTATACTGGGTGAACCTCAGAAATATAAAGTGGGAGAAAGGCACAATGGCTCCCTACTATCCCTAATCTTCCTCAACCACTTCTTAACCTCCTATGTTGTGTTTATTCATTGAGGGTCCATTTGATTCGATGAATATTTTTGGATGAGATAGAGTCATCTAATCCAATCAACTATTTGCTTAGAAGACAAAGGTGAATGAAATGACCATCGAGAAGAATATTTCTTCAATAATATAGACGAGCTCATCCAATTCTACATGAGATGATGTATCCTCCCTCTTCCGCTTCGCCAACTCCACTGCCTCCGGCACAGGACTACCCGCATTGGCAACCGCCGCCGTGGGAGTATTACTTGCGTTGGAGGACCGCCGACGGTGTGCAGGAGGACTGCCGAAGGTGCGCAAGCGATAGGGGCGGCGACACGCAAGGGCAAGAGCGACGAGAGAAGTTTCAGCACGCACGTGAGAAAGGCTTTTACTCAATAGCATAGTGGGTAATGTAAAATTTCACTTTACACTAAGAATCTACAGATTTTATAGAAGTTAGGTGCCAATTTTTACTGTTTGATTCAGATTCCTAGCTTTCAAGCTAGGAATTTGGTAAAAACCTCTTAACCAAACACACATGCACGGATACAACGAGATATTTGACAGATATGGATCTTTGCATGAAACACAAACTGGACAATATAATAGCGATAACTAGTCATTTGGCAAGATAGAACGATGATTACAAAGAAAAAGGATGTTGATGTGAGGTCCATCGTCCACAACTGTTACTTCCCATGCAACATAATGATCTGCACGCTCTAAACCTTGTCCCAAAGCTTGTTGCAGACATCAACTGGCGACATCGTCTTGTCAAACTCAAACCTATCTAGTTTTTTCATGTTCTTGTCAACAATATCTGAATGAAATTAAGGACTTTCAAAAGTTTTTATTGGTTGTAAGACAAAGCCGATGGTGAATGAAGTGCAGGAGAAAAATACTAACTGGCTGCCTACTAATTTTAATGAATAGAAATGGACTCGTACTGTTTTATTTGAGGAAAAACAGTAACAAACTGAAAGGATACAGCCAGAAATCTTGTCCTGGTCTTCGAAATTCGCCATGATATTTGTCACTGAAACGCACATAGAAAGCATATTTCTGCATGAAAATGTGGTCAGTTAATTCTCTGAGAATCAGGAGAACAGTAAAGGCAACGCTTCAAAAGTTGAGTTCATATTGATTCAAATTACGTGGCAGAGTTTGCCACAATGATACTGGAGACTCGAGAACCTTCAAAGCAGAGGAATGCAAATACATGAACAATATACTACAACCATAACATCATCCAAAATCTAAATTTGATTAAAAAAACTCCAACCGTCCATTTTGACTTTAATCTTTCACTGTGAATATCAAATCCACCATTTTTGCTGTTGCGCCAACACCAGAGTGCTAGGCATGGTAATAATTAAGAGCTACTCTGTTCTGTCATATGAATAGTTTTAACACTTAAGATTTTAGTGCAGTTATGAAAGTGGAATGCCCTAATATTTAATTAATAGCGAGATGGCTATTCTCCACTCACTGTGCCTTCATCATGTCTTTCTCCTTTTTCTTTACAACATCCTTCCTTTGTTCAATAGAAACTCTTTCACGGTCTAGGTTATGAAGCTCATCACGTACTGCTGTGTTGACAGAGAGCAATATCAGTAAATCAACTTCTTTATTACCACAATGCAACTTTTCAGATGATACAAATTCTGAAGCAAGAACTTATCTTAAATCTTGCCGAAGGACTTGCTCCTCTTGGAGTTTCTCTTCCATCTCTTTTTGCAAAGTGTTCAGTTTATCTTCAGAAATTGTTTCAGAATTTGCCTTTTCTATCTTTTCCTTGCATGATTTTATTTTTTCCTGATACTCTGTTTTGCAAAAGAAACATGCATTTAGATGGAAATTATGTTCTCTAATGTTAAAAAACGTGAAATCCCCGTAGTTCAATCTTCCAATTTTGACATAAGGTTTCAGGCACTGTTGGTCATCGTTAAGTTTGTCCATAGGAGTGCTGCTATGTAAACATGTTGTTTCATTGCCATAACAAAATTATAGTATTATACTTTTATTTGCTTTGTAGTCCTACAGTTGCAGCCAAACAATTGATTGTTCCAGAGTGGGGATTGATAGAAGAATATTGTTTTCTAAAGGAAGGAAAATATTCAGAAGATGCAAACCTGATTGGAAATAGAAAGTTTTAAAGTACTATCCTTTTTTTTGCGCCAGGGGCATCAATTTAAGTTTGCCTTGGGTACTAATCTCATTTCCAGAGTGATTGATATAGAACTGTTTATCTAATTAATTTCAGTCCAGCTTATGACAAGCTTAGATTTTTTTCAAGTAAATAAAACTGGAGATGCCTTTTTTTGATAAAAATGACTTTTTTATGCTAGAATAAAACATGAATTACCCACTAAAAGGCATATTGACCATATTTCCCCAACTCGTTTTGCAACCAACAAGAACACAAATAATTTTAACCATAGTAGAGTCGCAGAGCACGAAACAAAATGAAGTCTCAACAGGGTTGAAGAGACCAGACCTTTCAATTGGACCTCGAGGTCGCTGGACTCCGAGCGGCAGGCGGACTGCAGCATCCGCCCGCCGGCGGAGGCCTGCGCGAGGGCTGCCCCGTCATTGCTTTCTCGGAGCACGCCCACGAGGTCGTCCCCGAGGGATAGGAGGTTGGCCACGTCCACGCGCCTGCCCGCCTCCGCCTGCCATCGGACGCCGGAGCAGAACCCTAAAACCTACCCCCGCTCCCGCCGCGCCTGCAGGCCGGTGGAGAGCAAGCGACACGCAGGGACAACGGGGGTCGGAGGTTGAGGAGATGGGAGGGGGCGGTTGGCGGTCACCGGCAGCTCCCTCCCCTTCGCCGTCTAGCTCGTCGGCGTTTTGGCGCCGCGTGGTCGGTGGGTTAGCTCCGTTTTGGGCCGCCGATCGCCGAGCGCACGAGATTTGAATTGGATCGAGTCGAGCCCAACCACATTCTACACAGTCAGTTGCGCCTCCAGTCTCCGGGCCCACCTGTCAGCTTGCCTAGGACCTGGAGAGTTGGATGGACAGTAGGATTTATGGACGGTTGTGATTTATTTAGACCGTACAAGAGAACTCTAAATAGCTCTACACCCTAAATTTAGATATTATAACTAAAAATAATTTCAATAGATAAAGATTCCATATTTATAGAAATAAAAGAAAAAATATTTAATAAGTAGAATCCATTTATCGATAATAAAAGAATAATAAGGTATAAATAACACACCTAACTTGTTGTAAGTTGTTGAAACCATTTGGTATAAATATTTTTAAATATTTGGTATTAAAAATATTTAATAACACACAAGTTGTAACTTCTACCACAAGAGCGATGCAAATTTTTCTCTAAGAGCATTTCCAAAAGTCTCTCTATCTCACTCTCCAAGTCAAAATTTAGCCAACCAAATGAAAAAATGCACTTCAAAAGAGTGGCCAACCAGAAAGCCATCCGGCTGGCCAAATTGAGCTCTGGTCTGCGAACCGGCTGACTATTTGTTGCATGTAGTCGCGCAGGAAGGAAACGGCCAGGGAAAAAACCAAAGAAGGAAGAAAAAAAAAAGAAAAAGAATGAGAGAAAAATGAAAAAAGAAATGAAGAGAAATAAAAATGAAAAAAGAGAAAAATATATTTTATTTTTTTCTAAAATTTGAAAATTTTATAATTTGTAGATTTCTAAGGTTAGAAATTGGGATTTAAAAAGAAATCAAAAATTTTAAAATCTTTTAGGATTTTAAAAGTTAGGAGTAATTTTTTAGAGGATCGAAAATAGAGAGTCTGTTGGAGTGTACAGAAAGAAATCTTTTTAGAGAGTTGGCTAAACAAGTAAATTGAAGAGTAAAAAATAGAGAGAATTTTTGGAGACGCTCTAACCGACGCTTTTACTCCCTTTTCTTCTTCTTCCACCTTCCGATCGGCTCGGCTAGTTAAATATCCCCTCGTCGCTCCCCTCCGCCGCCTCCTCGCTCCCAACCATGGCACCCGTACGCCTCCACTAAAACCCTATACCTAGCCCGATGTCAGCGCCGCCCGCCGCCGTTCCGGCCGAGGGGGCGGCCCCCGCGGCGCCCCTGGCCGTGCCGGTCGGGCCGCGGCCGTACGAGGTGGCCGTCGCGGCGGCGGAGCTCCGCCCGGTGGACTGCAACCTCGCGGCGCTGTGCGACCACGTCCAGGCGGAGGGGTTCGGCGCCGGCGCCTTCTCTGACGTCGTCGTCGAGGCCATGGGCGCCACCTACCGCCTCCATCGCCTCATCATCTCCCGCAGCGCCTACTTCAGGTGAGCTTCTCGAATTCGGAGCCCCGGGTGTCGTGATCCGTTGGATTCCGTGGGGGATCGAAGTTTATATGAGTATATGTTATTGTCCTGATGCCACAATTTCATTTCCATGGAGAAGATGAACAAAATTCCTTGTTTATTCACTGTAGTCCTTGGAGTGTCCGATTCCTTTGAGGTAGAAATTCCTTTGAGTATATGCTTACAAATGCTGGCTGCTTCCTGTTAATGTTGTAGAAGTATCACTCAGTACATAACACTGAAAAGTAGGCTTTCCAGTTTCCACTCTAATGATATTTACTAGGGTTAATCGCTTTTGTGCCACCGTTATTTTCCGAAACGCCAAAAATATTAAAATTTCGGTACTTGCTCATATGTCATTACTATTTCAAATTCATTCTTTTATGTCATTTGGGTCTACCTATAGACTCTGAATATTTGCTTATATGCCACTACTATTTCCAATTCGCCATTTATGCCATTAATCTTTTATGAATATTTAGACCCAAATGGCATAAAAGAGTGAATTTGAAATAGTAATGGCATATGAGCAAATACCGAAATTTTAATGGATTTTTTGCGTTTTGGAAAATAACGGTGGCACGGAAGCAATTAACCCTATTTATTAGGGTCACGATTCATGTTTACTTTCCTTGATGGATTTTAGCACAAATATCAGGACTAATCAGGTTCTCTTCTTTCTCCTGTATAATGGGACAAAGTTAGATGTTTGTTAGAAAATAATCGAGACTTATGGTGCAATAGGTGGTGTGCCTGGAATCTATTGGCTGAAAGCCACAACAATGTTATCTTCTTGTATAGTCCCTTGATTAAAATGTAGTGCCTCAATTGAGACTATGCCTTAGTTTCCATGAGCCACAGATTACTAACATAAAATATAGAGAGAGTAAATTGAAACCTCTCAATGTTAAATACTTAAATTCTTCCTGGTGCCTTTATCTCATATATGTGCTTGGTTGTTCATCCAACATAGAACTGTAGATGTGAACGTCCTTCTGCTTTCAAATCCCATTTCTTTGTATTATAATCTTTGGGATGGGTGATGTAGTTAATATTTCCAAGATTAATATTGTACTGAAAAATAAAAACTGCTCAACAAGTTCTGTATAAAAATGTCTGGCAGGAATATGCTCCATGGTCCTTGGAGGGAGGCTGGAGCACCTACAGTTGTGTTGCATATTGATGACGCAAATGTTGATTCAGAAGCAATTGCAATCGCGTTGGCATATCTTTATGGGCAGCCACCAAAGCTTAATGATAGCAACGCGTTCCGAGTACTTGCGTCCGCATCATTTTTGGACCTTCAGGTCTACTTGAATTGAAAGCTTTCTTTTGTGCCTCACTTATTTGCTGTTATCATGCACTTACAAATGGTCTATTTCAGGATTTATGTACAATATGTACCGATTTTATTATTTCTGAGCTTTGGACTTCAAACTTTTTGCAATATCAGGTTAGTCCTTATGGCTATGTGCCTTGTTTTTGCCAGCTATTTAATCATTTGTTTTTGTAGAACGTTTTTTTATTAACAAAGTCATGTTGATTTCTCTGTTTGTTAAGCATTCATCTTTATGCCATATCATTTTCTTTATTATTGTTTACAGCTGTTTGCAGAGAGTCAAGACTATGGTAGTCATGGAGAACGTGTCAGAAATGCTTGCTGGGGTTATCTTTGCCAAAGTGCTACACTGGAACTACGAGAGGTAAGGAACACCTATGTTGCACGGATACACGATACAGGTACGGCAATACGGATACGGCGATACGGAATTTTCAAAAAACATGAATAAAACGGTACAGCGAGTGTATACATATATAAAAAATAAAATACATAAGTTAATATATATATAGTTCATTTCAGGCTTCATACAATCTAGAATAAAAATGGAGATGAAGAATGATCCTTACTCAACAGATCAGATGGAAGAGTGGTTCGGTGTCGGTGACACCGGTGGTGGACTGGTGGCCAGCAGCTTTTCGACAACTACAGTGGTGGTTGGCGGCAATTCTAGGCGGGGTGGGGCGGGTCGACGCTAGAACCTAGATGCGGGGCCGGTCAACGCTAGAACCTAGATGCAGGGTGGGGTGGCGCTGCACCGGCAGTTCTGCGGCGGCACCGGTGGTGGCCAACGGCTTGGTCGGTGAATACGGTGGTAGCCGACGGCAGTTCGAGGCGAGGCGGCGCTGCACTGGCTGCTCTACAGTAGTGGACAGCGGTGAGCCAGCGACGACGGGAGGTGCCTGGAGCTGTGCAGCTGGGGACAGGAGAGAATGAGTTGTGCGGCTAGGGACTGCGCTGGTGAGAGAGGAGTAAGGGTTTCTGTTATTGGGCCAAACTCTCAATGAGATGCAGAAGTATCGGAGTATCACATATGTATTGGAAAAGTATCGAGAATTATTTTGATTTATTTTTAATCTTTATTATTCGATACGCTGCCGATACGGGTATCGGCGGAGTATCGATTTATCGACTTATCACATACACATCGGATACGGGGACGTGGGTTGGGCAAAGTACCGATGCATCAGAGAGGAACACCCTTGGGAGTTTATTGGCTAAAAAGAGCAGATTTCTCAGATATATTACTGATTACTCATAGGGTTATCAGTGTAACTGTCAGATTCTGATATGCTCTTTTATCAGCAATAATAATCACACACACACGCGCGCACACACACACACACACACTGTGGTTTCCATTTAAATTTGGTGTATTACTAATAGATTGGAAAATTTATAATTATGTTAAACATTTGCCATAGAGATATCATAATAAATAATTTGCGACTTAAACTCCATCAACAAGAGGATTTTTCTCTTAGAAAGAAATCTTTCAGTGCATCTCATGTCATACCTTCCCCTTTACACCTCCTGTAACTATATATTTTGTTGTGTTTGTAAATATTGTGGGGTGGATATACTTGGGCCATTGGTGAGGCTCCTGCATCCTTTTCAAAAGAATCATCATTGGTATCTAAACTTTTAGCAATGACTTATAATCTTATATATTTCACGGGTCAACAGTGAACTGAGTATATGTTTTGGTATTAAAACATTTGACACAAAGAAATGTGTTAGTGGATGGGGTTGTAGTTCAAATGCAAATGTTGAGGGTTACAATATATACTTATAAACTTTTCTAAGATTATTGGTTTCTTGCTTTGTTGCAACATGAATGCTGAGTCATGGTTGGATTTTGGGTAAATTTCAATCTCGAATATGTTCCACAGTGATTATTAACATTTAAACATTATATAGATTTTCCCTTCATAATATTGTTTTAAACTTTTATTTCGTTTTATTGTAAGGTGCTTCCAAAACTTTCTTCACAAACTTTGCATGCCCTCCTTACATCTGATGAATTGTGGGTACCTAATGAGGAGAAACGGTACGCTTTCCATGAAACTTGTCTGCTGAATGATGTTGGAATTTAGAACCTCGTCATGACAACTACTTTTCTTGCCACTTGAAGGTTTGAACTAGCATTATATGCGTTGCTTGCAAAGGTCACTCTGCCTAATGTAGAAGTTAGTGGGAATGAAAATTTGAACCTTACGTCAAGTTCAGCAAATTCTGATCCTTCCATGAGGAAGGGAAAGAGTCCAATGAATGAAGCTGGTGAGGAGCAGCTTATGGGGTCTGAATTGCAGAAGTTAAAATTGCATGATAACACAGAGAGTAAAACTGCCCATAACACTATTGATATTCCAGATATGGTAATTCCCCAGGATAACACAGCATCCTCCATTGAGCAAGTAAGAAGATGCACAAATTTATGCGTCTGTTCAATATGATAGTTCATTTTTCTTGTATTGCCAAATAAATTTCTTCACTAATTTTGTATTATTTCCTCTGAAATTTAGAATGCTGAAGCTTCCAAGAGGAAGGTAAATGATTTTTCTACAGGAGGACCATCTGGGGAAAGCACTTCTTATCAATTTGATGAGGACATCTGGCTTTCTAGTGACCAAACAAGAAATTACTTCCCAAGAACTTCCAGTAATGGGTTAGTTCCAGCTGAATGGGGAAAGCCCAATGCACCTCTTTGGGGTGGTAGGGTTGTTGGTCGGCGGCAAGTTAGATGCGTCAGGGGAAGTTCTTGTCTTTCTGTTGATGAATACAATGCTTTTATGAATATATTTGAAAGGGGTTCTCTTCTCTATTGTAATATGACGTTTGATGCATTGCTAAGTGTTCGAAAGCAACTTGAAGAGTTTGGGTTTCCTTGTAAAGCCGTAAATGATGGTCTTTGGCTACAGGTTTGTAGTATACTCCTTGCCTTGCAATATTTTTTTCCTTCTAAGATCATGTCTTAAACTTGTTTTCTTTGTCAATGCAGATGCTTCTGTGTCACAGAGTGCAAGCAATAGTTGCTGATACTTGCAGAAATTGTTGCCTTACAAGTAATTCCTGTGCTTGTAAACAAGCACATGTGAGTTCACATCACCACTACAGGCAAGAGCATGACCGGAGCAGTGCTTCTGGTACTGCAGGTAATATGTACCTTGCAGATGCCCATGGTGAAGGAAATGGTGTTTTTGGGACTGTGCGTGTTAACGTAAGAGGAGCAGTTGATGGACTTGCTGGTATCGGGAGAGGAAACTCAAATGTCCCTGGTGCAGCTTGGGCTCCCACGCGTTATGTCTTCTCTCGTGTTCCTTATGGACTTGGTTCAAGAAATGGTCAGCAATCATTCGCAAATGATGAATCAGAACCCAGAGTTGACTACAATGGTGATATTTCTGGAGATGGTCTGACTGCGCTCGTTAATCTTAGCCAGGGAAACAATGCTTCTCATCATCAGGCAGAAAGCATATTTGAGACAGGCACGCAAATTAAATATTCTGGTGCTGCTTCTGTTTCAACCCCAGGTGGTTCCTCTCTCCAGATGCAAGAGTCAAAAGAGCATGAACTTGGGTCCAATTGGGAAACTACAGAGAATGCAACTATCTCGTTGGACATGAAAACACCACTTAGTCATTTTCCTCCTTTCCGATTTGGGTAATATTTCATGCTTATTCTGCTTATGCTAGTATCTCTTTGAATATTTTTGTCCTTTCCCACAACAAACCTGACTAGTTATGTATGGTGTTTATCTGAATGTGAATTCATGGTTCCAACTTTCAAGTCATCTGAATGTTCTTTTTTACATACTGTTCATATGGGTGTTTGTTACTTTTTGACAATGATTAAAAAGGAACAGATAAGAGCAGACAACTAAGACATGTCTGCTACCCATTTCTTATTCTCTACATACCTTGTTATGTATGTGCATGCTACTTTCCTGCTTTGACTATCACCACTTTACAACTGAATACAGGGTTGAGTTTGAAGATGTGCACAGGCTTGCAGATAGTCAGGTAAAACATTCCACCGAAGTATTTTATGCAGGCTCTCTGTGGAAGGTTAGTAATTTCCTGTCTTGTATTCATCCATGCTTCTTATGGGCTATAAAACTAGTTAGGTAATATACAAACATTTTGCAGGTAAGTGTCCAGGCATTCAATGACGAGGACCCTCATGGGCGTCGCACCCTTGGTAAATAGTTTATCTGATCTGTTTACATATTGCCTTTGTTCATTGCCCAAAATCATTTATCTAATAATTATAATGCAGGACTATTTCTCCATCGACGCAAGGCTGAGCTGTTAGACCTGTTAGACCCCTTGAGGAAGGTGAGTTGTTTAATGGATTCACATCTTGAAAAGTTGCAATGCAAAATGGTCAACTGATAAACTCCTCTTTATCAGGTCCACATGTATCTAGACCCCCGGGAAAAGGTCACTGCTCGGTATCAGGTATAGTCTGCTGCATTTTTCTATTCATGTATTGTCTGTGATACTGCATATGCTTAATTAGCCAATTTCCCGTTTGTTGCTTATAGCTTATCTGCCCATCGAAGAGAGAGGTGATGATATTCGGAAGCCTGAAGCAGGCTGGCACGCTCCTACCCAAAGCTCCAAAGGGTTGGGGCTGGAGGACTGCCATATTGTTCGATGAACTTGCAGATCTTCTCCAGGGCGGAGCCCTGAGAATTGCTGCCGTAGTCCAGCTTGTCTAAGCAAAAAATGCCCTTTTATGTATCTAGAAGCAATAGTACTATACATATTCTCAAATGTGACACCGTTTAGTCATATGCTTTGCAGTGTGTAATAAGAATCGTACATCAGCAACTGGGCAAGCAATTCGATATCGTCGGACCTGAAGAGGATGCAGAGTCTTTTCTTTTTTTTCTTACATTTCCGCTGCTGCATTATGTTTTGCAGAAGTACATGATACATCTGATACATGTTGCTGACTCCATGAGGCCCGTGTCAGCTACTGAGTCAAAGTGATTGCCCGTGCATAATTTCATATTGAGACAGAAGAAGGCATTTTGTTGGACAACAATGGATGCCACTGATCACTGATGAGTGATGAGTTCAAAATTCAAAGGGAACTGATACTTCGTTTTCATTAATGAAAATGGTTCTTTTTTGTCGAAGATTATTCGCTCTGTTCTACAAAGATCTATAAAATCAATAAATTAGTGGTCAGAGTAAAAACAAAACATCTCTGGTAAATAAGAAAATAGGACTACTAAGTGAGAAGTTGAAGAGATGTATGTAACTTCTTTTTGGGATAGAGAGAGTATTTCTGTATTTGTGACATGTGAATTGACTGGATACGAAATCATTAACCAAACCAAAGAAACTAATCTTTGTTCTAAGGAAATGAAACGAAAGAGAAGCCTCGGACAGAAAAAGATGTCAGTAAAAATTCCAATCTACTTGGAAAATCTCCTGCAATAGCCCCATAGAGGATACAGTAGAAGGGCCCATTTTATCTGCTGCTGTTCACGATAGCCCAACACATATTCTGATCAGTGTACCCGTTGCTTCATGTCATGCCATGTGCAATCGTAAATCTGAAACAAGATCGATTCAGGACCACATAACTGCCCATCACACAGTTTTCCGTCACAATCTGAATGAATCCCAAAAACTTTTTACTGCATCTCTTCCATTCACGAAATCTCTCCTTTTTACTGTAGATGGCAGAATCTTCTACTAGCTGTAGTAATTTGCATGGATGCATCGATGTAGCGCATAGAATTGTAGCTATGAGCATATGAACAAATGGATCAGGATTTACGATACTGCCATGTGTGTTGTTACCTACCAGTACCTCTACCAGTGCCAAATTGCCAATTACAAAAAGATTCAGTTGGGATCAAGAAATTTGCTCCTTTTCAACTCAATCTAACGAATCTCATCAATTCTCAAGTCTCAACTCAGGTAGTATAAACCACAATGGCCGCCGGCCGGGAAGAAGAAAAGAAGAAGAGAAATGTTGCAAGAACTGAACAAGCACTGATGCCGCCATGCATGGGCCAGTGAGCAAGATGAGCTAAGCTGAGCTAGCCTCTGCACTGGGTGATGGCGGAGCAGCCTCGGTAGTAGGGGTTGGCCTGGCCGCCCGGGTGGCAGTTGTAGTAGGACGCGCCTCGGTACGAGCACGGCACGGAGTTCCGCCGCATGGCGTCGTAGCTGATGTACCCGCCGCCGTTGCCCAGCTGCCTCCTCGCCACCCCGCCGGCCGCGCACTCCTCCGCCGTGCCCTCGCAGTACGGCGACACGGCCGCCTCACCGACGCCCGCTGCCGGCCAGCTGTACTGATCCTGGACGGCCGCGACGGCGAGGAGCACCGCCGAGGCGGCGACGACCGCGAGCACGGCGCGGCTCAGCGGCGGCGGCACCATCGCTCGCGCACGTACGTCCGGCAGCCTGCCGCCCTCGATCTCCGGCCGGGTCAGTGCGTGCGTGGGCAGCGTGGCTGCGCGCTGCTGCCTTCGGCGGTGGTGTGTGCAGCGG
The DNA here is from genome assembly GCA_019279435.1 of Zizania palustris. NCBI lineage: Eukaryota > Viridiplantae > Streptophyta > Magnoliopsida > Poales > Poaceae > Zizania > Zizania palustris. The sequence goes on along the minus strand of JAAALK010000288.1, from coordinate 82,790,150 downwards.
TACTGCTTGTGTCGTGGAGGTTGGTGGTAGATTGGTTAAGATCTAAGGACTTTGATTCAATTTTTTTCTAAAAAAAAATATAATTGCAGATGCTAAAAAAATCTCGAGACTGGAGGAGTGAAGCGGTGGACTGCTGGAGCAATGGCGGTTTTGACAGTTTTTTTATAGATTATGTAGTTTTACCTTCAAATTTTTGTCACGGGAGTAAGATAATAATCTATCGCCATGATCATCGCATTCCTGACACGACCCACGAGACCTCACGAGACCTTTATCTCCACAAGCAAATGGCCACGAGATTCATACACTTGTTTACCTGTCAGGTCACAGTTACATGCACGCCAATTTTCGACTCCAAATAGTAATAAACTTTGCACAGATTATTACTATCTGATCGATATATAGTTCGTTTCAGCCATGCCTCTGATGCATGTGTGCCTCATTATGAGCTGAGATTGACTTTGTTGGCCTTCGACCTCGAAGAAACAAGTCAATATAATTAAGCTGCATGGTATAGTATAGTATAGTATACACTTCACAGCAGAATCACAGTTCGTATGAAACTAACACACATAGAGTTGACTTGCTAGTTGGAGACTTAATCGAGCATGCTTATATATAACCAGAGGCAGATTCAGACATTAGCCGTTAATTCTTTAAATCTCGAGTCGACTAAGGTAGTGTTTGGTTCTCTGTATGAGGAGGAATGAAACGGAATGGTTCCTGATATGGGGGTGATACTGCTGTTTAGTTCGAGGAATGAGGTGGAATTAAATAGAACCAAACGATCTCCATAAACAGAATATTCTCTATAGATGCTGAACCGTGTGTTATTGATTTTTTTGACGAACAAGATGATTTCGAACCATTTCGTTCCATTTCTCGTCGTACACCAAACGAAACACTACCTAACCCGACCTAGCTACCTACTCATGTATGTGTAAAATATAATAATAAATATCTAACAAATAATTGCTGCCTCTGTATAAAACATTAAGTTCAAGCAATAATTAATAAATTATTAAGCAGGACATATAAAACATCAATGTCTGTTTTATTAATAAAAAAATAGTATTACGAAGTGATAGCTAATATATGTAAGAGTATTGGATGGATAAAATTAGATATTTTAATTTATGAACTAACCTATAGTAAGTAAACCGGTAGAAATAAAGTTTTTGGAACAAAACTAAAAATTACAAAAAGTGAATTATATTTTGGACTAGAGGAATGAAGTAGTTTGCTAACTAATCTGGATCTGCATGCATCAACATGGCGAGCCTCTCCGATTTGTGTCGGTGTTTGCGTCTCGGCACGTGCATGATCATGAGGACAGATGCATCTGCCACGTGACCAGCTACCATTTAATTTCCTGCCATGCATGTCACAATGATCAGCTAGCTAACAGTATAATATTATATCACACTAATTATTTTAACTGCTCATTGAAAAAATTTAAAGATTTTATAGCAATTTAATTAAAACTGGGTAGATAGAAGTAAGGGATTAAGAGCACTTGAGCTGAAACGCCAACTGTTTTAGACGTACGTACGTGTCTGGAAGCACAAGTTGGCTACTAGCAGCTAGGCAATGCAAGCAAGGCTGGCCCCTGGCCTGGATGGTTTGCATCTGATCTGATCTGATCTGATCTGATCTGATCTGATCCGATGTGAGCTGCAGGTTTGAGTGAGCAGCTGACATGCAGTTGCATATGGCATTCATGGGTAGGTTCATTCAAGTGGGAGTATGGGACATGCATGCCATGCTGGGCTTTTTCTATATATGCAACCTTATGTTCTTATGCGGTGGCCTCGAGCTTTGTTTGTATTTATATATATATCGGCTGATCTGACGATGAATTGAAGCAAGCGACCACTGTATAGATAGATAGATAGATACAGTGGAGCCACAGGTGCCGAGCAATGGCCCCAGCCATTCCCTGTTCTTCAGCTAGAGATGGATGAAATTTTGCCTCTAGTAAAAAACTCTCCCTATGTTCTATCATTCTATGTCATTGTTTCTCATCTAAAAACCTAACAGTGTTTTACGGACATGTTTATTTTAGTTTCTAACTGCTACGACCGCTTCTAGAATATGAAATTAAAATAAACGGTTTATATTTTGGATCCATATTATAATAAAAAACCTTAACTATAGAATATGAAAAGTAAACTAAAATATAAAAGCTTAAACAATCGTTTAGACAGAATTACACGTACCAATGTGATATTAAATAAAGTTACAAGGGTTATCTCAATTGATTATGAAGAGGACAATTAAATTGACAAACGCTTCGATTGACAGGACGACTAATATTTATACACTTTCAGTAAAAATCAAAATGACTATTATTTGGACACAAAGCGGCAATTTGCAAAGAAGCCCGGCCCGTTTATACGGGCAATTGTGGTGCGCATTTCAGGCCCAAAATTGCACGTTGCAATGGTTGCATCGGCTTCGGTTGGTTAATTTGCGCTCGAGGCAACGCCGCCTCGCCGCCGGCGTCCTCTCCCCACTCCGCCGATCGAAGAAGAGCGCGCGGCGTCCATCCCGTCGTCGTCGTTGGTGACGAGACTGAAGGGGTCGGTCGGTCAGGAGGCTCAGGACCAACGAACGGTTCCCGCTAAAATCCCTAGAAAGATCGCGCGGAAGATCAACTGAACCCAACTGGAAATCCCTAAAAGTTGCAGGACAGCACCGAATCACACAAAGGCTCCGCCTACCGGAGGGTGAGGCGTTTGCAGCCGCTATGGGGAAGGTGAAGCCCCCGCACATTCCTTCCTGGCTTTGTTAGCTTGTCAGAGCTGAGGTGGCCACGCCAGGGAGATTTCCGGGGAGGAAGCGGAGTTGGGCCGCCGGGGACCAGCCGTCCAGGAGGAGGAGGCGGAGAAGGGGATGGAGGCAGCGCGGGGATGCACCTCGCCGTCTCACCTTCCTCTCTCTCTCCACCCAACCGAGCGGTACAGCCCCTTCCGCCTCTCCTGTTGGCAAATAATCTAGACCTAGTGTTGTTACTTAACATATTTTCATGTATTAATTTGTACGGTGCAACGGATGGCGCAACTTTTGTATGGAGTTATGTTTGGTGTAGTAGAACACTAGAACCAAGATATCCGAAATATAAGTACTCTGTATGACTGCATACTCTTGTATGAATGTTCAGGCTCTCTCTCTCTCTGGGTTGGGTTGGGTTGGCTCCTGTAATCCTCAGACAGGGGCATGTACATCTGGAATTCTCGATAAACGAGAACACCTAGGTGGCTAAGTGTTGCAGAGCAGCATGAGTTTAGATGCTTAATTAGTAACCTCTGCTGCCTAGATGGCACGCAGACTGAGGGCAGCAACTTTCATGTCAACCTTGCTTTGGTTTAACGTAAAGAAACTGTTAGGAAGACGTAGCACAGCTGCACAGTTGCTTTCACTTTCATGGGGATTGTGAAGCCGGTATCAGTTAACTAATTTCTGAGCTCGGAGTCCATAATTGGTGTTCCCCGGGCTAATCCAACAGTGTCTATAGTTATCCGTTTATTTTCGCCAAGCAAAAGCTATCTGCAATCATCTTCTGAAACTCTGAACCCTGAATCCCCAGCTCTGGAGCCTTGTTACCTAGATGATACTGACTTCTCAGCTTCAAAGTCCACTTCTTCTTGGTCTCTCTCTTTGATGTTTCAGTGTCTTCACCCAACATATTTGCTTAGTTACACACTTCCCTAATCTTAATATTATCAACCTGCTTTTGTTCAGCTCTGCAACACATCCTAGTCCCTACACAACAGTCTGCATAGACGAATCTAGATCTGCATTTCATGATTTCATCAGCGGCTGCTCACTTTAGTTATGGATGCAATTACTAACTTGCTGTTACAATCTGATCAGAGTCAATGCACCATACCCGAGCAGATTCTATTGTCGTCAGAGCTGAACTAAGGAGCTTTACTATGTCAGGTTTAGCATATAGAGAGGGAAACAGTAGGTTTTAAAGGGAGTCTCTTTAAAAGGAGGCAAAGGAGAAAAGAGAAGTGTAGTTCTCATCCTTCTATTCTTTTGAGCACTTCGAATGAACCTTTACATTTGAACTGGCTGAGTTTCCTTTCCTACTGAATTTCAGGAAAAAAAACATACTTCTGAAATCATGTATGTTTCTTTGTAACTATGTCATTTGAAGTTACCTCCTTAGAAAAAAGGGAAATTTTGAAACATGCCATTACAATTTTCTGTAATTTGAAAAATGCCACTATCAGTGACTGTGGTAGGTCCCATATGTCAGTGACACACCGATGGCATATTTCAAAATTGTAAAAAATATAATGGCATAGAAAAATTTGGCCCAAAAAAAAATGTGTTAATCATTTAGCAGTTTGATATCAACAGTGTGCTGGTGCAATATTACCAAGATATCATAATACTTGTGTTTTACATAGATCGCAATTAAGAACTCATCCCCGAGATAACAATGTTCTCAAGTGTTACAAAATTGCTCTGACAAACATCAGAAATGTTCATTAACCCCTCCCATTGTTCCTCTCATGCATCAAGCCCAGCTAATTTTATTCTAGTAGCATGCCTGAGACTTGAGTACTTACACATCGGTTACTGGTACTAAATCTAGTATATACCTAACATATAGTTACTAGTTAATTAAGGAATATTAAGCTAGCTAGATTACTGCATCCCTTTACATCACACGGCAAGAATTGGCATTCTCATCATTGAACATTTCACCATAAGCATCCCGTGGCGGCGAGGAGGAGCTCCTTTGTTGCTGTGCTCCGTAGTAATAGTCGTCGCCTGAAGATTGCTGATAGCGTTGGTACTGATACGGCGAAGGTTGGGGATAGTAGTAAGGTTCATAATAGGGGTGGCAATATCCCTGGTGGAGCCGGGGACCCGCCGGGGACCCGCCCCTACGGGGCCGGGGATGGGTTCAATTTTTCACCCGCGGGTTCATCGGGTCGGGGCCCCGCATAATGTCGGGTTTGGGTTCGGGTTGATTATTTAACCCGCGGGTCCCCGCGGGTACCCGATCTAATAAATAAAAAAACTTATATATATGTATATATTTATATATGTATATATGTATATATTTATATATGTATATTTATATATGTATATTTATATATGTATATTTATATATGTATATGTATATATGTATATTTATATATGTATGTATGTATATATGTATATATATATTGGTCTAATGTAAGATGATAAAAAACCTAACTTTAATATTGATGAATTTTGTTTGTTGGAATGTTGGAAAATGTAAACAAGATGATTTACGGTGATATTTAGTTTGAATTTGTTATATTTGTGATTTATAAATTATGTCATTTGTATATTTTTAAATTTCAAAACGGGTCCGCGGGGACCCGACGGGTTTGCGGGGACCCGACGGGTCCGGGTCCGGGTGAAAAATTTCACCCGCGGGGCTAACGGGGCCGGGTCCTACCGGGTCCGGGTTCGGGTCTGGTATTCACCAACCCGGACCCGCCCCGCCCCGTTGCCACCCCTAGTTCATAAGGTGTAGACCGGCGGTAGTAGGAAGGCGTGTACTCGTCGTCAATGTAGCCTTGTGATGATGGTGCAGGCCTTGCCATCGGCATCGGCGCCGGCGCCGGCGGGGTGGCGTAGTAGGCCGCGCTTGCAGTCGGCCGCACCACATTGTAGCTCATGACCTGCACCGGCTGCGGCGCTGGCATGTTGTGGTTCACGTAGCTGCTGCCACCGACGTACTCCATTGTCACCCTGGCACTGATCGGCCTCTCCTCTTGGTGTTGCTTTGCTTTCCCTTTTGGTTCACTGGATTGCTGCCCTGCTGCTACCTTGGTCTCGTCACTAGCATTGACATCGGCGTTGGCATCGATGGCGGCCTTGGCGTTGGACGTCTCCTGGGTTTCTTGAGCCGGCTTTGGGGTCTCATCTGTGCTCTTCTTCGGCTCCGTCGAAGGCTGAGGGTTTCTTGGCTCCGCCGCGTTGCCTTCAGCGTTGTCGGGACCGGGTTTTTCTGCAGGTGGATCACTCGCCTTGCTGGATTCATCGTTTTGATTCTTGGTCTGTTGGTTTTGGCTCTCTGCAGATGGCGGCTGCTGCTGCTTCGGCTCGTCTGGCCATGGCTCAGCTTGCTTGCCGGACTTGCGCAGCTTCGCAACGAGGATGTTGGCGTCGACATTTCTTGAGGCTGTGACCGTGACCTTATTGCTCCGGGCATCGACGTCGCATCTCAACACACCTTCATGATCAAGAGGAAACAAAATTTAGGTCAGTGTAGACATGTCAATTTACTGGTCAAGTTGAGCAATTTCTTCCTCCATTTTATATTCACAATATGCGTGTCTGCACCTAACATTACCCTTCATATCACTGTCATGAATTATTTTTTCTGAGTTCCTCAAAACTAATGATCCACATGCAAATATACCTAACAGAGTGCATCGTTTCATTTTAACTCTTCAAGATACGACTTCTGTAACAACAAGTTCAAGGTTGAGGAACATACCATGAACATTTGAAGCACTTTCTTCACTTTCTTTTTGCATCCTTCACAGTGAATGGGCACCCTCAGCACCAGAGCCTAAGTCAGGACATCAGATAAACAAACCGATAGATTATCAGTTCACTTACATGGCCTTCAGCGCATGAAAGAGAAACATCAAACGCATGAAAACTGAACGTTGCATACAGCCAAGAACAATTTTATAAAAGAACCAGTGAGTTATCTATAATCATGAAGAACAGAAAAGAACACTAGTAACTGAAGCATGCTGGTGAGCTGAAGAATTTCTATCATAGCAGTTAGAGGAAAGAAAGCTAAAAGCATAAAATTGAGCACCTGACACTCTATAGGCTCTGAGCCAGAGGCCATTGGAGCAAGTGAAAGAACTTGCAGGAGGGAGGGGAAAGTGAGGGTGGCTTGTACTGTGGGAGAGGTTTGAGGAGATTTTATACCCTGCAGTCCTGCACTAGTTTAACAAGGGAAAGGAATAACAACAACGAGAACAACTATAGAGTTTTGCCCTCTATTACATGACCCAATGGACATGGGTTTGGGTTAAATTTGTGCCACAGGTTCGAATACACGGGTTTAGATGGGTCGGGCACGTGTTTGATTTGAGGATTTTGCTTTTGTTTTACTTTCTGCTTCAGATTTTGCTTCTACCTTCTACTTCAGTTTCTGATTTATATTTTACTTCATATTTTGCTTCTGCAAACCCACAGGTTTCCTAGTTGGTTTCGGGTATCCTACAAGCTGAAGCTGCATGTATTATGCATAGAGGTGGGCAATCGATTTAATTGGTTTATTCGGTTTCTAAAACAAATTAAAATCTGTTTTTAGGAAATAAAAACCGAGCAGTAGTCTAAAATAGTAAAATCCAAAATATATTTTTTGATTTTATCCGAATATGCTATGACACTCTTTTAAATTATCATTTGGTAAGCTAGATAAAATTAAAACTACATCACAATTCACTATATCAACTTATTAGGACATGAACATTAAATATTGTAAACTTCTTCAGGTTTTAGATAAAATTAAAATTATATCACAATTCATTATATATCACTGTATCAAGATATGTGAATTAGAAATTCTACACTTATGTTTTTTCAGTTGTACGATTTTTTTGGTCTAGAAACTGAACTGAAAACCAAATTCCCTTAAAATAAAACCAATTAAAAAATGAACATAATTGAAGTTTGGTTTGGTTTGGTTTTTAGTTTATTGTTTCCCACCCCTAATTATATTCTGTCACTTGTTCATGCAAGCTCTTCAAGAATTATAGTAAAATATCTATCTGACACTTTTCTCATTTACTGTAATCAAAGCTTCACTACCAAACAAGCAAAAGTGAACACAGTTCCATGAAGGAGACGGCACTAAACTACAACGCGGATGAGCAAATAAAATTTAGTATCAAGACATTTCTCATTTTCTCTCATGTAGTTTTGTTAAGATTCCTTCCCCTTCCGTAGAGTGTTCTGGTATTGTAGACAACTAGAGCGCATTGGCTACCTTTATCATGCCAAATACGAAAGAGATAGGCCACTGGTTTTGATAGTGTTTCCCCGTGCAAAAGTAGTTTAGTTTTGTTTGTGCTGAATCTACACGACGAAGTGTGCTCTTATTTTTTTCTCTAATAAATCTCCACCGGCCTCCTTGGGCTTTCTGGTGAAAAATAATATGCCTTTTTTTGCATGGAGGGGAAGAAAAAGCATCTATTCCATCCCTGCCTTTTGACAATGCTTATCACTTATGCATATTTGCAAAAGCTTAGTTATGCATGATTCATCTGGAATCAGTGTCTTGAAAATAAAAATGAGGGACAAGGTTTTGTGTTATATAAAAAATTGATATCTTGTGTTACACTAGAAAAACAACCATCCATCATTGAAATATCATGCACTTGATTAACATTGGCAGGAACTGTTGGACAGCTAAACTTGTACAGTATCTTCTTGCAGAACTGGATGCTGAACTGATGAACAGCAATACAGAGATGTAAACATCAACGGAGAAAACGCAGCAGGAAGGAGATGCACACTTGGATGGTAAGAGATTGAGACATCCTAGCCATTCTGATTTCTGCAGTTCGCACTCAAGAAAAGGAAAAGGAGACTTTGACCCATCAGATTTTTTAACACCGTCAATTCCAGGAACCAATAAAATGCCGTCATATCCAGGTGTGTTATTTTTTCGTGAGACCCTTGAGTTACTCTGTTCCTGGAAGCACTGTACTTGTTTAGCTTTCAGAAAGTAGTAAAATATTTACCGTTCTTACATGCTACTTTGATCATTAATGTGCACTACTTAGTGCAGATGATTTCATTGCTGCAGTTCTGGTAGTTGTTAGTGCTGACCATGGTTCCCTAAACCCGATTAACCATCAAACCAAACCGATACAAGCGGTAACTGGCCATCCGGCCACCGTGACCTGGTAACAGTTTGGGGAACCCGGAACACATACGATGATATGAACAAACACCCATACGAATTCAAGAATTCAAGATCGAGCGCAAGGAAATTTCGAAGGAGACTGGTTCAGCAGCAAGCCAAACAGCTATCTTGCTTGCTCCTTTCCTCACCTCTCTTAGCTGGGAAAAAAAGAGGTGGCACAGACTCAAGACTGCGAAAGCAAAAGGAGTGCAACAAAAGCAACAGTATGGATGCAACGGCCTGAGATCAAAAGAGAAACACACAAACACACAGTGACAGTTTGATGGAGAGATGTTCTTCCAGTTTCAGACTTCAGAGAGCTAGACAGCCAGCTCGACCGTGGCTTTTGATTTCGATAATTCGATGTATCTTTGCTTATTCAGAAGTGATTTACATTATCTTTTGGTCAGTTCTTGGAGGAGTGGAGAATGTGGCCTCGTCGAGCTTGCTTGGTCTGGATGGGCAGCGGCTCGGAGAGTTCATTTGGTAGCAACGGATAATGGCTTTCTTCCAGGTGAACCAAGTCTGCATCTGAACTAGTTGAATGTTCTGTTGTTTCAAATTTGTGTTTGTCGAGCTAAAAATCTTCGAAATTTGTTATGCGCATATCTCATTCTCATTGTTGACAGGTTAATCATTTCATTTCTGCTCAACTTGCTGCTGGCTGCAGCCCAAGGAGGCAGAGGCAGCCACGCATTCTCTTTGCTAGAGACTGGTACCTTTTCTTGGCTCTCTTCCATCCTCTTCTTTCTTTTCGGCCTGCCAAATTTTGATGCTTGGTTGCAGATTTTGCAGCTTACTTTGTGTTGTTTTTCTCTCAACTTTCATCTCATTTCAAAATTTCGTAAAAAAAACGAGGACACGTATCTTATATCGATATTAAGAACATATATTTATATATCTTTAGTTCGGACTTAGGCGTTGTTGTATTCGAAAATATTTCTTCTATCCTATAAAAAATTACTTTTAAAATAAATTTAATAAATCATTGGTAAGAGTAAAAGATCAAAGTATTTTTTAATAAAAAAAGTACTGTACAATGGCAAGACATGGTGTGAGTGCGACACATCACACATACACGGTGACCCTTAGAAGCGCCTCCATATATTTTACCAAAATGTAATTTATATTCTAAATTCGTTTCTTTCCATAATTTGATTTGATTCTGCTAGCCCTGTTACCTTTCATCAATCATCAACTATATAATTCCAAATCTACTTTAGATTTTGTGTCCCCAAAAATATCTCGTTAAATGTCATTCCTCTTATAGCGCCCACGAGATAGCCGGATCTGACAAATCTTGCTGGGACTAGTTATTGTTGAATTGTGAGAGAGGAATTAGACTATGGAATGGATTGGTGTATTAAGTCTCAAGGATTAGTTAGCATATAGGAGTATAGGGGTAAGGAGTACATGAGACCGATATAAAATAGGTGATCTGCTTATATAAGAAATAACTAAATATAATCTAATTTTATTTATATTACTGTAAACTCAACTTATACTCGATATACTCTAACGTACATAATTCAAATGTTAACAATCAAATCATAGTGAGCCGGAGAGATTAATTGTCTGTGTACTTGCATGTGACTGGTCCTTGTCAGTCAACGGCTCAAAAAAGTACGCGTGTAAGGATACTGCTGCTTACTACTTGTGGGCAACTGGGCACTGGGCACTGGGCACTAGGCGGTCCAGACCTATCGTGAGAAGCTTCGAGATCCGGACCTAGCTAGGCTGCTGCTAGCTACCATTTCTGATAATAACAGTAAACGAGATCCTACTATAAAAGGAAGTCGGTTCTTCAATATCTTCTGATTTTGATCTAATGGACGCGGGAGGGGGTTTCAAATAGATGGGACCCTAGGAGGCTTTAAAGAAAGCGAATGGGGCTCCGCACCATCTGATTAAGATCGGACGGCTACGTAACCCGACTGCCCTCTGCAGTTAGCTTTCCAACTGCAGAGGAGCCGATTCCTCAAAACAGACGACAACTATAAACACTATTTTTGTAAAAAAAAATACTGATGGAACCATGCTCTAAATGTGCTTCTCTTCTTGTCAAAACTCTAACAAATTTAAGAGTTTAAAATTTATCTTAACTTTAGCAACATAGTCACCTCTAAATAAGTATACTATCTTCCACTCGATTATTTATTATTGTACTAAATCACTTTTGGGTAATGTGGTATATTGTTTTTACTCTATGTTTAATATGTGTCGAAGACTAAAATTTATTATATTTTATGACAAAGAGAATAGCTCGTAAATTTCACTATTGTTTGGTCTTAAGATTTTTATATATAAACTGTTTTAGATCTTGTACTCACTTTAACATATTTGATTGTATTTTTTACATTGTACAGTTAAATAAATACTGCTCTTCTCACCCATAAATAACGTTTTTTTTCTAATGTAGAATACATGAGAGTAATAAGTTGTTTTAGTTGATTTCGAATGATCTGTTTAAGAAAAATGAGAGAGAGTACATATGGAGTATATAGCAATTACCAACAACTAACAGAGATCCGATCGATATTCGATACACCTACACTGCGTACAATTGTACAACACAATCAATTGGTAATTAATACAAACCATGCAAGCATGCAGACGAAGGTCATCATATTGATCAGAGGTTCGATATGAAGGTAGCACAAGATGAAGCCGGCGGCGGCGGCGAGGTTTAATTAGACGTCGATGACGCGGAAGGCGTCGCGGTTCTTGACGACGATGTCGTACATGTGGACGGAGCCGAAGTGGGAGAAGTCCTTGGGGAGGGAGATGAGGTCGACGGAGCTGCGCTTGTGGAACTGGAGCATCGCCACGGCGCCGGCGCCGGCGCCGGAGTAGTAGCGCTCCCATCCGAGCGCGGCCAGCTTCCGCTCCAGCGAGGCGTAGGAGGTGACCACCTCCCCCGTCGGCGTGTGCAGCAGCGCCTTCCGCCGTATCCCCCCCGCCGCGTTGTTCGCCGCCGCCGGCGGGTTCTCCACCAGCTTCACCACCCCGTTCCGGAACACCCACACCCCCGACATATATCTCTCTCTCTGTATGTCTCCTCCTTCCTCCGATCGATTGTTCTTAGCTAGCTTAGCTTCACTGATGCTTAATTTGCAGGTAGCTTGGTTAATTTGGTTGGCTGGGAACTTGGATGTGCAAAAGGATGGCGGATGAAGGGGCTATAAATAGGCATAGCAAAAGGTACGATACGTCTACATATATAGTTCTAAATTTTTATTAAGATTTCATTGAAATAATATAAAAAATAAGAACCGTTAACTTAGTTTTAAATGTTAACCCAGCGACTAGCATGCATGTCTTGACATAATGTTATAAGTTTGGGTTATTTTAAGGTATTTGAGAAGGTACCAAAATTAGCACTAAAAAATGTGGTACCTCCTGATACTATAAAATTTCTCTATAAGTTTAGACACGTAGATGTGCTGACGGGGCGTATCTGTACGTGGTGGTCGATCGGAAACTTAACAAACGATCCAAACAAATTAAAAGGCAGAGGCTCATATCGATCGGCATCTCTGCCGTCACGGCCTATACGAATTAAGGATCAATTAACAATATTTTTAATACAATCAAACTATACATTATATTCGCACACTACGTGCAGTGCGTGTGTGTATATATGTATATTATACAGTATATTCGCACACGTACACTACATGCATGTGTGTGTGTATGGTCTTGCTTAGCTAGATCCATATTTGTAGGCAGGTGATAGATATGATTATGCGTGCAGGGGTTCTTCATAGATAGCCATTAGCTAAATTAATATAAATATATAGGTTGCGGCTGGAATCTTTATGTTCTCCGATATGATCCCCTTATCTCTCTTGGGTATATACGCTTCTTCCATTATGTGCACACATCACACAAGCCTGCATATATGCATGTATATTTCCATTGTTTGTTCCACAGCTTCTCCATCAATTCTATATATTCTCTCCCTCTCCTTTCTTTTAACGAAGCTAGCTAGCTAGCTAGAGATTGGTAATTTGAGATCCTTTGCTTGCCGACTGTATGTAAAGGACATATGTCTTTGATCTTCCGCACAAACCACTCGTTGATTTAGTAAATCGGATCAGTTACAGTTAATAACAACTCGTTGATGATTAATCTGATTTTGTTAAACTAAGTCATTATCTATCTAGCATCGATTCGTCGGGTGATAGATAGCTTGAGTCATCGAGATATAAACTCTACTGATTCTTTATATAAATCATTTTAGCCTCGTCAACTTTATTTTTTTTCTAAACATAAGTTGTTTTGGAATGTGTAGTCACTTTTCATCTCTTTTTCATGTGTCTAGATTCTACCTCTATTATAAACAATCAAGTCATTTTTCAAACAAGATAAATAAGAGACAACAAAATCATTTAAGATAATTTCTTAATCCTCGTGCATAAGTACAAAACTGATCTATATATGAAATCAAATAGGGATCGAGTAGCTAGCTGGCTAGAAAAATGATACGCCAGATGCAAATTCCCGGCCGGGCCGCTCTCCAGTTGATGCAATCGAGCTAGCGAGATCGACGAGATTACATTGCCCGAATTAATGGTCGGAATGAGCGACTTATAATTCCGGGCGCTAGCTCATCGATCGCTAGCTGCAAGCATGCATGCGTGCAGAAGCTAGCTAGCTAGGTATCCATATGTAATCAATTCGATCCCCTCTTTTGCCATCTGCTCCATTACTCCATTTTTATGCATCCATCCATCGGATCCGCATCCCTCCCTACCGATCATTGCTTATCGCCATCCATCCGGCCGCCATGGCGAGCTTGAGTGAGAATATGGCTAATCGACATGATCCTGCTAGCTCTTCAATTCGTCCAGATCGATCGACTGCACTAGCTAGCTAGCCACGTTATATATCCTTTTCTCGTAGATGCATGCACGCGCGCACATATATATATATATATATATACACACACAAATATTATCCTACACCACGGGTGTAGAATAACTATTCTACTGAGCAATCTACTACTATACTGATAAAAAATAGTCCTCAGTTACTATTCTATTGAGAAAATCTACTACTAAAAGTAGTCGGTGTAGAATAGTCATTCTACATATATATACATACTCTAGCATCTCCGATGGTGATTCGGTTAGAGAGATATATGGACAGTAAAATTTGGTGATCTCTAGTGCACTAAATCATGATAGAATGTACACAATAAAAATTATTATTATTTCTTTCCTGTGCATGGAATCTCTTTCCTCCCGGTCTCTCTCCTCATTTTCTTTCTGTTTGTTCGCTGGTAGTTGTGTGTCATGGTTCATCTATGTTTTTTATTGCTATGTATTGGATCTAGATTTTACACTGATTTATCGGAGATGCTCTAGGAGCGGTCCCCGTACATTGTTTTTTAGTTTTCGTACGTTGTATTTTACGTAGATCGAGCTTGGATCTCATGAAAGAGCTGGATCTTGCCCTTTTTTATTTTATTAACCGTAATGTCACCTCGGATTTTATCATACTAACATGATACCAATTAATACGATAGACTCCACGTATTTTATCCGACTTCTCTATGTTCCATATTATAGCTATGCAGTATAACGTTTAAATTTTCTTCAAAATATACCTAATTCTCAACATATTCCTTCAACTCAACCATATAATCATAATTATCTCTTATTTAATTTCTCTACATGTTTTTCTCATCTCAGCCAACCACAACAATTTCTCATTTAATTTTAACAATCTTCTTAATAACCATGAAAAACTCCAAAAATGATTATATTATACATTCTTCATCCTACAAGATAACATGTTTTATGCTTGGTCGCATTTAGTAAGAAGACCATATTATCCTTCTTGAAATGTATAGTGTAGAGATAAAATTTATTTTTATTAGTACGTACATTAAATTGATTTAAAACTATAATAAATAGAAGTATGAAGGAGTAAGTATTTTTTTAGAAGAAGGCCACGTGTCTCCTCCAAGCACGCTCAACTTCAAAATTATAATAAGATCATGTGCTAAGGTTAAGGTGCTCACATCCCTTTCAAGAAATACTTGAATATAACAATCTAATATCGGATGAGACATCTTATAATATAATGAATCTAAACATTATTATTTTTCAGATTCAATGTACTATAGAATGTCTATCTAGTATTAGATTGTTAGAGTTCCTTTGGATTGAAGTAATTTTGTAGGAATTTTAAAGTATTTAAATCCTTTTGAAATTTTCCTATTTAGGTTGTTTGGAACTAGTATTGGAACTACAAAAATTTCTATGGGTTGCTTTCTCCGCCCTATTTCATAAAAAATTTGAAAATAAACTCAAACCTCATTTTATTTTTCCTTTCTACGAATTCTTACCATTATTTCCTACTACTACTACTACTACTATTATTACTGTGTTTCATAAATCCTGGCTTCCTAGAAGCCTTGTTACGAGGAAATTTCTAATATTATAAAGACTCTCTATCTACTCTTGGCACTGGCTGTAGCCTGTAGCTGTACATGTGTCACCACATGAGCGTCAGCAGTGGAGTCTGGTCCTCTGGACGCTGCAATGCAATGCAATGCAATGCAGAGTGCACTTTAATGAACGGTGATGGGTGACTCTGACAGTGTGATCCGGCTCCGACGTGGCGGCAGTACATAGGCACACCTCAGGAACCCTAGGTGACGCCAAGTGATAGGCCTTTACTGATCGACAGGATAGGTAGCAGCTCTACTGTACTGTACTGAGCCTGAGCCTGAGCCTCATCCTGACTTGTCGCAGTCGGATTCATTAGTGCTCACTGTTTTTATAGTTTACTGCACGAATAGTTGGGAAAAAGACCTCTCCATATGCATATGCTCCCTGTAGGCTGTAGCTCCTCTTTACTGGACTAGTAAAATAAATTGTCAAAGGTAAAACTCATAGATTAGTTGTGAGATTATTACTATTGTGAATTGGTAAAGACAATTGATAAAAGTTTGTCTATAACATATATTAATGTATAGTTTTTCAAAATAAATTTATATCTATTATCTATCTTCTCTTTTATCTCCTAATATTTTTATTCGATTTATTAGATATCCTCTGGAGCCGTTGGTAGGAAGGAGGAAGAAACTAAATAATTCCTTCTATTTGCTTTATTCCGTAACCTTAAGTCTCAAGGGATATTTATAGACCTAATACAATCTAAGCTGCTAACTTTATCTTTATTTTTAAAACAGAAATAACAAATCTTTTCTTAATCTAACTAATTGTGTTGTTGCACATAACATTCTCTCCCTCCCTCAGAAATCAGCTCGTCATCGAGCTGAAAACTAGATAAGATGACATCCACTGCCTGAAGAATTGATTTATGTGTACACAAAACAGGGTGCGCGTAGCAATTTACTCCCTGAACAGTTTGGATCATGTGTGACAGATCTAGATCTTTTATGGCTTGATCCCGTGTGGACAGATCAGTGGCGCAGTCTTGGAAGCAGAAGCGTCGGGCCAAAAATTTATGGAAGCACGCCCGGCGGCCCAACTCGACATGGGGAACACTCGGCGGACACTGGCGCGTCGTCCGCCGGTTGCTGCGGCACCGAGCGCACGTGGCGGGTGGGAACTCCAGAGCGCGGCGCCCAACCCCTTCGTCTCGGCCCAACTGCGCTCGCCGCGTTGAGCGCGGCCCGTCCGCGCCTGTCGGCGGGGCCGCCTCGGGGAAGCCAGTCGCCCTCGTGACCTAGAATCTCGACGTCGTGAGGCCCTCTGTCTCGGTGCTAGCTGTGCTCGGCACGTTTGAGCACGGGTCCATCTTTGCCCGTTGGTGGGGCCGACTTGGGGAAGCTGACCATCATCGTGGTCGGGAATCTCGACGCCGCGAGGCTCGAGGAGCTCTGCGTCCCGCTTTGTGATGAGCTCATTGTGCGGTCGGGGACCAAGGTGGGCTGCGATGAGTTTGAGGCATCCGAGCCTGGCATCCTCGTCGTCATCCTCCTCTTACCGATCTTCGTGGTCGCCGCCCACGTATCCTCCATCCTTCTTGGGGTCAGTGCCCTCGTCATCAGCGTGCGAGGGTAGCGGTTGGGGCGCTAGATCAACCCCATCACAGTTGGTGGAGCCGAGGGATCGGGCGGCGAAGTTGGGGGACTTGTTGTAGTCCTCATCGGTGGTTACGGGAGTTACGACGCAAGGGAAATCCACCCATGGCTGCTTCTCCATTGTCGACAGCTTCATGTCGGCGTCTCCGATGGCCCTCTTGGAGTCGGAGGCGACGACGCGGTGGGGGAACCCATTGCGTCATGGGGGAAACTCGGCAATTTGGAGGCCACTAGAGCCAAGCCAAGGTACGTCCGGAGGTTGGCAACAGCCTATTGTAAATCTGCGAGGGCTTGCATATCTTCGGCGGTTGGGACAAACATTGTCATGGCGTCGGATCTTTGGAACCTGGGTGCTCTTATACCAAATTGGTAGGAGCGGAGGAGGAATTAAATTATTCCTTCCGCTTACTTTATTCCATAGCCCTGAAGTGGTATTTATAGGCCTAATACAATCTAATATGTTAACCTTATCTTTATCTTTAAAACAGAAATAATAAATCTTATCTTAATCTAACTAAATTTATCTAACTAATTGTGCTGCTGTACATAAAAGCCGTAGAATCAGTTTTTACGTGAGATGTTATTTCTCTATCTTACCTTAATAAATAACTTATCATATCAAATTTTGACTGACGTGATCTCATCTCCCTCTAGCTGTCGTGATAATGTGATATAGGTAAGAGGAAAATATGAAATATGAATGCCCCCTCTCCCACTAGCTGTTCGTTGGATCGTAGAGAATTTTTACATTATCAATTTATCTGAATACATCTGGTTTCGTAAAGGAGATTATATTACTCTCGATAAATGCATGAACCCAACACTACGTACATACATTCAATGCGTACAGAATCCAGATAAAACAACAAACTTAACTAAAAATATTATACATATACTCCTGCGTCTAAAAATACACGATGTTTCGACTAAAATCCATCCAAACTCTCAAGAATTTAACCATCAGTAAATATTAAAATACGTACTTATTTAAAAACATAAAAATGATATATAGGACTAGATTGGTATTGAAGAGTATTTTTACAATCTAATAATTAATTCATTTTTATAAACGTATGCTAATAAAAATACGTTATGTATTTTTTGACCGGAGGGAGTATATATACTTGTACCTCTGTATATCTTGTTGTCGTAGCATCTGAAAATGGAATTTTCTTCCATTTTCCCGTAAGGAATAAATCCTCAATGGCGTTGCAGAATCACGAACCGTATCGGTTCGTATGCACAACGCACACACGTTAAAGGCCAGATGAACGTAGAAAATTTCCATCGTGCTATTGGAAAAAGATGAACTAATTCCCTATGTTGGATCGCAATTTCTAGAAGCAAAAGAGAAAGCAGATCGGATTTTTAATGGGCGAGAAACACAACCACGTGACAAGATGCATGCGCACGTGAATCCCCTCTCTTCAGAATTTGTTCTCCGGTTATATATATATGAAGGTTTTTAACACATGTGACATGCAGAGTTACCAATTTTATATTCCTATCCTAAAAAAAACTTTTTCGGAAAAAAACTAGAATTATTATTCTAAGGGGTGTTTAGTTCCCGATCTAAAATTTAGTCCCGTTGTATCGAGTGTTTAGATATTATTTTAGAGTATTAAATGTAGACCGTTTACAAACTCATTCATAATTGGTGATTATTCGCGAGACGAATCTAATAAGTCTAATTACGCCATGATTTGACAATATGATGCTACCGTAAACATTTGCTAATCATAGATTAATTAGGTTTAGAAAATTTGTCAATTGAATAATCTTCAAATTCTGTAACTATTTTTATAATCAATGTAAGTTTAATTCTTCAAATTGATGTCCAAACATGGGATGTGAATTTGTGGAAGATGCATCTCCACGGAATGTTAACAAAATTATTCCTTCATTTTTTTGGGGTTATGTAGTTCATAAATTGATGGAAAAGCCATACATATTACATTCACAAAGGGAGAGCGACGTCTTTGAATTGATAAAACGTGGCTTACAAAAACAAATTAAGGGGTAATTAAGTGGCAGTAAACAAGATTACACGCGCTAAGAAAATTATTTATTATTTATTGTCGCACGCATGCGGGGCACCGGCGTTGCTCAGGCGGCCGGCGGGAATGGGATGGCGGCGACGGTCTTCTGCCACGCGGGGCGGGTGGAGATGTCGTCCCACCACGCCTTGACGTGCGGCCTCGACGTGACGAGCTCAGCCTTGGGGGTCAGGCTGAGGTAGAGCAGGTGGGCCATGTGGTTCACGTCGGCGAGCGTGAACTGGTCGCCGGCGAGGTACTTGTTCTCGGCGAGGTGGGCTTCGTAGACGTCGAGCACCTTGGCCAGCTTGTCGGCGTTCTTGTCGACCACGATCGGGTCCGGCGCGCCGCCGAGCAGGGGCTTGATGAGGAGCTGGAACACCAGATCGGCGACGGCCGGGTAGAAGTGGTGCGACTCCACCTCCAGCCACACCTCCAGCTTCGCCGCCGC
Source organism: Zizania palustris (assembly GCA_019279435.1). NCBI lineage: Eukaryota > Viridiplantae > Streptophyta > Magnoliopsida > Poales > Poaceae > Zizania > Zizania palustris. The sequence goes on along the minus strand of JAAALK010000288.1, from coordinate 82,770,669 downwards.
CGACGACGCCGGCGCGGCCGGGAGCAGGTCGGCGCCATCCTCCTTGTACTTGTTCGCGATGTAGCGGCTTATCGCACGGGACTCTGCAAATGCACAGTACAAATCATCTGAATCAAAATCAAACAGACCAAGATCTAGAGTAACATGGAATTCATGTCGCAAATTTGGGGGGTTTGAACTAGATTCATGGTGCGCATGCATCGAACAACAAGGCATAATTACCGTAGAGAACCTCGTCCCCATCCTGCAGCGCGGGGATCTGGCCAAACGGCTGCAGAAAAACACAAGACAAAGCGTTGGCGAGGATGTGAAATTGATTCGAAGAGGATTTACGGCGAGATCTGTAATCCTAGTATGCGTACGTTGAGGGCGAGGAATTCGGGCTGCTTGTGGGCGCCGGTGGTGAGATCGACGGGGACGATCTCGAAGTCGAGGCCCTTCTCGTTGAGCGCCGCCGCCACGCGCACGACGTTCGGCGACAGCGGCATCCCGTAGAGCTTCCTCGACGCCATCTCCAGCGACGACGACGATCTACGCTGCGCTACGACTAGTGGTGGTGATCTCCAGCGCTGTGATATTATTATGATCGATATGGTTGGTTGGTGGCTACCTCGCTCGTGGTCGCTGCGCTGTCTTCTTCCGCTTCCGCTACAATACGAGTCCTCCGCCATCAGAAATAAGTTTAAAATTTATTTTAAATATAGAAATCTAATAATCATAAAAAATAACTTTTAACTCCAAAATATCTACACTATTATTATTTTTGGTGGAGCAACGAGTAATAAGTTAATTTGTTGAGTCTGACATAATATTATATAAAAAATATCTCCACTCATAAGAGAAAGAGACCGGTACGTATGCTTTGTTCCACCCGATGACTGCACTGGGGATGGGGACGTACGGCGTTGCGCGGTGGTAGCTGGGGCACGCACCAATAATCCAACGGTTGCATGTTTTTTTATTCGTATTGGCGGTCTATTTAGGTCTACAATAAAATAGTTGTCAGTTCGGTTTTGCAATCAAAACCAAACCAACGGTAACCGGTCAAATGGTTGGTGCAGGGTTCACAGCAGTCAGGGAAAAAAGGGTTGGGCTGTAACTGAGACCTGAGACATCCGCATGTATCAGTCTCAGTATTCCAATCCCCATAGGAAGAGGAGTACCCATCTTCTAATCACGAAACTAGGGCCAGAAATCAAGCCACATAGAAACACGGGGATTAATTCGATGTCGGTGATTAAAGTTTAATCCCTTTAACCAAACGGACGGGTAACATCAAGCTTCCCTATCTTTGATCCTCTCCCATCCATCCGCATGTATCAGTCAGTATTCCAATCAGCACGCAATCAGACCACATAGAAACACACGCAATCAACCAATGAACTGCACAAGAGAGTGGGTGGTTTATTCTCAAGAGGAACAACGGTCAGGCTATGGAGAAACATGAATCGACAAAAGTATTGCTAACGTGATCGATACTATGTTCATCTGCACAAGGGTGTTGTTTTAACCCTCAACAGAGCATACTGTAGAATCACCACTAAAGATATATTTACAAATGATAACCTTCAACTTTGCTTAACCCTCTAGAGAGCGAGGGGTCACAAAGATACTGTACAACCCCGATACAGGGCAGGGTTAACAGATCCTGTCTGGGCTGCTCCTAGGGTTGATCTGATGGTTTTAGGAAGTTGAAGCACTCCAGCTGCAGCATCTCTCCTCCATTGACTGGGTCAAACTGGCATTTGTAGAAGCTGCAAATCACGGAAGTTAGGGATTCAAGTTCAAAAATGTAGCAAGGAATTCCCAACGCGACAATGGATGTTCGATTTTGATGCCCGTACCTTCCATCCATGCCAACAACTGCCACAGTATTCTTCTCATGGCCAAATGCAACAATGTACTGCTCACCCTCGTGGAGCCTGAACTGCGCTACTGACCACTCAGAGTGGAAATATTTAGGTAGCACACCTGGCAGCGACAGAAAAATAAAACACGTGAACATGAGCTTAACCCAAGAGTGAACAAGGAAATGGAACTTTCATTGTCGTTAACATGTAACCCTAACCAAAAATCGCACAATAGGGTTTTAAATACCTAACTCAGTAAATCATCAAAATGCAACCGGTACTCCAGAGGTACAAATAAAAACCTCAAGACCAGTCAGGCACTCATAATGTGTTGATTCAGGCTTCCAGCAGGCAAGTGCACCAAAAAAATGTAAGGAAAAAACAAAAGAAGGTAACTAGTACACATGTTACATAATGAAGAATATGTCAATATAACATGCAAACTTGGAGCTAAACAACATCATATCGTTAGTGTATACTGAAAATCTTTGTCATTAATCTGAAAATAAAACTTTCAACACAGAGACAGACCACAAAGCAAATTAAAAGAGTATATATAGTTATTTGCAAACATGGAGATGTTGAAATAAAAAATATATGAATGGATGTGGAGCTTACCCTTGATGAAAGAAAGAGATGGACCTATATGTGGAACATCAGGATCTGGAGCAGGCAGAGGCTTATCGTTAGTGGTTAATCCAACATTTATCTTTAGGTTGAACACATGTATTGTCCCTTTATCACTGGATACAGCCAAATACTGCAGATTGTTTGAGAAAGCCAGGCTATATATCTCTGCTCTATCAGCACCTCTCCTTACCTACAACAGAAGCAGAAAATACATTAATTGCCAAAGGCCCATAAATGAAAAGATAATGATAAACTTCATATCGAGTACTTGGAATGAGCTCATGAGAGGGAGTGGGAGTAGATCAGGAGAATCTTTCATCTTACATTCTACAACAATCGATTTGTGATGAGGTATGGCCATGCAGCGGACTTTAAATGTTTTCTTCATTTCAAGCTCAAATTAAAATGATATACTCTTTACTTTTAAGTACTTCATTTAACGATCGAGATTTGTAGGTTGTTGGTTCACCAGAGTATGTTTTGATAGTTGCAATAACTATGATGTTTTCTCTTGTAAGCATATATGAATCAATCAATTTTAGTGCTCACACTTTATGTTTTCATGTGCCTCGGCCTCATGACCATGTATGCCTTGGTGTTGCATTGACTAAAGGAAAACTTCAGCGTGCTACATATTTCATTACAATGCAAACTTGATTGCCCTTTGCTACTTCAAATTATAGTTCAATACCACTGTTCTTCCATACAACCCACCAACCAACAAACACTCAAGCACAGATCCCCAGGAAAAACACTATTTCAATGATCATTACAATGTCAACTGACAGACACAATGGAAGCCATTTGTTCTAAAAGAGCAGCATAACTACAGGAACAATTTGTGGCTTTTGTGCATTCCATTTCAGCCTCAACAAGCAAGCTGTGACATGATGCGAGAATCACTGGCAGCCAAAGAGAGTCGATGCTCTTTAATTTATCCATGTATATATAGTATATGCATGTTTGTTAATGTGCAGGACATATCTCTCTGCTACTGATGTTGAAATGTCATGCTGTGTAACCTACAATGCACTTATATCTCACAATTTTTTATGCAAATGTTATCATGAAGTGGCTATCTGTTATGACTGTGCATGAGTATTTCGATCGGTCAAAATTATAGATTGTGCATCCTGTTTGCTGCTGTTATAGGGTTTATACATAGGGCATGCAAAGCACACCGTCTGTCCAAGTAAGGATTAAAGATCATCATACTTCATCTATTATGGTTGTATGACTGTTTCTATAAGAGGAGAAATAGAAATGGGTCCATGTCAATTCGATTGGGTTGTGTTACAAGATATGTGCGTGTATACCTTAAATTTTTATGTATCTCATATTTGACAAATCAACTTTTCCAGCTAGAAAATGAATAATATATTGTAAAGGACACATAAAACAAAATTAAAATATCCAAGAACTATGACAAGATAAACACCTAGCTGCCTAGGATTATAAAAAAAACTGAAAACAAAAGGACCCACTGATGTCTGGTCTAACAAATGAACATATAGTACTAGAAAAATGTCACATCAAAACAGGGCATAAGTGCAGTTTGATGAAGTATGCCTCTTTTTTAGCATGCATCCAATTCCAATCCCAAATTTCTTTTAAGCTATAAGTTTCAAGCAAAAAGGAGAGAAGATATCACAAATCTTTGGTTGGGTTATTCATTCAGATCCTCATACATCTAGAAATGTAAAATTTAGAGCAGGGGCTAGAGGAATTTAATGATTTCCTCATTGGAGGAACCACTAAGACAGTATGTACGTGTGTTGTTTCTTTTAAAAGGTTGTACTAGCTGCATGATATGTTCCAGCAAAAAAAATGCTTTTACTACATGCAAAAAAAAAACAAAGATAGCAAACTCTTAATGTTTCAACCAAATATGCATTATATAGTGTATACCATCTTATACAAAATAATCTTTTCATGGAACAGTCGAGTTTAGAACATCCAACCTAGTGGTTTTAATATATCGCATAACAACTTAGAAATATTCCAACAAACTTATCCAAAATCTGCTCAACAGTAATGGGTTGTTTTATGCATTCAACCTAAATAGTACTGCATTAGTCAATTCTAGCGTTGTCAATCAAAGAATATAGGTTCATCTAGATGTATGTTAAGAGAGCTTACTTCCTGCAAAAGATTTCCCTCAGCAGCATTGTAGATTCTAACGAGCGTCCCCTTGGAGCTGGCAGTAGCAATCAACCTCCCATCCTGCGACAATGCAAAGCACGCAACACGAGAAGTGTGTGCATTGATGAACTTGGTCTTCCGGGCGCCATAGTGCTCCACCCTAACCTGCCCCTTCTGTGCACCAGGGCAAACCAGAACAATCGACCCAGGCTGCTGTGATACCGCGCAGAGGCCCTTCGGGTTGGGTGCCGTCTCGATCTGGTGCATAAGCTTAAGGTCCGCGAAGTTGTACACGAAAACTTTGTTCTCTAGGACCACGACGATGCGATCGCGGCGGAGGCGGACGCCCCGCACCGGCGAGCGGAAAGAGAGTTCCCCGATACAACGGCTCTGGTGGTCGTCCCAGATCATCACCTTGTTAGGTGGGTAGTGAGGGTTGTCGCCGCCGCCGACGAGGGCGAGTATGTTGCATCGGAACAGCATCTCCACGACGCCGATGCCCCCTCCCCCGCCGTTGTCCCCTGCGCTCGCGAGGTCGCGGCGGAAGATCTCGCGCAACGGATCGCAGTTGTAGATGCGGAAGCCCGACTTGGTTCCCGCCGCGAAGCAGCCGTAGTCCTGGTTGAAGGATATGTGCAGGAGGTCCTTCGCTGCGGAGTCAGCCTTCTCGGCTCCAGCTCCCCCGGCCGCGGCGGCCTTAGCCGTAGGGGTAGATGAGGCCGACGAGACAGAGGAGTCATCGTTCTCCTCGTCGCCGGAGGGGGTGGGGTCGATCGAGGTGGTGGGGAGAGGCGACTCCGGCGCCTGCGGAGGATCACCGGGGACGAGGTTAGGGTTTGGTGGGGCCGGCGCGGCGGCGGGAGTCGCCATGGGGCCGGGGGGCGAGAGCTCTGGGAGTCGGGAGGTTGCGGGTGGGTGTGAATGACGTGCGGCTTTGGGATTAAGGGCCGGTTCAAAACTACAGCCGAACCCGGCGAATGACCAGCTGGCACGCCTTCTCTAAATTAAACAATGTTTTAAAAAACATACTCCGTACTATATAGTATCGAAATTTTATTTTAAAATTAAATTTCTTACAATTTAATAAATTTTATAAATAATATATCAACAATTACGACGTGAAATTTAATTTATTAATTTGACCAGTGTATTTGTTCAATATTACCAATATTAATAATTTTTTATTTAAATTTAGTCAAAAGTAAATAAGTTCAATTTAAAAAACAAACGGACTATAATACAAAACAAAGTTAATAAATTTTATATTAAATTTATTTATTTCAACTACTACTATTAAATAATTTTCATATAACATTCTTCGTGCATTTTCGTAAAGGGAAAGTTGGATCGATGCCATTACAATTTTATGATTTTAGAGAAATACCATTACAAGTCACATATTTAGATTTATATCATTATAATTTAAGAGAACTCCAAATTATACAATTACAAATTAAAAAAATCCAAAATTTGTCATTACAATTTTAGAGAATTCCGAAATATATCATTATATTTTCAGAGAGCTACAATTCTGAAACGATATAAATCTAAATATACAAATTTTAATGACATTTTCAAAGTCACGAAATAATAGCATAAATCGAATTATTCTTTAGTAAATCCGTTAGAGCATGTCCATTATAATTGTTATTTTTGACTTGTTATTCATAGCAATAGCAAGTCTCCTTATTTTAATTGGTTTGCTATTTTTTTTACTAACTCCATTGTACTTGATATTTGACTTGTTATTTTAAGGAACTTATTATTTTTCTCACCAAACTTGCTAACAAGTCAAATAGCAAATACAATAGAAACACTTTTTAGATAATTATTGTTATTTTTAAGGATAGCATCGAGATGTCTTAGGTGTTAAAGTGGAGATATTTACGGTGGTGCCATCGGAGGAGGTGAACCGGGCTGGCACACGGATGGGATCGGGTTAGCGTAGCGGGGAAGGCAGCCCATCCCTTTCGTGGCGTACGGGTTGTCTACGTACGTATACGTATACGTGCACAGCTTACGATAACTCGACAAGTACGTAGAGTAAAATTTTATCCTGGACACGAGTACACGGCTTGTGTGGGTTGTGATGCAATATTCTGCTAATGTTTTTGTGCTTGTTTATGCCGTTGATTTACAAAACTATAAAAAATTGTAATGGCATAGAAAAATTTAGCCCTTTACATTTCGGCACTTTTAACAACACGCTGGAATGGGCAGAGTCTGAACTATGATGGTTCAAAGGAAACAATGGTTGTTTCCTGAAAGCCAAAAGTCAAACTAAAAAACATATTTTTAATCAGTGGTTTTTAGTAAAAGCAGTTTTGGGTACAGTGTAAATGTGAAAGCTCCTTTAGACCTGCTTTCTGTGGCTTTTGGCTTTTGGCTTCGCAACCATACAAAATTTCATACAACCATACAAAATTTCATAAATTGACATTTCAAATTTCATACAACCATACAAAATTTCATAAATTGACATTTCAAATTTCATACAACCATACAAAAATTCATAAATTGACATTTCAAAATTCATACCATACAAAATTTCATAAATTGATATTTCAAATTTGATACAACCATATAAAATTTCATAAATTGACATTTCAAATTTCATACAACCATACAAAATTTTATAAATTGACATTTCAAATTTTATGCAGCCATATAAAATTTCATAAATTGAATTTTTTATACATCTCACAGTTCAAAGTAGCTTCACAGGCGTTCAGCCAAATGACTTTCAGCTTTCTCACAACTAACATCCCACAGCAGTTTTTTCACAGCCCACAGCTCACAGCAGCTTTTTTCCACAGCAACAGTTCGACCAAACACATCCAATATGACTTCCTGTCTTTTGAAACTACACAATAGATTTTTGAGTAGAGTAGAACATGATTGAATAAAGCCCTTCCAAACCGTGTCTTGAGATCTTCCACAGATAAAAAAAGCTAACACAAAAAACATCTCTAATTTGAGCGCTCCTGTTAGGATCCGATTCCCTGCGTTGATTAGATTCTAATGATGATCACCAGAATCCTTGCTAAATGGATAAAAAGAATTGATTCATATTAGAATTTACGAGAATTAATTCTCTTTTTATACTGTGGGATAAAATCATGTGAAGCATTTCTTCTCACAAGAACCAGGCTAACAAAATTTTAAAAAATATATTCATACAAATTTAGAAAAAAATATGCCTGATTGAATTATACTAGCATACCATAAAATATAAACAATATAAGTCATTATTCATACTGTTTATTTATTTGTTTGTTTGTTTTTATTATTATGATTTTAGATCATATAACACAAACATCACATATATAATAACCCCAAAAGACATGACTATAATGACATTTTAGGTCTCAGTTTGAATCTAGTCATTCTATTAAACAATTTCACAACCAAATTACCGTAAAATCATTTTTAGGAAGAACTGAAAATTACAATTACTAGATCGTTCACATTCCTGGACCATGTCTAATATATCATTTTTTTAATTAAACAGTAACTTTTGGACCTTGCACGGTGGCAAACCCCCCTTCAATCAAAACTGAAATTACAATTACTAGATTGTTGTATTTTTTTTACGAATAGGGTCGTACTCGTAATGATTTATGGCATCCAATTTCAGCTCGACGGTAGTTGACTACTGACATAAGCGTGTAATTTTATACAGCGGTGGATAAGAGCATCTAAAAAAATACAGGTTCTTAGCTTTAAATTTTGAGATTTTAAAGAAGAATTAGACTCCAACTATTTTCTAAATTCCCTCTCAGCTGTCTTATATATAAGATTAGCTTCCAATTCCTTATTTTCGCTTGCGCCATTTTGCACTGAGTTTTTTTTTTTCACTCCGTATGAGCGTTGGCAAGGTCAAGGTAAAACCCTAGCCACCACTCGGCATTTTGGCCAAGGTTTGCGACGCATCTAACGCCGCTGGCTGTCACTCCTCGTGCCTTCTTCCCCTCCTCCCCGCTAGCCGCCTCCGCGTGCCCTCGAGCTCGCTCGCTCACATCCCTCTGGTGAGTTCTTATGACGGCCCGGCTGCTTCGCCCTTCCTCTCGTTTCTCTACGAGAGAGGTATGCGTGTTTGGAATAGTGGTCTCCGCTTGCTTGCTTAGCTGCTGTCTGGGGGTGGTGATCTATTGCTCTCGCTCAATCACTATTTAGGGGCGGTGATATATCCGCTTGTTCAACTATTGTTTAGGAGTTGTGATATCTATTTGCCTAATTTGTGTTGGGAGAAGTGACTTGTGATTGTCTATTTCCTATTTTTGTTGGTGATTGCTCTGAATTCCTTTGTGACTTTGAACTTGAATATGGAATGCATGAACTGTTATCGTTATATCCTTACTACATGTGTTTAGTAAGTTGTTTGATGGATTGGGAATTTAGAGTAAAATGTTCATGATCTTTATGGCAAATGGAGGCATATCTCTTGGTTTAGAACCTCGAATCCTTGGTGATCATGATTTTTTGGCCTGAGCAAATTGTCCTTGAGAAACTGACAAATCGTAAATGCCAACAGACCTGGAATAGTGACAACGTGGATATAATCGAGTGGACTGTAAATATAAAATGGATTGTTTCAGTGGAAAGTGACTCTATCAAACGCTACGACAATTCCAGAGGCTGCTGCGTGAAGAAATTGGATGCACGCCAAACATCATCGCCTTTATTCCATGAGCCGCCGTTCTACATAAAAGCTGTAGAGAAAGACTTTTAAAAATAGGGATGGTATAATGTAGGGAATTGTTGTGCATCAAATTATTTTTTAGAGAATAATAAAGATAAAAATTCTTAAATCAGGTTTTAAGAAATAAAATTTAAGATAACTTTTGTACATGCTATAACATTCAAAAGATCAGGAGTAGTACACTGGTACTTAGGGATGAAAACAGAGCGGAAACGGACGGAAATGAGTACTACCATATATGTTTCCATATTTTTTTACGGAAACGAAAATGAATACGGATAAGAAAACAGATGACACCGAAAATGAATACGGACCGAACAAGGAGCGAATACGAATACGGATCCAAAAATCTATCAAAAATTAAAATATATATGAAAAAATATGATAAACCAATAAATATATTCAATTTACACATATATTAATAAATGATAAATACATATAATAAATTAAAAACAAATTTTATTACGGTTGTAATGAATGTATTATTTATTTTGACCAAATAATTACGTATTAATTTGAATTAAAATGTTCAATATTTAATGAATAGAATATACTTTAATGTTTTTATATAATATGAAAAAGCAAAAGATAATATTTTATATAATGTAGTAAAAACAATAAAAACGGAAACTTTTCGTTTTCGTTATGCAGAATATTTCGTTTGCGTATTCGTTTTTTCAGAAATCAATGTTCTGTTTCCGTTTCCGCTTAAAAAATTTCGTTTCCGTTTCTGTTCAAAAAAAAATCGGTATATGTTTCTGCATAACTTTTTTTCAAGTTTCCACTCTATTTTAATCCCTACTGGTACATCCACCTCAGCTCTTTTTCTGCATGACCGTGCAGACAGAACAAAAACATGCGTGTAGAGCATCACAAATATAGCAGCTGATCAAGATGCTCTTCGCAAACCACGAGCAAACATATTCCCCAGCTTTTTATGAGCAACTTTTCCTTCAAGCTTGATGAAGATTTGGAGCAATATTAGAAATTGCTGGCAAATTCTTCTTGCATTCAGCAATGTCAACCTTTCCACAAGATCGAACTGGCAAATATTGCTTGTCGAATTTCCCTCTACAACTTGAATTATTCAAGCTGATCGGCGACGAACAAGTAATCCAATAATCAAAGCGGTTGGTAGACACACAAGAATACAAGATTAATCAGCTTAATAATTCAAAACAAAACAGCGGTTGATATATGGTGTGAAATTCCTATTCACATCACTACACTTCACTAAATAAGATGCATAATTTGGTCCTGAATATTGTCAAGTAAAATTAAAGGAAAACCCAAACGGAAAACATTCATTGCATCGATCTGGTCCTCAAACGAACGCTCTAGAAATCGAAGCCACCGCCGCCGTCGAACCCGCCGTCATAGCCGGACGCGTCGAAGATGGCATCACCGATCAGGAGCCCACCTAGCGCGCCACCGAGAAGCCCAGCTCCGAGACCCATCCCGAAGTTGTTCTTCTTCGGAGGCTTCACGGCCTGCTGCTGGTAGCCGTAGCCGCCGTACCCAGCCTGCGGCGGGTAACCGTACCCAGCTTGCGGCGGCGGGGGTGGGTAGCCGTATCCGGGCGGCGGCTGGGCTGGGTACCCGTAGCCATACTGCGGTGGTGGAGCAGCGTACGGCGTGGGGGTGCTCGGTCCAGCGGTGGCTGGGTAGGCCGTCACCGGCTCACCCGCCTTGGCCGGTTTACCTCCAGCAGGCGGGTAGCCGGCCGGTGGATAAGCTGTCGATGGCTCGTTTGCCTTACCCGGAGGTGGGTACGCGGACTGAGGTGGGTAGGCAGCGGCTGCCCCATCGGCCTTAGCAGCCGGTGGGTAGGCGATCGGAGGCGGGTAGGCCGCGGGCGGCCCGTCTGACTTGGCTGCCGGAGGATAAGCGGTGGAGGGCGGGTAGGCTGCAGCCAGTGGAGGCTGCGTGTATGCGGCCTGAGCGGCACCACCAGCGTAGGCGCCAGATTGGGTTACCTCGCTGAGTTTGTAGGAGAAATTGAGGACCCCCTGGGGCTTTCCAGAAGAGATCTTGCGGACCTGGTAGGCGACGAACTTGGCGGGGACCGCACCATCAGGAACTCCGGAGAGGAGCTCGGAGAGGGGGATGTGGACCTCGCCTACGTCACGGTCGCCGAGGGCACGCTCCGCGCGGAGGAGGACGTGGAGAGATCCGGCGCCGGAGGCCGGGACGGTGAAGCGGAGAGTCGCGTTCCAGGTGGGGTTGCGTCCCCCGGCGCGGTCGGCGGCGATCCTCTGCCGCGAGCGGGGTTCGCCAGAGAGCGAGACGACGGCGTAGACCTCCATCTTGGAGAACATGTTCACGTTCTTCAAATCCTTCGCCGATATCATCGTCAGCTCTACCGTCCTCTGCGCCATGGCCACCACAGCTGCAAGATTTCTCTGCTGAATCGTAGGGGAGAACTGGAGAAGAAAACTTGTGTCGAATTCGATCAAAATTTCGATCTGCTACTTTACTCGGGGACTTGGGGATTAGATTTTATAGGAGGGGAATTGGGGATCGGAGGAGGTTACCTGGATATTTCTTGTACGCGCGTTTCTTTAATTTGGTTACTGACGTGTGGTCCCATGCAGTATACGGCCCACGCTGTCAGTGAAAATACCTCGGTACAATATAGGTCCTTCGCGAACACGCATCATCCCAGGCTGATCTCGTGACACGCGGAAGATGAGACGCGAGGCAACGATAACGTGTATGATACGTGGGCCCATAACACATGGTGGGACCCATTTGTCATAGTGGGTAGGCTCCTGCGCCGGAATCTTCTTCTGGCTGTGCGGATGAATGGCCAAGGCCGTGGAAGTCACGGAAGTCACGGAACAACGAAAGCCTCTCCTACCGTGCGCCCGCAGAGTTCGGCGTCGTGGGACCCACATGTCAGTGGGTGATGCCTCATACGACCGGTGCACGATCGGCGCCTTTCCGGCTGCTAGTGGAGGATTTTATGCGCGTTAAGTCGTTGACCAGCCTCATCGTGTGGTGTACTGGTGTAGGCGTGTAGCGTGGCGAACCCCGTTCTCTTCCTGGCTAAGGAAAAAAGGCCCGCGGGCAGGACGCGGCCTCGCCGTCCGTTTCTGTTGCATTTCTCTACTTTTTTTAAATACTGCTATTCCAGAATATAACATTTTTTAAGCTTTAAATATGGTCTAAATATAACATAAATATTTGTTTGTATATTAAACTAATCTTACCATCTTTAAACTTTATTACTAATTTCTCCACTCAAATTTACTTGTTTTTCATTTTCTCAGTACATGTGTTCCAAACTTTATTATATTTTAGAAGAACGGAGATAATAGGTTTCATTCTACGTCTGGGATGTTTATCGCCGTAGATTTTGCTAAACGGAATCTACAACAATAAAAAAATCTGTCACATGTACAAAAATTGTATCCGGCCGTTGGTTTGATGGTGGTAAGTGTTTTTTCTAAACATAGGAGACATTCATGTTGTCTCTTCTTGAGCACGGACAAGTCGAGAGCTTGTGAGAAGACTGTCTCATAACTAAATTTATACATGATAATGATCAGATTGAATAGGATCTTAAAAATTCCATCACTGCAGTCTCAACATCAAGACCAACACATAGTACTACATCAAGACCAGCAGCATTGTTGGATTAGCATCCCATAATAGGCAAAAACAACATATAGGAAAGGACATCAACTGAAATTAGAGAATGTGTGGTGTAAGAATTTTAAGGTACTTTGATTTGAATGAATTTTAGAGGAATAATGTAATATTCAAATTTCTATAGGAATTGATACTATTCACTCATTTAAAATGGAGGATCGGTGGATAGAAAAAATGAAGGAAATTTTTCTTTTCCTTAGATTTCATAAAAAACATAAGAATTTAAACATATACTCTAATCTCTTTTTTTCTTTCCTTTGATAAGTCCTAAGCAAATCAATACATAAAACTTCATGTGAGAAAACATAAGTAGCTTTTATATGAATGTTAGAAAAAACTATGTTTAGTTAATTCCTGTGTTCTACAACATGTCTCTATTTTTTCCCTATATTTCCAAATCCTCCGTTTGTTTTTAGGTGCATTCTTATTATATTTTTATGTTTTTTCTATTACTAAGCCTAATAGCCTTGAAGATAGCCTCTTCCATAACAACTGGGCTGATTAGCATCTATTAAGGGTCCGTTTAGTTGCTTGGACAGAGTTAGATGGAATCATCCTATCCACCATCCCATCCACTTTGAGTAGTGTTTGGTTCATGGGCAGGCTGGACAAAACCATCTAGTATAAGAGAATATTCCTTCTAGATGCTGGATAGCTCCATCCAATTTTTTTTTGCTGGATGAACTCATCCACCCTGTTTTGTGAGAGGATTTCATCTTATCCATTCTCATCTACCTCCAACCAAATAAAAAATTGAATCATTTTATCCCATCTAACCAAACAAAAAAAATATATCATCACATCCCACAAAACTAGATGGAATCATTCCATCCACCCTTGAACCAAACGCTACCTAATTAGGCAGACTGGTTCACACATAGCCATGGCTCATGGTCTAGGCAGCAAAACTTTGTTTTATCACCGTAATCGGTGGTAATACTGTTATGTTCAATCTTAACCATGCCTTTACATTATTATCACAGTACATTATGTCCAACTTTTTGTTTTATGTAGGACAATTTTACCTTGTTAATGCGGTTATCCTAAGAAAAAGATATCTAGCTACTTATAAAAAACAAAGTATCACTATCAGATTTTAACAAAGCCATCGACCAATTAGTATGAAGGAGGTATGCAATCATGCACGTTCCTCTCTTCGAAATGTGGTCGAGCGATTATTTGGGGTTTTAAGGATGAAATGGAGGATATTGTTATGTGTGCCAAGCTATCCACTTGATAAGCAAAAGACGATCATCATTGGTTGTATGCCACTTCATAATTTTATTCAAGAAAGTGCTTTCAGTGATGAATTATTTGATAGATGTGATGATGATGAAGATCACATGTGGTGATTATAGTGGCATGACATCAAATGATGTTGATACGTGCGCCTTTCATGATTTTATAGTAAACTCCTTAATGGCAAACGGAAGATAGATGACATGTGATGAAATTTATAGATTATTACAATGTAATGATGATTTTAAAATATATAATTATCAAAAATAATATACATTATCATTACAAATTAAAATGCGGTACCAATCAGGAAAATAGCTAGCCACAGTTAACAAACAGTCTAACTACTTACTTCAGCGGCTATTCATACCAACTAGCTACTCTAACTAGCCCAAATTCATGGCAGGATGTATTGTATATTTGTATCTGCACAAATCTCTTGCCACGAAGGCGCATTTTAATGGCATTCAACGCTCGAGGGAGATAAGAGACACCATTAATGGCGGATGGCGGATTAGTTGGACACCACTACCTTTCTCTCACAAATTAAGCTTTACATTTATTACCATTCTTATTCTTACAGTATTTATTTGGACTAAAGGCTTTAGTCCTCTAGTACATATGAGATGGACTAAACTGGACTAAAGTAAGATTTGTACACTTCTACCCCTCATTGAAGTGTGTTGAGAAAACTCATACCTCTTATTGCAAGGGTAAAATAGTCTTTGTTCAATCTATTTTTGAGATTTAGTCCATGAAACCAAACATGTGATGGACTAACTTTAGTCCATAACTAAACTTTAGTCCATAAACTAAACTTTAGTCTTGGACTAAACGAACCAAACAGGGCCTTAGTGTGTAGAAATGAAGGCATCGTCTTATTAATTACTCCTATGTCAACTCTAATTTTCGGAAATGTGGTGTTATTTCGTTAATGTTAATATGAAAAATTAACTACGTGCATATTAATGGATGCAAACACACTAAAAATTAAAATATACTAGTTTTTAACGTAGAGTGTTAAATATTAGTTACTTTCACTATATATATATATTTAAATACTAATCTACCTATAGTATCCGTAACACTAAATCTAAATACTATTACTTTAATCATTAGTTAAATTTTTTGAATATAGATAGGAACAAAGGTATTAAGGGTGCGTTTGGTTCTGCTGTGAGCTGTGAAAAAGCTGTTGTGAGTTGCCTGCTGTGAAAAAGCTGTTGTGAGCTACCTGCTGTGAAAAAGCTAAAAGTCGTTTGGTTGAAGCTGCTGTGAAAAAACTGCTGTGAGCTGACTGTTTTTTATAACTTACGTAATTTTCATCATTATAATATTCTATACATATATATAAATAGGAAACACTCAACATTGATGCAACTGAATAACTAAAAAATATATTAGATAAATAAAAAAGTACATAGTTTATTTTATAAAGTAACCGACAACCACATATTATCTCATGAAATTGTGCAAATCAATATAAACCATAATAATGTTAAAACAATTAAGATACCTTGAATTCATACTTTTTAATCTGAACTAAAAATCAGAAAAGCAGAAAAACAAAAGCAGAAAAGCAAGGTCCAGGCTGCTTCCAAATTTATACTAGAAAAAACTGCTTTCAAACACACCCTAAGTTTTGTGGGACTAAAAACAAAGTGACGGAGGAGGGAGTACGCCTTTTGAAGTGGATATATTCAAGTCAAAAACAAAAAGGTCAAAACCCGGGAAATTTGAAGGAAAAAGTTACACGCGGGCATGAAAAAAAAGTTTAAGGAGCAGACGTCGCCATCGGAAGGGACGAAGTGGGCGCCTCGTCAAGGCAATAGGCAAGCGAATTCGCCTCCTTCTCTGCAAAGCGCCAAAGCGGTAGCCCTCGTCCAAACTACCACTCGCCACGCGAGACAAACCGCCTCTTTCCTCCCAAAGGGCCAAACAAAACCGCCCGCCCTTCTCGCCACCGCCGCCGCCGCCGATGGGAGCCGAGGAGGAGCCGTCGCAGGTGCGGAGGGCGTTGGTGGACGCGCTCGCGGGCGCCATCTCCGGCGGCATCTCCCGCACCGTCACATCCCCCCTCGACGTCATCAAAATCCGCTTCCAGGTCCCCGTCCCCAAAATTTGCTCTCGTGGCTACATTTCCGTACGCGGCTATCTCTTGCTGGGAGCGCGTGGTTGTTCTGTTGGTGTATGGTGGCTAGAATCTGTAAGATCGGTTGCTTGGTGTTGTCCGGGAGAAGTTCTGAAGCTGGTGGTATGTTTCGTGGGGAGCGGTGCGTTTGGTGTGTACTAGTAGTCGGCTGCATCCGTCGATTTGCCCCCCTGCATTGCTTATCTTCATGAAATTGAGGTTGAGGAGTGCTGGGAAGTCGTGTTCGTTTGTTTGAATTTGTGGCTTCAACGCTGGGGAGCAATTTCGGACATGGATACCGTAATAGTTGAAGTTATGAGCTTCACATATCTTAATTTCAATGATTGATATCGGAAATCTAGTTAAGTTTATGTTACGATGGATGCATGGTAGCCCTAGCCATTTTATTGGTTAACTGTGCACGGCAATCGACACTTATTAATTACAGTAATGTATCACGTCTGTTCTTCATATGTTTTATGCCGTGTTAGCTATCAGTTACATTGTTGGAAGCTTGGGCATTTATCCAGTTTGAGCCATGATTCTAATAAAATATCACAACTTTTAATTAGCTGCTGAAAATTTGATGGTTGGATACACCTTTTAATCATGTAGATATGATTGCTTTAGCTTCTGTCATGAAATACAGTATGATCTACAGATACATTATTTGGTCAAACTTATTTGAGAAAGGGACCTTCTCTGGCTTTTGCAAACTATACAACAGTGTTAGCTGCATTGGATGCAACATTAATGTATCAACCCATGAGGATTTTTTTGCAGATTATGTTTACTATGCATATTTTTGGATATTCAGGTGTTTCCTAATGATTTTTTGCAGGTTCAATTGGAGCCCACAACCTCTTGGGGTGTACTTCGAAGGGATGTTTATGGACCTTCAAAGTACACTGGGCTTCTGCAAGCAAGTAAAGATATTCTCCGAGAGGAAGGTTTTCCGGTATCTCCTGTTCTTTGAACATTTCTCAATTATCAGTGTATCCCTTGATTAGAAACAAACATATATGTGCTATTGCTCATGAACTTGCATGCCTGAGTGACATCACTCATCTAAATATCAGCTTTAATATATAGTTATTGGTTTATTCCGTGAATTTTTGTCATGCCGAACATGGACCAACTAAAAACACACTGGAATTGTGGATTTTACTCCTGTTTGTTGTTAATTCTGCTAACTTTATTACAAGGTTAGAAAAGGCGTTATACACTATGCATGCGATGGCCTACAGCATAGCACTTAGGCATTTTATGCGTGATTAAGCAACACTTAAGTGTTGTTGACTTAGTCAATGGAAAGACAAAAAGGCAGAAATTTTGAGTTCCAGGCAGCTTACATTGAGATGAGTTCTTTATTTCTTCAAGCTAAAACAAATACATACTGGATAATGCTGGCAGAATTAAAATTTCAGAACAAACAGACTGAACCTATGCTCTCTTTCCTCCACCATCTCAATCTCAGAACAACAGCATACACATAACAGCAACACATGAGCATACACATAATAGCCGCATCACATGTTAAAATCTTAGAACAAGCCAGCTAAGCAAGTAAGCATACACATGTACAATAGCATATACATACCAGCATCACATAACATGTTACAAATTCAGAACAACATCGTCAAGTTAAAGGAGATAACATGGGAAGAGGGATATAACTCAGTGAGGGTGGCAGCTGTTGGGCTACAGCGAGTTCCAGCTAGGGTGGTGGCTGCAGCAGGGGCCGGTGAGGGCGACGACTGCAGCGGGGGACGACGGGTGCCGGTGAGGGTGGCGGATGCAGCGGGTGCCAACGAGGGTGGCGGCTGTAGCGGGGGCCGGCGAGGGCGGCAATTGTAGCGGGGTGGCGAGGGCGAGGGCTGCATGCGCAAGACTCTATTTTCTTCTCTCTCCACTCTCCAGAATGCATGACACATATATTAAATTCCCTCGCGACAAACTTTGCAGCGGGCACAGTTTCTCGCTCACGCGCCAAACTTTCCCGTGCGCTCCACTTCTGGCCCGCGCTTCGCTTTGCTTCTGCGCCGCAGCATGCTAAAGCGCTACGTCTAAGCGCGCCAGCGCTAAACAGGGCACTTAGCCCCTAAGCGAAGCAGGGGCCCACTACATGGCGCGTAAGCACGCTGCAGTGGATGCTTTTCTCCGCTTTTGCGAACCCTGCTTTATCAAGTGCGCCATATATTGGTGCCTACTTCTCTGACTCCTATTGCACTATTCCCTACCATATTTATGAATCCACCACACCTTTCCTAATTGTATCATAGGAGTGTCATGGGCATGAGCCTATAGGCCGAGGCCCACAACCTAGCCCAATATAGGTGTGAATAGTACCTGCGTGGTACTGTAGCAACATGTTAGGAATATTTTAGAGATAGATTACATTGAGTTTAATCTGTTTCCTATATTTTAGATATTACCTTATTGAGAATCAAGCCATGCCATATATAAAGGACGGGTTGTATCTCTTTTTCATTAAGCAGTAAAGAGTTAGTCTAATTTCTCCCCAATATTCATCATCCCAGTCTAAAGTCCTCTCATCCCTAGTAGCCGGGTGGCATCGGCTATCCTCTCGGCAATATTCATCACATCATGAATCTAGTTGATGACAAGGAGATATATGCTTCGTTGCTGTCTAGTTGACCACTTCAGATGTACCTCTTATTAACTTGATTATCCTTTGTGTTACACTGGCTGGTAGGTCTGTTCAGTCTGTGTTTGATGTGCTGGATAAATCCGGCAGGTGGTGAACATTAGCCAGTCGCCACATCACATTCTGGTAGCAGCTTATCCATGCAATCCTGCTGCAGAGTGAACATCAGTTGTACAAAACGGGTTTCAAAACCTCAATGGCTGATAGTTCTGGCCTTAGTCTAGTACTTGATAAGAAAAATAATGACTTGATGCTGACCACCAAGTGAAGTTTGTTATCCTTTGCTCTTTGCTATGGAGATTTAATAGCCACTATCATTCTCGAAGTCTTACTATTCATTCCTATTTGTACTTTGTTTGGTCATGCACGTGCTAAAGGTTGATGGTCACTCAACCCACATGTTTGATTATTGCTTCCTACTGTGTAACTTACACAGGCTAAGAACATTCACATTGTGTAAATTCTGTTCTATCAGGGATTTTGGAGAGGAAATGTTCCAGCCCTGTTGATGTATATGCCATATACAGCTATACAGTTCAGTGTTCTACACAAGCTAAAAACATTTGCATCTGGTTCATCCAGAACCGGTATGTTTTCTCTTTATGGTATCCCTTCCAACTTGGTCCATCGTTCTAGCCTGAAGTATGAACTGGTCACTCTTTGAACCTTAATTTCAGTGCATACAGAAGTTTTGCTCAATCCTTTGGGCTTTATTTTGTCTCTGTAGCCCTTATTTGAGCTTGTTATTTTCCCAGAGGATCATTTGCACTTGAGCCCATACTTATCTTATGTAAGTGGGGCTATAGCAGGATGTGCAGCAACAGTAGGATCATATCCATTTGACCTTCTCAGAACTATTCTTGCATCACAGGGTGAACCGAAGGTAAACATGGTCTTCTCTGTGGTTCTAGACACCACTTTTGTTGCACACAATCTCTGGCTATATTTTATCACGCTTTTAGTTCATGATAATATGGATATTTGTTCAATAATGCCTGAGTCAGTTTCATCTTATACATATCATATAATCATATTGTGCAAAAGACTTCACATGCACTTTTAAGTTATTTATTTAATTAAGCTAAAGCTATTTCTCTCTCCATTTCCTTGATTCTGCAGTTTTGACAACTTTATACACATCTCTTGTCTCTACACAGGAGCTATGTTGTGGTAACAGTTTAAGGCTGAGGTCTTTTTGTCTAGAAATTTGGTCTTGTTTACAGAACTTTGAAAAACACTGATTCATATGTGGTTCCAAAAACATGTATAATTCCTTTTCCTTTTCGGTTTTATTACGCAAATGATTATTTATTGTTGAGTTTTTCCACTATCATGTATGTGTTCACCATACAGAATGCTAAAATATCATGGTAGAAAGTTGTACTTACAGACTGTTCTGTTTATTTATAGGTTTACCCTGATATGAGGTCTGCATTTGTTGATATAATGAAAACCCGTGGTTTCCAAGGGCTTTATGCTGGTCTAACTCCAACTCTTGTTGAAATCATACCATATGCTGGCTTACAGTTTGGTTCATATGACACTTTCAAGCGTTCAATGATGGTAACAATACTAAACTCACAAGACTATTTTAGGTGCTGTATGCCTGTACCTTTACCTTAGTTTTAGTTGTCCATCTCGTTTTTACTTTTCTTGAGAATAAGGGTGTTGAGGTACTAAGAAAGGTACCATTGAATTTATATTTTTTTTTCGAACAAGTGAAGACCTAAAGATCTTATGTTGCTTAGATAAGCAATCTGAAACTACTGGTTCTGTCACTATTTGTCCTCCATGTAAAATACATGATTAATACTTGATAAGAAAAAACAAATATCTTTGGCACTTTAACTTTTATAGTTTTATTGGTGTGGGGTCTTTGCGAATGCTGTTAATGCTTAACTTTCTGACTGTATTTTTCTCCATGCAGACATGGAATAGATACCGATATTCACATCTTAACTTAGGAAGCGAAGACGACTCAGTATCAAGCTTCCAGTTATTTCTTTGTGGATTTGCGGCCGGAACGTTTTCAAAAGCTGTGTGTCACCCGCTTGATGTTGTAAAGAAAAGATTCCAGGTATTTGTCATTTTATCTTGTGTTGAAAAAGGTTGGTTTTGATTTTTTTGACTGGTCTCTGGAATTTCTGTGAAAGAACTGTCTTATGATAGTGAAGGGCTTATTACACTTACAAGTTTATAAAATCACATCCAATGGTAACTTGGTACTGGATTGTATTGAGATGTAGTTTGTGTGCTCTATTACACTATTGTAGGAGGGTACCAGCTGCTGCAGAGTATGTCTGGTACCATTCTGGTAGATATGCACCACAGTAAGTCACTAATCAGTTGCAAAACATAGCCTGCCCAAGTTAAAAGCAGTTCCTGTAATGAATTATTTGGTTCTTTTCTGAACAATTAAAAGCAATACTTTTGAACCATATTCAAGTTCACATTGTAACTAGCTAGATCTGCTGTGAATCATCTGCTTTCCATTGTCCTGAAGCTTTGTACATTTGTGCTTCTTCGCCTGCTTCATGCTCTGTGTTGCAAACCTAGCTTCCTGTATTTTCTTATTATATTTTGGATATATTTATCTCATAAAATATCTCGAAGTTATGTAGCATTAATGCAAGGCTTTGTTGTTGTTGATGATGATGATGATGATGATGGAGCATTAATACGATAATATATATTCCATCATGTTGCAGATTGAAGGATTGAAACGGCATCCAAGATATGGGGCAAGAATTGAGAACAGCACATACAAGGGCATGTACCATGCCCTAAAAGAGATTGTTGCAAAAGAGGGGTTTGGAGGCCTTTATAAAGGACTTTTCCCTTCTTTGGTGAAATCGGCTCCTGCTGGTGCTGTGACATTTGTGGCATATGAATACATCTCAGACTGGTTAGAGTCGATACTGATGTGAAAAATCACCATGCAGTGCTATTCTTTTCCCTCTGCAGTTTTTTTTTTGTGTTGTCCATATTCTGTCGCCATGCTGTTACACACTTGTATTAGTATAACTTATTCATTCTTGGAAGAGGCTGCAGTTCCTTGAGATCTTGCAGTCCATACAAGATTTGAGGAGTCTACAAAAACCAGATGGATGAGTAATGCTCGTAAGCTCCTCTCATGGGTTTTGGAAAATCACATGATTTTACTGAAAACAAGCATCATATCGATGTTAATTATTTGACTCTCTAGATATCTGCTCAACCAGACTACCTTTTATTTTATTGAACATGATGTACACTTTTCTTGCGTGCGCATCATTGTGTGACTTAATCACTGAATCTGGAGTTGCTTTCAGGATAGGGAGCAAAGCTGGAGTGGAGTGAATTTTCAGGCAAAGGAGCCATTGAAATACCATGACGAGAGAACAGTGTCCACACTCTTATCACCTGTGAGGATTAATTGTTTTGTGACTGTAAGGTGAAAAGCTGAAGTGCATACAATTCCTTGAGATCTGATACTTGTAAATCCCTGCATAGAATCAGCTACTTTGCCATTACTCTGTTCTTTTTGCCCCCATTGACTAGTTTGTTGCACTCATTGATATGTAACAGTGAGGCTGAGGAAAAAAAACCTAGTGTAGAGCTTGTGACACATGATAAAGGCCAGCAGCTGCAGGCATTTTGTGTTAAGATGTGATTATCTCACTCCTATCCTTGAGTCACACAATGCAACTAACGTGAACTTTTACATGTTTCCTGATATGCTTTTATGGTTCATGCGAACTGTAACTCTGGAAGTCGTTTGCTTGCTTTGTGATGATGAGTCGCATTATATTTCCTGCTTCTTTGATGCTGAATATAAGATGGTATATGTGTTTGCGGATATGCTAATCATGCAGAATCATGGCTTATCTACATGGTTGGTTCTTCCGCTATGTATGCCCGGGCGTGTGCCTGACTGCTTGTCTGACCGTTCATTCTAGAATATGCTGCTGCCAGTTTGTCTGATACCGGGCGATGTCTGATGTCTTTTCAGGCACGCAAAAGCTCTCTTTATGCTGCGGGGATAAGCAATGAATGAGGCCATGACGCGAATCTGTGTATATCAGGAGGAATCTGGTATCCGATTTTTCATTTCGCTCCACGGCGAACACAGCTCTTTCACACCCAAGCTACTTCCTGCTAAAGTTGTGTTGGGGGGAAATGTTACGAAGTCTGGAGCGAGTCCTTGTACGAGTACTGCACGAATCCTACCTTTCGGTATAAAAGAAGCTTCAAAGTCTCTGAAAACCGTTTGGAGGCGACATTGAGAACCATGGGCTCCAAATAGGCAGTATAACTTTGAGCTTATTCACATGAGAGATTATCAATCTATCCCTAGATCACTGTATACTGTAATAGCCGACTTAGCGTAATTCCGTATTACTCTATTGTAATTTTACATATAAATACCATTCTTTTACAAGGTAAATGACATCGAATAACAAAAGCACTAAGCAATATAATCTATATTCAGAGTTTTTTATCTTGTTCAGAGGTCTCAAATCTAGCCTAAACATTAGCCACCCACTTTGAACCCTTCGAAATTCATTTCACTTGAACACGTTACATAATTCTATATTAAACTAACAAGTTGGTAGATAGTCAAGGACGATTTGTATCGTATGATGACATTTACTTACTGTCTCAAGTTCTATTTTATGGTCTCACCGTGTTACCGACCAACCTAAACTGTCGGTAAATTCTTTTTTAAGTAACATACTTCTCTGGTCTATTCTAATGTGGTTTTAAAACGCACTTAACCTTCTAAAACATTCTTTCTTACAAACTCCCAACTTTTCAAAATGTGAGGGGATGTTTTGACGATGGCACTATGCTCCATAATGGGTCAAAGAGATTACTGTACAACTTACACTGACACCTGGGCCCCGCTAGTCAGCCCAAGCCGACAGTGCTGCTCCCAGACTACCAAAACGGGTAAGTAGCGCAGAAAAAAAAAGAAAAGAAGAGAAAAATGAGGAAAAAGAAAAACTCACCCACGCCATCTCTCCATTTTGCTTTGTCTCGTACTCTCGTGCGTCCCCATCCCCTGACAACCTCCTCTCCGCCCCCCACTCCAAACCCTAACCCTGGCGCTGGCTCCGGCAACCACGAGGACGAAGAGGGCGAAGGAGGAAGCCTGATGCTCAGCCGCCCGTGGGGGCCATGGAGCTCGTCCCCTTCAAGCCCGCGGCCGGAGCCCTGGTCGAGTCGGGCGGCGGGGCCTACGCGGACTCGATCCCAGGCATGGTGGCGGCGCAGCAGGAGATGCTCCACGCGCAGGTGGACCAGCTCCAACGCCTCGTCGTCGCCCAGTGCCGCCTCACCGGCGTCAACCCCCTCGCCCAGGAGATGGTCAGTACTCAGGAGCTCCTTCCTGCTCTAATCTGTGTTTCTAATCTCTGCTTCTCTTCTCGATGCGAGTATTTTTTTTAATTTTTGTAGCGGCTAGAGTTTGGCTGAAGTAGCATCTGCAGTGTATCCGGGGATTCTAACCCATTGGTTGCAGATCAAAGCTAGTTTCTTATGGTCATACAATTCTGATATTTTGGTGTATCATCAATTCCAAATGTGTTATTCATATGTCATGGGCTCGTGGCGTTTGTTTTTTCTGCACTGTAGTGGTTATGATTCTTATTGCTCCATGATGAAAAATTCACATTTTAAATCCAGCAAAATTCTACCTCAGAGAGTGGAAAACAAAGCTACAATTGTTTACTAACAGAGGGGCACTGGCATTACAAAGCAATTATATTCATGTTAGTTTTATTCTAATTTTGTAATTCCATTACCTTATTGTTTGTAAATGATATCACGGAGTTACTTGATCAAGCCCTAGTAAAGGAGGAGGGAGGGCCCCTTTCCCCTACAAAGGTTGTGGTAGTCTTGGTGAGCCAATGGAAAACCTAGCCAATAAAATGGAGATGAAATCCCCTATAATTATATGCTTATGAAGAGTGAATTTCTACTTGTTTTTTATGCATGCCGCTAATTCATGAGCCCCCATGTCACGGGTAGCAAGCCCAACAAGCCCCTGCCAGCCAGGGCAGATTAGATTAGTTATAATTCTTTTTTCTGTTTTAGCAGATTAGATTAGTTATAATTCTGTTTAGTAGATTAGATCAGAGGATCAAGTATTTTGCCTATATAAACAGGACCTCAATAGGAGTTTAGACATCGAGTATTCAGTTTGGCTATTGCCTTCTTGTATCCCTGCCTCTTCGCCGCAACGGTGCCGCCATGATGGATTGGTCCAGACCCTCGACCAACTACCTCTTTTCCACATAATTTACGAAGATTAGTTCCTTCTAATTCCGTGGAAACCCCTGCCAGTGACACCCCATTTCCATTTTAAACTTTTTTTTGCCATTAGCTTGTGACATGCATATAGTCTTGCATGCCACTAGGTAGTGGCAGAAATAAAATAACCCCTTCAAACACATTTTGATTCATCGGTTGACTTATCTTACACTTGGTTTATTCTTGCAGGCTGCTGGTGCATTATCTATCAAGATAGGTGAGTTGTTTGCCTGCATCAGTTGAATCACAATGTGACAGAACAATGTAAAACTTATGTAATAGATGTACACTGAAAATATTGGAGTTAAGCCTGATTTCAATCATACCATTTTGAAGAAAAAAATGGGCACTATGCATGATGTCCTCTACGGTTGAAGCTGGCTTAAGATGACATTTATTCCACAATTGCTATAATCCTGCTATGAGTTTTCTTTATAGCAGTTCAAATTTTGCAGGTAAAAAGCCAAGGGATTTGTTGAATCCAAAGGCTGTCAATTCCATGCAGTCACTTTTTGCTGTGAAAGATACCATCGGGAAAAAAGAAAGTCGGGAAATTAGTGCATTTTGTGGGGTTACTGTTACACAGGTCTGCTCCTTATCTCACATGTACTTTTTTTACCTTGATGTATGCCGTCTTGTCAGTTATCATGATATCATTTGTATTATAATTTGTTGGAGAGATCTATCCTTAAAAAGCCATCATGTACAGCTGAACAGAAAACATATAACTGATTTCAAGTTTTAATTGCATATTGACCTTTCCCTTTTCTTTATAGCTGATGATCCAATTTGTTGCTTTCCATTTCTAAGTTATGTTTCATATTATTTGATAGTGACATTATTCATCCATTCCATTTTTTTTGCTATGTAATTTTTTGTTAACAACCTGCAACTTATTGGCTCTTAGGTAAGGGAATTTTTTGCAAGTCAACGTACACGAGTAAGAAAATTTGTTCGCTTGTCTCAAGAGAAAGCCCTCAGAATAGAGTCTTCAAAGGCTCCAGACAATGTATGTTCCATAAGCACTGAGCAGACACCGGTTAACATTGAGGCACATACTCAAGTTATTGATCCTTTGAGAACTTTAGAACCACTGGAGGTGCAGCAATGTTCTTTGCAGTATGTGGAGGTTACTCAAATCTCTTTACAACTGCCAGATGTCCAGCAGATCTGTGCAATCCCTATCACCCCTACATGTGTAACACAACCAACTGATGCTAACACTAATCCCAGTTCCATTCAAAAGGATACTAAGCAAGAGGAAGTTGCTCCTGGAGTTGAGTCAGATGATAAGAAATTTTTGGAAAGTATCTTTGCTCTAATGCGTAAGGAGAATACATTTTCTGGACAGGTCAAATTGATGGAATGGATTCTCCAAATAAATAATGCAACTGTTCTTAGTTGGTAAGATATTGGCCTTATAGTACACATTGAACTTTGAATGATTTTTTTGATTCATAATTTTACCTCTCCTATAACTTCGCAGGTTCTTAACAATGGGTGGTTTGACCATTATGTCAACATGGTTGGGCGAAGCAACTACTGAGGAGCAAACAACAGTTATTCTTGTTATCTTCAAGGTTCTTGTTTTTCTTTAATTGAACTTGGTTATATCTGTGACATGCATTTTTTAACTATGGTTGAATTCATGCAGGTGCTTCTTCACCTCCCATTACATAAAGCTTTGCCAGTTCACATGTCAACTGTATTGCAAACTATTAACAGGTTGCGGTTTTATAGAACACAAGGTGTGTAGAGTTTGCCAAAAGGCTTCAATTATTTTGCATATAGATTTCTGGATGGCAATTTCTTAGCACGAGAAATACCTTAGGTTATTAAAAACTTGGAATTCTACCAAAAAAGTTGTTGATATAGTGAAGAAATTTTTGATGGCGTTCTTATTCCCAAAGTCATAAATATGGATTTGAACAGTTTATTTCCACATTCTTTTGGCCAATACAACACATTTCAAACTTGAGATACACTTTTCTATCTGAATATTTTTACTCCACAGTAGGCCTGTCCATGGGTGGCTTGCCCGGTTGCCCCAAAATTTCCAGTCCTGAGCCTCAACTTTCAGGCTGGGTTTTACCTGAAATCCATAAGAAAATCTTAAAACTATTTTTTTGAAAAATAATTTAGATTTTTTTCATAATAAGTAAGCAAAATGAAGTTTTGGGGCTTTGGCTTTCAAAAACATTAAATATTTCCAGGCCTGACTTTGAGCCCTTTTTACTATGCTCTCTGAACCATTCCTGCCTAGCATTTACAGGCCTGGGACATAGTAATTTTGTAAAATTGCACATCCATAGATTCTCTTAGTTTCTTTGGGCTGCTTACTAGAATTTATCTGGTTTGAAGATCAGACATATCAAGCAAGGCAAGGAACCTCCTCTCCAGATTGAGCAAAGTGCTTGTACGAAGTCAGGCATTGAAGAAACCTCAAAAGGACTTAATCTGTAAACAAAGGTGGATTCCTCTGTTGTAGTGCTGTTATGTCCTATTATTTTTATTGCTATTTCTCTGCATAATTTTATTTGTAGTTAATTTATGTTCTTTATATAGGATAAGTGAAATTCTCCATGACAAGTCTTGGAAATCTGAACTTGGTATCACTGTAAGTATCTAAGGAACATACAATATCAAATATCCATGCATCAAATTAGAAATATATTTCAGAAGATTCAAATGCTTAGCAAAACAGCAAATTTAACTGATGTGCTCTTATCAGGAGGAGATACTTGCCTTGACTGAAGATGCAAGTGAGAACAGGTGATTTTTTTATGATTTCTGCATTAGATAAATTTAAATTCATTAGTGTCGAATAACTATGTAACCTCTATTTTGTATATTATACTATTTTGACTTGGTTTATGTGCCACTATGCAGAATGCCTGAGCCCAGAAAAACTCAATTGCTGCTCACTGCTGCTGATGAATCAAATAAAAAGAGTTCTCTGCAGACAAGTATCCTTTCTTTTGATTTAAACCTGCCATTACCTAATTTTGCTTCTCTTCTCTTGGCACATGTGATCATCTTTTATCGTTTTTATAAGGTTATTAAAATGTGTTTCTTATCCCAATCATATACATCTTGTAGGCCTTCTCCCTAGCAAATACTAACAGTTTCTATTGTTCTGTACTACCACCATCTGGGTGCCATTTATTGATAGTTTGATCAGCACTTCACACCAGTCATATAAAAAGGTCCTTTATGCAACTTGCATCTTCATTTTGTCCCAAAATGTTTTATGCATTGTTGAAATGGGTGTTACTAATTTCTTAGTTATCTCTTCTTTTAGAACTCATCGGTCAGGCTATATTGCTCCTGTAAAACCATTGGTGCTTTTCATTTGTTGTTTGACTGTGTTATTTGCATGATTTAGGAAAATTAGTAAATAATGTGCCTCCTTCAAATTTGTTGTATTTAATTGTTAATTCAACTGTCTGTGTGGATCTCCTTAACTAATCTTCAGAGTCCAAACAAAGAAGGAAAGTTCTACTTGTAGAACATCCAAATCGGAAAGCTGCCGTCAAGAATCTTAATCCTGCCAGGAGCACATCTACAAATAACAGCAGACCATTATCTGCAGATGATATCCAAAAAGCAAAGATGCGTGCCATGTTCATGCAGGAGAAGTATGGCAAGGTTGACCCAAGCAAAGTGACAGATAAACCACATACGCCGGAAATTCAAAAACCATCTGGTTTAGTTGATTCAAATGCACCAATTGTGCCCAGAAGTCCCCTCACTTCAACCATTAAACAGCCTGTTTACCCAAGCACATCAACTTCTAAACAAAGTACACTGCCTCTGCCTGATAAGCCAGAACTTCCGGTTATCTCGAAGCTGAATGTAACCTCCCAAGAGAACTTCATAGAGAAATTGGATTCCAAGAGAGTTCTATGGCAGATACCACCAGGTATTCCTTTTTCCTGTGCTTTTTCACTTGGCCATTTTCTAGAGTGTTGGATTTGTATAGACAACAGGAACTTATGAAATCAGATATTGAATGGAATGATCAATGATGTACCTTAAGAACTTGAAGCCCCTTGTCTTTGATTTTTACCAATGCTAGCCTCTGTGAGTTATATAATTTAGATACTCCCAAATTAATATATGTAGTTTAGATTCTCCCAAAACAATATATGGTATGGATCAGGTTCATCTGAAATGGAGAAAAGTGCACCTCAAGAGACCTATTGTGTTATAGATTATAGAATCAAACTGTGGGTTTTCTGTTTTGTTTGTCCTCATGTCACCAGTTATACACATAGTTGTAACACTATAAGCAACATGTCTAAGTCATACATCATGAATTCAATGCACAAGTGAACCTAAGGGCAGGAGATCAAGTGGAGGTTTTCTGAAAGACTGGTTGGCTGTATTCACATGTGGTTTAGCATTTTTCATATGATAACTGATTCTGCCTGGAACAAGTCAAATTGTTGCAAGAGCAGGGGTGGCAATTTTCTGTAGTGGTATGAGAAATTACCCATTACAGACAGCTATTCCCCCCAAACAAGCATGAAGCATCCATTACCATATTTTCAGACAGTTCATTACAACAGTTACTCCAGACTTATAGGGAATGTTGTAAGTAAATCTGCATTGGTTAAACATATGGACCAAACTGTTTCTACACTTATGGATCTGCATGAACACAAAACATTAACTTATGGCCTTACATTTGATACTTCTGCAAATCGAGTTTTATGCATTCTTGAGGAAAAAAATCACTTATTACAGTACATTTCACTTTCTGAAACACTCTGAAACTAACAACTCAGGCGGTTTGTATGATATCTTTTTCCATTGTTACTTTTCTACAAAATCTAAATGGCATATTCGCACATCATATGTTCTGACAGAATGGTAAAAGACATCCCAGAGATATTCCCGAGCTTTATGCTGTCAGTAGTTGGCTGATGCTGATGAACATGTGATATATTCAGAGTGTAGTTATAGTTTATGAAGTGATTGAAGTCTCTGTAACAAACTTTGATGATTTTTGGTAGCCAGACCTACTTTGATGAAAGAAACGTTCTTAAATGTGATCCGCCTATCTTAAGAAATGTAGCTTAAATACGAGGAATTTCACAGTTCATCCCAATTGTGTTTTGTCCATTGCTATGTTTTCTAAGAGATCCTAGGAAAGCTTTATCTGCAGTATTGGTTCATTTGTTCATTGTTTGAGTATTGTCTCATGTTGAGGAACTTGTTTTGTTTTTCCAAGAGAAATCATGCTAAATGTGGTGCTGTTTTTATTTGTTCGTCACATGAAGTTTTTCCCCTCATGTTGCAGATGTATGGATTGACCCCGCTTGGAGTTTAGGTGCTGGAGAGAACAGCAAGGAATTTGATGTTCAAACACAGAGAAACCGGCGCGATAAGGAAACCTTTTATGCTAGTCTAAAGGACATACCGTCAAATCCAAAGGACCCATGGGATGTGGAAATGGACTTCGATGACAGCCTGACCCCAGAAATTCCAATTGACCAGCCACCAGATGCCGATGCTATGGAAGCAGATAGTGTGGGCACATCCCCTCCTAACATTGGGGTTTCTGTTGCAGACAAGCATGTTGGATCAACCTCATCAATATCTCCAGCAGTTGCTGCTGGTGTGAATGGCACAACTTCTGAACCAGATCTGGAGCTGCTTGCGGTGCTGCTCAAGAATCCACAACTTGTTTTTGCTCTAACTTCAAACCAGGGTGGGACGCTGCCAAGTGAGCAGACCGTTGCACTTCTGGACATGCTGAAGCAGACTGGCCTTGGACTATCAGAGCTGGTAAATAGTCTGGGCAACAGTTCTGGGGTCCAAAAAGAGCCTGAACCTGGTCCTGAAGTTATCCCTGTTTCGCTCCCATCGCCAACTCCTCCTAATGACCTTGCAGCCAGGGTTGGTCTGCTAGCCCTTAGCTTTTGTTTTACAAAGTTAAATCTTTCACCTGTTCATATTGATATTTTCTTTTTTCAGGATGTCTGGAGATCAGAATTCCCAGCACAAGTGAGGCCCCCAAACTTGCAGCAGGCACATTTGCCAAACCGGGCAAATGCACATCCGGTTGCAAGCACCGTGCAGCAAAGTTTCTCAAATGTTGTCAGTTCATTGCCTTCACAACCTTATGCTTCAAATTCTGCTTTGCCAGCACAAATTCAAACTAATATATCATCTCTTCCCCAGTTGGCGTTCTCCGTAAATCCGCCAACTCAACATGTTGCTCCTATGAATAACCTGAGCAGAGCTACGGTACATCAACATCCCCAACCATATGCTTTAGCGTCTGATCCTGCTGCAGTGGCCATCCATCACCAGCCAGCGGCGAACAACTCAGTCCACGAGGTTCAGAATTTTTCACACCCTGCTCTATCGCGCTCGTCGGTGGCTGAAACACATGCCTCTCACACAGCACGCACCTGGCAACCTGATCGATGGGCTGCCCGCGCGACCAGTTCGTTTAATGATGCATCGTCAAACCAAGTGACGTATCCTAACCAGAATGTTTACGGTAATCATAGTACACAAGCTACATACAATCCTTATTGCTCAGCTCCAGTCTCGTCCAACTCCCTTCTCCAAGGGCAGGGACTGGACAGGAATATGGTGGACTACCAAACGCCAGCTACAGACTCTCTACGATCTCCTGAGCTTGGTAGCTCACAAGGCTTTGTTCCGGAGCCCTCACGACAGTGGAATTACGGGCAGCGACAGAGCTGCAAGTCTGAGCCTTCAAGGCAGTGGAGTTCTGGGCAGCACGGTTACAGCAACCTTGCTGAGCCTTCAAGGCAGAGGAGCTCCTTGCAGCAGAGCTACATCAACAACGGAGCTGAGCCTTCGAGGCAGTGGAGCTCCACGCAGCAGGGCTACAATCCTGAGCCTTCAAGACCATGGAATTCCGGTCATCAGAGTCAAAATCCTGAGGCATCGAGGCAAAGGAGTCATGGAAAGCAGATACAATACAATCCGACCGATGGTCGAAGTTCATATGATCATCATTGGAGGAGATGATGAGAGATGTATATTATCAAGTTCTTGGGGCCTCTTTTTCTGTTTTTTGATGGGAGGCTTTTGCGAATTCTTGGTTACTTTGGGCCTTGTGATTGGCGCACAAGCCGTTCACAAAGTTATACATCTTCTACTATTGTAGTTGGACTGGGAAAAAACAACAACGAAAAAAAACCAAAAAAGAGGAAAGCGAAACTGAGGATGCATCAGCTGAGTGGCGGAATCCAATTATGGATCAAATTTTCATTTCATATTCATTCGTGGAGTCTTCATTTCCTTCGAATACTATCTCTGCGTTCTTGTAGATTTTTGAGTGATGAAGCTGTATCTGCTGGCGTCGGTGAGAAGCGTGCTAATGCGTTTGGTGAAGAGTCTCGATGAAGCTGCCACTCGTGAGCTCATACGAAGAACGTCGCGATCTAGCACATTTTTGCAGGACCAAACGAACGTGAAGTCAGTCCTGTGACGCTACTCTTGCCATTTTTTTCAAGAACGGCACCGGCACCGGCAAATTGCAGACACTTGTTCTACTGTTGCACTTAACGACATCACGACTCGACAATTTACTTGCTAGTTTCGAAATATTATCATATCATAATAACCTACCGTTTATTTCCAAACGAAGACTAGAGTTTGGATCCGGTTGTTAGAGCGCAATGTTGATTGGAATTGGGCGATCAGGTTTTTTAGCGGTGCGACAATTTATATTAGATATCGTAGTGGGTAGATAAAACTATATATTTCTTATTTATTTAGACAAAATAGTGGTTGTAATGAACACCGATATAAATATTATTAATCTGAGTGTAACCAACACTAATGAACAATGAAATAGACTAATTATTCTTATATTGACATGATACTCAGTAATTAATATTCTCTCCGTTTCAAATTATACTTATTTTTAGACTTTGACATATTTATTAAGATATATAAAAATCTAAACTATCCCTCATGAATATAAACATTAGAAAAAACTATTATTAGTTATAACTAGTACTCTTAAGGGTAAAATAGAAAAAATTTAGTCATAAAAGTTATAGGTTAGTAACTAATGATTAATGTCAAGGAAAGTACAAGAGGTATCATCATCTTGGTCGGCAAACCAAACACATTAAAAAATTTCGTATAGCCCGTACAGTAACGATTTGTGCTGTTTGACGCGGATCGATCTGTGCGGAGATCCTTGACGCTACGGAGATGAATCCTAACTGAAACCCTGCCTACACTCATCGAATCAAAATACAACGATGTAGAGGGGTGCCGCCTGCGGAGGAGCTACACCGATTACACGCGTGGAAGCGTGTGCACATGTGTGGAATGGTCACGGAACGTGCCTGGACTGAGACACGCACCGGCTCAGGTCGGCGCCTCCCAAAATAAAATTAAACTTTTTTTCTTCTCAGTGAAAAACGTGGCTCGGAAAAGCAACAGAATATAAAAAAGCACGGCACCATCGCCACCAAATATCCCCCGCCGCGGTGTGGTGAGGTGCGCGACGGCGAGCCATCCCATTTCCCATCCCGTTTCCTCTGCTACGCTCCGGTCCGCGATGGCCACGCCGGCCGCGGCGAGGCACCACCACCGGGCGCCCTCGCGCTCCGGGGAGCAGCGGCGGCGGTGGCGCGGCGGCGTGAGGTGCTCGTCCCCCGCGCAGGAGTTCGCGGCGCTGGCGTCCGTGTTCCGGCGGCGGCTGGTGGTGGGAGCATCCACGGCGGCCGCGGCCGCCGTCGGGGCTAACTTCGGCGGGGTCACGAGCTTCCTGCTGGGGCTGTCGCCGGAGCTCGGCCGGTCGCTCCGACTCGACGTGCTCTACCCCGTCGGCGGGTTCACGCGATGCCTCGACTCCGAAAATGGATTTGGTAACTAGCTTCACATATACCAATCTCAGCTCTCTCTTCTTCCCTTGTTAAGTTCGCAGTCGGCGCTGCATTTGCTTCTTCCAAAATTATTGGGGGGTCGTCTTTCTTCCCCAATTTCGTTTATTTTAAGGCGTATTTTTTGGCTTTGCGCATGCTTTTTCCCCATAAAAACACAAACACGAGTTGGAGACTTGGAGATTATACCTCGAGGGATAATTCTGAGCAATTGCGTGTTCTTAGACTAGTTCGTTCGGAGTCTTCTGTCGTCTATCAAATTGTTCCGTTGACTTTATTACTGATAAGTACTCCTCAGCAAGAACACACTGGGTGTCTCCGTGTCTATCCAAAAAGAAGAGAAAAGAAGAACATATTGAGCCTCCCATCACCTGTTCTAAGCTGCCGCCAAATTTTATGGTGCCAATTCCAATTTATTAAAATTTAAAATTTCTGAAGTAGTCAATGCAACAGCAGTAGAACCACGCCCATACATTTGGGGCCTTTGTGGCATCACTCACACGTCTCTACATGCTAGCCACAATCTGTCAAATTTCAATATGTTGGTGTGAGTTTATAACATCTGGTAGTTTAATTTGAGAGAGTAAGAGCCCGAGCCCGACTGACGACAGAACGCAAGTTTACTTGTGAAGCCAAGCTTGGCTCATAGTGATGGCTACCATCAGCCAAGGAAAAATTCTAGGTCTCCTTGTTCACGCCTGTTGTTATCAAGTTGCAATTTTGTGCCCCACCATAAAGTATTCAAATAGGGATATAAAGCATGGTTCACATTTTTGGGAGGAGGGAATTTATAAAATTTTGAAGAAAATCATTAAAGGAAGTTGAAATTCAAACAAGATATTTCTTAAGATTATTTTATTCCGTTCAAATTGCTTTTTTGCATTATACATGCAAACAAAATGTTATATATGGGGAAAATAATTCTTGAGAAATTTCAAGCAAAAATGATAGTTATTTTCCCTCTAATCAAACCTCATGGTACTTTTCTGGTTCTAGTGCTTGCAGTCACACACAGTTTGGCATGATTAAGAAAAACACACACCTTAACTGCTTATATGTTCCTTTTTTGAAGCTGAACTTAGCTCAATTTCATTGAAGCACAAGTGGCTACGAAACTGTGGTCCTTGTGTTGCCACCTAGTGTATGTAGCCTACATGACATGCCTCCAATGGGATTGTATATGTGGATCACGGTCTATCTGGTGCTACATTCTGGACCAGAAATTGTATGCCACATGGACTCCATGTCATCATGATTGATGTTGTCTGGTGGATCATGGATGATGTTCAATAAGATGGTGTATTTTAGCTATATTTGGACATTTCCCAACTTGAGTATCCGATAACAAGATATCATGCTAGTGCATACTGCATACTGATTAAAAAAGTTTGGAAATACAATCAAGATATGTTTCATGGTTCCATTGGACATAGAAGATACAGATGAACGGGAAGGGGAAAATACATTTTTAAGAGAAATGATAAGTTGATAACAGTACGGGAAACAATTCTTGAGTAACAGTGGCTTAACAAGGAACAAGCTACATGAAAGCATTATAATGGATCATTTGGTGTACTCGAAAAAGAATTTCTGGGTGGTTTGTACTCACTAGGGAGTCAGGGAGTCGAGATTTAGCTGCAAGCCTGCAAGTACACAATCCAATCAATACTACTTGCTTGTTTATTAGAAAATGTTCTGGTCACTATTTTTACCTTTAGCTAGTGGTCCAATAGAGAACTTGACTAATCACAAAAATGTCAATTTATGTGAAATATTAACTTTAAGGTCACTGGATTTTTCAGAGTTTATATATCCAGCGAGCTGGGTTGGAGATCAGACATTATTATACAGGGGAGTGAAGAAAGCAGAACTGCAGAGATCACTAGACCCTCCATCGCTGACAAATGGGAAGTCCCAGTCGCGACCTCGGAACATAAGTGAACCTGTGGCAGCTTTCGGCCCCCCAGGATCTAATGGGGAGCTCAATGTCAGTGTCATCGTTTCACCTGTCCCACAAGATTTCTCGTAAGTAAACTTTCTATGTCACTTGCAGTTTGTCTCTGGTTG
Organism: Zizania palustris; assembly: GCA_019279435.1. Taxonomy (NCBI): domain Eukaryota; kingdom Viridiplantae; phylum Streptophyta; class Magnoliopsida; order Poales; family Poaceae; genus Zizania; species Zizania palustris. Next base: position 82,734,404 of record JAAALK010000288.1, on the reverse strand, counting down.
AAGTGTTAAAACTTTTAGTCTAACATATTAAAACCTTTAACACCTCTTCGACAGTATACACAAGTTATCGTGTAAAGAATTAACAGCTTCATTGCTTCTTGTGTATGTTGCTTTAGGTGCTTAACTACTCGTGTACTGAATTTGGCATATAATGTCTTCAGTGTTGGCCAAACTACTATTCTTCAGTGTTCTTATGCCAGACAGTGTGTGATGTTGCGATTGAATTGTTTGAAACAGTATTGAGGCTTTTGGTGGTCCTAAAGATGTTGGGGAAGTAGTTCTCAGAAGGATCGCGAGGACAAAACGAGGCCCGGATATCAACGCTACTCTTATCGACGCTGCCTTGCGAGAAGATGCAGAGAACAAGGTGAAATACTACAAGCTAGAGTTCCGAGTCGAAAGCCCTTCGTTTCGACGACACAATGTTGCAGTGTGCTGTGCGAAGAATGGAAAGCTTTACACCTTGAACGCTCAAGCTCCGGAGTCAGCATGGAAGGCAGTTGAGAAAGATTTCCTTGCAGTGGCAGATTCCTTCAGTCTAGTGATTGATGTCTGATGTATAGTGGAGACTCTGATCATTTTCCCAAGCATGGGTATCAGGTTTCATTTAGAGGAGCAGAAATGTAACATGTGTTGATGTCATAACAAAATTAGTCATACAAGTTTTTTACAGAGATAATTTCGGCCATTTCTTACTCATAGTTGCTGGCAATGGTGAGCAGGATATCACAGAGTTCCCTCGGCTTGGAGCACATGACCATATGATCAGCCCCGGCGATCTCCTCTACTTCAACGCCGGGGCTCAGATCGATCATCCACCGCTGCATCTCCTCGTCGCTGGAAGAATCAGCCTTGGCTATCATGAATACCCTCTTCACTGACCCATAGCTGCCATCAGTGAGCAGCGTATCGTCCTTCATGATCGGGTCATCCAAGAACTGGATGCAGGGTCTCACCAGCATCGTCGCCAGCGTCAGATCCTGCACGAAACAGTACATCCATGTCACTGGTGCACCATAATTTCCAGGTTCCAGCACAAGATGAGACATTTCTTGCTACCTCTTGTGGGCTTTGATCATAGAGTTTTTCTGCCAGATACTTGGGGCCAAGCACAAGTGCAGTCCTAGGTCCTTGGATTGTGTTGACGACAATATGTTCGCTATCCACGAAAAAATCCGGCGGGCTCCTCCTGAAGCACTAGATATCTGAGATGTGAAACATGGCCAAGCTGCTCATTAAGCATGGAGTTAGAGGCATCTGTGATTAGGCTCACCTCGTTCAACATGGCGAACATGCTCATGTGCTTGCTGACGCACGGCATGCTTGCGGCCAAGAACACGGCCGCGGCGACCTTGCGCGGGAACCTCTCCACGGCGAGCGCGACGCAGAGCCCGCCGAGGCTGTGGCCGACGAGGACCAGGCGCTGGCCGGGCGGGGACGCGGCCACGGCATCGAGCAGCGGGCGCGAGTAGTCCTCCAAGGAGCGCACCTCGTCCATGCGCGCCGGGTGCGCCCCCGACGCGGCCATGTCGAGCGCCGTGACGCGGTGCCCAGCGGCGCGCAGCATGGGCACCACCCTGTACCAGCACCATGCGCCGTGGCCGAGGCCATGGACGAGGACTATGTGCCTTGCTCCTCCACCACCGCCGGCTTCCATTCACGAGGACTAATGTGATCGTAATCGTGCGGTCGATACGGGGAGGGAGGGGGCAAGGGCAAGTCCGCAAGTAGCAGTCAAAGGTACACGCTGCTACTGTGTGCTAGAGAGGGGAACAATTTTTCTGGATCTATGCAGTTTCTGGCTATAATTTTACAAATTTACAGTTTCTAGTTGTAGTTTGCTCCAAGTAGAGATAAAACATTACTTATAATTAGTGGATTGAAAATGTTCAAATTTTCAGTTGCCAATGTGAATTGCAAATTATGAAAAGTACTTGGCGAATATGTGGTAAATTTCCAATTTATTCAAAATGACTGCAAAACAAAAAACGAAAATTCATGACAAAATCTTAATGAAATGAAGAAACAAATTTTATAAAACCATAATAATTTTTTGTAGTTTTTTATAGTTTCAAAATTTGCTAAAAGTGACTAACCAGTATTTTCTGCCTGACTAGCTGGTAACCATGCTTGTTACCACTCATAACTAGCCTTGCTACCAATTCGGACGTAGAGGGTAACATGCGTAGCCTTGTTTATCATATAATCCTATTAGATGAAATTTACAGATTTTTGCTTCACATCAATATCTGGACCAGAAGGATAGATCCACCGGTATTAACTGAACAATGCCACATTTTAACTGTTGCCCGTTGTTGTTCTTGTGATGATACACATTACAGCCTCATAAGCAATGCAATTAAACTTTGTTCATCAGCATTCCCTGGCAATATTTTTAAAACAACCTTTCAATTGCCCGTCTGTAGAGAAAAGACGCTGCCTTTTCTTCTAGTTCAAAGCGACTACCTCTTCATAGTTCATACAATTCAAAAAACATCCATTTATAGCTCCAAAGAGAGTTCTTAAACGTTGCGCCCATATTTGAATCATGGGATCTGAACGAAAAATCAGCCGGAAAAACCGGGACAATGCTCAGGAAAAATGTTTTTTGGCGTGAAATGTTAAAAACAATGTTGATAGATGAAACATTTGTTCTTGAATGAGTCGGTAAAAAGGGGGTGTCGGTCAAATCCAGGCCCGCGAGATCAAAGCCCGAAGGCATCACCGCAGGCAGACATGCAGACCTATATCGATCGATCTCTGTACACACTACCACGCTTCCTTCCTCTTCTCATCCAGAGCATCGGCTTATTGTGCACAGGTTACAAATCTAGCAGCGACTGTTCTTTGCCACAACAACAAAACAAACAGAAAAATGATTTTTTAAAAATCAAAAGCGGGAGAAAAGAAGCCACTCTGATAGCAAGAAGTTGAAGTTGATCAGATAATTGTAGTCTGAATTTGTGGTCAACACGTACAGTTTCTGTGAAATACTATCATCACATCAACTGGATTAAATCTTGCATTTGGGAGATACCAAGGAATCAAATGATTCAGACAGAAAGAAGTCCAGCCAAATGTAAGACTAGTAAAATAGGGATCTTGGCAGGCTCAGAAGGATCCATTGGTTCTATCAATCAGAAGGATTGAAATCCCTCAGAAAATAGGTAGGTATTTTTGGTCATCACAACCTCCAATCAGATCCAAAGGACACGGACAGAAAGAACCACGGAAATGAATGGTAAAGCCCAAGAAACATGACAAACCACGGAAGAATCGGAGCAAATAAGCATGGAATAAACACGCGTCAACTACCGAGGATCATACCAGCCGAATTGCAAGGTGGAGGCGGCCGACGAGGATGGGGAACGGCGGCACGAAGGCGTTGCTTTATAAGGGCATAGGCGGCTAGGGTTTCGGGTGAACGACTCGTTATAATGGGTCGGCCTATTTAACTTTTTGGGCCGAAACTGTTAATCAATAGGATGGGCTCATAGCCCATTTCAGTTATTGCTTTTGTACAACGGTTAATTATTAAGATCATTATATTTTATAGCCAGGAAATTAATTAATTCCTAAATCCCCCAAATAAATTATAGTTCTTTAACTTTGAACTTGAAAGTGTTCATTTTTATTTTTTTAATATCATCCGTTCAAAAATTAAATTTATTTATTTAATACCCCTTAAATACTACTCCATATGTGATTTACATATCACTTAAGGTATATGTGATTTTTAAATTGTATTTATTGTATAATTTTGAATATTGGTTACTTCTACTGCATGTCACAACAATATATTAAACTATTTAAAATATCAATTTAACGATATGACATGCAAAACACTAAATCTATTTATTTTAACTCTATTATTTGTCAAAATTCAAAAGTTACAACGGCTAACATGAATGTATTATATTCTATAACGGACATAATAATTTTTTATTAGTAAAGGATATTTTCGTCTTTTAATTTCACCACTAAATTATCATCATTATCTAAAAAGTAAGTATTTCTCATATGGAGGGAATAGTAACATTTTTATTTGAAAAACTAGAAAATATATTTGAAGTTGCATCTCGAACAAAATAGTTTGAAGAAGATGAAAACAGTAATGTGGTCTCGCGTAAATTCCATTTTCAGACTCAAACACTGCAACTCCGAGATCGCAGCCTCGCAGGTAGGGTGGATTAGGCCCATGGGCCTACGTTGGGCCCAAGAGGGCCCACCCCATCAAGGCTTGTCTGGTCGTCGTCGACGCCCATGTAATCCACCACGCGCACGCCTTCCCTTCGCCGCCGCTCCATAGAACCGGGCTGGTTGCCGTGCATCAGCGACCCGATGGCCATAGCCATCGCGCCTCCACCGCCGCCGTAGAGCTGACCGGGCATCATCCCGGCCACGTCGAACCCGACCAGCTGCGTCGTCTGCCCCAACGACGGCACGTCGTAGTCGTACTGCCTAAGATGGCCGAAGGTAGGAAAGCGGTCGAGCCCACCACCCACTACGGAGCTAAGGCCAGTGGCGGGGAGTCCCACTCCGCCGTAGTTTCCCGTAGACGTCGTTGCGCCCAGCTCGGCCGCCTTCTGTAGCAGCGCGGTGGCGGACATGCTCGCTGACCCGGGCACCGGGGGAAAGGCCATGATGGCATTGCTCGGGCCGTGCAGATCCAGCTTGGAGAAGGGAGACGATGGCGTGGCTATTGCGACGAAACTGGAGAGCGTGCAGCCCGCCATGCTGAGCGCCGGCAGGAACTGGTTTCCCGCGGCGGCGGCGGCGGAGGCATCGTCGGAGAACCGCGGACTCTTGACGGCGATGCCGAGGCCATATCCTGCGGCTTCATCGACGTCTGCCTCGGCGACGACGGCGTCGTCGAGCTGGGACGGCAGATTGAGCTGGTGAGCCTGGCCCTGCAGCGCGGAGGAGACCGTGGTCATGTTGATGGGCTGTGCCAGCTTGTTGTTCTCTTGCACCAGCGCATCGCAGAAGGCCCTGTGCGTCACGAAGCTGTCGCGCCTGCATATGCCAGCCATGCGGAGAAGAATTGAAGAAGCTCACGGAAAGCCCTCAATGGCGTTAGGTCAATTAAGGCACCCTGCCATGGCATGCATACATGATGCATGGCAGCTGATCGATTTAGGGTTGTTGCTTGCCTGGAGAAGAGGGTGCCGCAGTCGCACTTGTACTCGCGGGTGCCGCAGACCTTGGAGTGGGCCTTCCAGTCGGAGTGCACGGCGTAGCGCTTTTCGCAGCGGTCGCACTTCCACTTCTTCTCGCCGTGCTTGCGGCAGAAGTGCTTCTTGATGCCGGTCAGGTCGCCCAGCGCGCGGCTCGGGCTGTGGTGCACGCACGACGCCTCCGGGCAAACGTACACCCGCTTCCGCGGCGGCTCGCCGTCGCCGCCCCCGCCGCGCTGCCGCAGCTTCCACGGCAGGTTGTGGCCGCGCCGGTGGAGCTGCAAGTTCTGGTCGCGCTGGAACCCCTTCCCGCAGATCTCGCACACGAACCGGTTCGTCGCCAGCAGCGTCCGCGGAGACAGCGCCACCACCTCCGCGCTGGGGTCTGCATGCATGCACACACACAGCCATGTTAGATGTAGCTAGCTAGCTAGAGCAAACCCTGCTGGTAAAAATTATCAGATGTGTGTATGCTACTCAATATTGCATGGCCGCATGAGCTACTTACACCAATAACTTGATAGCTCTCTGATGAGATCAGGTTGAAGTGTTGAACTTAACCTTTATGAGCGGTCTGATCATATGCAGCTAAAATGCCATTCACAATTTACAATCAAACCCGAAATTTAAATCATTTCGGCCTCGATCGTTAACCATATTGGAGTTATTTACTCCTATAATTAACAGGTCAAGGTAATTGATTTGTATATAATTAAACACACAGCCAAGGACATAGATTCTCTACCTGAATATTGCCATTGGCATATGGAAATTAGCATAGGGTGCTGTAGGCTGTAGCTGGATAAAGAAAGTACTGTAGTTTTGTCCAACGTATGCGCGCTTAATTAACTGAAAACCTTTATACTGAATAACTTTATTGGCTTCAAGCCTACAGCCACCTTAGCTAAAGAGGGTTTTTAGATAATGAGCTGAAATGATGAGAGAACTTAACGAAACTATTCAGACAGAAAAAATAGCTGCAGCATGCAGTGATATTTCGATTGTTTATACATATCACACATATGTGTTGCAAAGTATTCAGAGTCAGACAACGGATAATCAGGATCATACGGCAAGCTAGGCCTGTTTTTTTGCAACCTCAGTGGATCGTTTTCTATTAAGAGGTTGGCCTTGTCCTTGTAGATTTGTAAATACTATACGTACTGTTGCCAAATCTACCTCAGGAAACTAAATTCAGCAAGCAAATCAACAAACAAACGAAGCTCATTGTGTTCAAAATATTCTGTCATACAGTATATGCATGTGCTAGCTGTCATCTTATCTTCCTAGTTTTCAGTGAAAGGAGATTTAGACTGCCAAACAGTAACTGACATTATGGACTTGCCCTATCAATTATTGCAGTCACAAGATCGACATGCAAGAGGAGTTCAGTACAGAAAACATTAAGGATGGATTCATTCAGTATATGATTCATGCAAGAATTCAGCCGAAGGGTAGATGCATGTCTGCATCTGCGTGCATATGGTCTCAACATATACATGAACAATTAAGTGGAGAACTGGAGATCGAACGTATGAATGCACCTGGTGTCCCAGGAAGGCTTCTCTTCTTCTTCTTCACAGCCAGGGCCGGGGCAGGTGGTGGTGGTTCCGACATCGGAACCCCGGCGAGGTGTTGCAGATCACTGCCGTCTACATTGGCGATGTCCGTCGGGCTATCCAGGAGCAGCTTGTTGTAATACGGTGGCTGCTGCTGGTGCAGCTCGTCGAACTTCTCCATTTTGCTCGCAGAAGAGGAGCTCCCGGGGTATACACACTCCGATTACTTGCAGCACCCGCTAGACATGGATGGCATGCAGCTTACTAATCAAGCTTGCTTGCGTGCATGAAGACCTGCAAGTCTCAGCAATATATTGGCAACACACGCAGAAACTACTATACGCGTACCTCAATAAATTTCTACCTGTATTTCTTGCTCCTACATATAATTGTCTGGAACTTTGTGAGGAATTGAAAGTAAGGAGAGATTATGTGGGGGGTTGTGCTCCCTAGTCCCTTCTCTAGCTAAACTTGTTCAGAGTGACAACCAGAGAAGAGGGGGCAAGTGTTGTATTTATCGTACCAATTTTTTCCACGCTACTTTTCACACCTCAGTATACTATGAAGTACTTCCTCATTCTATAATTTTCCCTTTCAAATAATTGAACCTGTATTTCTCTCTGTTTGAGAGTAGTGATGAATTGAGTGTACATGAGCTATACAGTAGCTAGCTGTTACCAAAGATAATTAGAAGCTAGGAGCAGTACACATATATATAAGCTAGCAGAAGCAAGGAGCTGGAGCTGACAAGACCGAGAGCGTGTTCTAGCAGCAATTTTTTCACTTTTTTTATTTTATGTGCATAGTTTGGATCTACCTTTGTTGTTTCCTCCCTCGGGATCGGCCGGCTAGAGACAATGCTCAAGTTTTCCTGGCAGGAGTATAATACTGGCTTGTCAGGACAGCAACCTGCGGTCAAGTTGATCAGCTTCCTGTTGCCTTGTTTTCTTGCCTAGGGCTAGTTTTAAATTCCGAGGCAATAAAAACATACTTTAAAATGTGGTTTCTAATCCCCAAAACCACTCTTCTTGTGGAGTAGTAACTCTCTTCAATCTGACAGGCAGGCTTCTCCCCCCTTTGGCTGAATTCAAATACGAGTTCCCTGCAAGAGGACTGTATAGTAAGAAATCAAGTAGTTCTAGCAGCTGCTCATATTTTGATTTAGTTAAATACTTCAAATTAACATGACACATGTCTGCATATGCCTATCTGATCAAGACATGTTACTACGTTACCTAATTGTTTTAAGGACCTTGGGATTGGCAAGGGTATGATAACGATGATGATGATGCGTAAGATGCAGGTTGAACACTCATATAGCTTGGGGCGCAGTCTAAGTTGGATAGACAAATTAACACACATTAAAAACATAGCCCTACATGTGTTCTTTTAAGAAATTTCAATCACCGGGTAAAAATTAGAATAAGTTTAACATGGCACAATTTCTTCAGAATGAATTTTCTACAGACAACTGAATATTATCACGCCCTCATTTATTTCCAGGAAGTACAGAACAACAAGAAACAATCCTGAAAGTAAGAGGAAGTGGCACCGTTTTCTTTAATGAAGGATAAATAAAGGAGCTTTTCTATTGAGTATTGATTGACATGGATGGACCAGTTAATGCCGTGTTAATTTGGCCTACAATGCAACCTACAATTAATTTACTGTGTGATGCATATTGCCTCCCAAATCAACTATCATTGCCATGGAGATAGGCAGCTCAAAGCAGCAAGAGTGAAGAGTACAAGCTAGCTACCATTTCATCGCCTTTGCTTCTCGTTGGATAGAATGGACAGGTTGATCGACATGGAAGGGGAACTACACTGCTTTGCTTAGGATATCAAAACATCAAGTATTCAAGTTGGTTGCATCCAGACCTTTGCAGACAGAAAAATGTCGAATCGATAGTGAACTCTTGTGAATTTACGGAGATGGAACGAAACTATGAATTATTCCTTCACGATTTCAATTCACTGAAACTGAAATCGTTTCTTGAGACCAGACTAGCGATTGAGTGACAAAGTGATGACTAATCGTTTAGTTAACTACTTAAACTTAATAACTGCACGATTCTATCCGTATTAGCTACTGGAATTTTACCATTGTTGTTGTCCTTAGTCTGTACTAGCACTGATGGTACCTTGTAGGTAGTAGCACTGATGATTACATTCTCACTTTGTCTTCTCTCCTCCCATCGTTCTTTCATATATGGTAACACTGAAGAAGAAGAAGAAACTAACTAGGGTTATGCATGCTGCATTGCTGCATATAATTTAGATGGACAATTGGAACCATGGGTCAGTACAGCATTTGTTCTTGACGCGGATTATATATGCTAACCTTTGTAACATTCCTCGAAGTAGTCAGCTTGGATCGCAGATGAACCCCGTAGCTAGCAGAGCACAGCTTATTTGATGAACAGAGTCAGCATCTCGGCCTGCAGACAACAACATCAAAGTGAAGGCTTCCTTTATAACTTTTCTTTGTACTGTTGGTGCGCTATTTGAGGTCTAACAAATATGTTTCAGTGAGTTCTAATTTGAAGTGACATCTTAGATTTTACGTAGAATTAAGCATAGTTGGGCAAAAAATAAATCACCACGTCTGTAGATTTTTTTTTGAAAGCAAAAGAGAGAATCGCTGCTATATATATTAAGACGAGAGAAAAGTACATAAGACAATGAGATTGCGGTTTTAGATGAGGTAAGTAATAAAGGATAGGCAAAGACACACGTCTAAATAACAGAGAAGGACTAAAAGGGGGTTACAACTCATGTCGAAGCATCTCAGCCACGATTAACATACCATACAAGCACAATTAGAAGAGTCAACATCATTTATGATGAACTGAGCAACATAGGAGATCGATTGAAAGGAGTCGGAGAAGATACAACGGTTACACTCCTTCCACATATGTCACCAAGTGTAGGTGAGAAGCCCAATGAACCGCTTTCAAGAGTCCTTGGACATGTTCCTGAGCACAAAAGTCTAAAGTGTAGGTTTGATAATCCCCGTTTGATAAGAGAGGGGGATGCCGATGACCCTGTAATGTGCTAGAACATAAGATTAGACTCGTTGGGTGATAAACGGGCAATCACAAGTCAAATGACGAGGTTATTCCAACGCAGTGAGAGACAGATAGAACAAAACGGATTACAAGGCCAGACCCTTTTTATGAGATTATCTACGGTGAACACCTTGCTCTTAAGCAGAATTATAAGTGAGACGATATAGAATACCACGGTAATTTATAATCTACAGCTCGGCTTAAGGATAGGTAGATAGCTAAGAATCTTTATAGGCCAGGATTGTACACGGGAGCACAAAAAAGAATGAATATTATAGAAACAAGATCTAGAACCCTAAAAGTCTAAAGTGACAATATTTCAAAGAAACATAATAAAATACAGAGAGCTATATATAACCTACGTGTAATTTAACACTGCTAAATATTCTGATAGGGTCAAACAGTAAATCATTGGTGGCTGAATTCATTAATGACTTCCTGAATCTTCGCTGCTTAATGGATCATATGTCAACACCTAATCTCACTGCCCATTATTAGTAGCTTACAGTGGGGCAAGGAAAGAAAAATATACCTAAATTTTAATAAGATGTCCTACAAGCGTACTAGTAATAATTTAAGATTAGACTGTTCGCATGGTTAAGAATGACAGGGACTTCAGAATTGCTACCTGAACATCAGAGAGAGTTTCAGTCATTGTTCAGAACTCCACGTAAACAATCCATACAGTGCTCAATTTGTTCTGAACTAGTCTGCATGCATGTCAATCAGATGCTAACATACTTGATATTTAAGAACATCTTTCATCCATTCCACATCATCTGACTGCTCTGATTAGGATCCATCAGCATCATGATCGATTATGTCTGTCAGTACTCAGTATGCTCACATTATTCCCAAGGAAACAGCATCCTTTTAGCAGCAATATTCACTTCGGTCCTGGAAAATAGAAGTCTTTATATGATTTTTGACTGAAACCTGAAGTGCAGTTATCTTTCGAGGAGGCCTATAAAGTCAATACTGCCTACTAAGACTTAACAAGAGACAAGGCTTACCTCTGATGTCAGATCTTGCGGAAAGCCGCTTTATGCACAAGCGCCTCCCACCCCCCATCCCCGCCCCCGTCCGGCCGTCCCCCCTGCAGCTGCTGTTCACCAGTTCACATCGACGTGAACCGCTTGCCTGTTTCAGAAAAGCATCCCTGAGTTGATATATAGCGGAAGAAGACCATTCCCTTACCTCCGACATCGCTTGTACCGATATAAACATGGCATCCCCATCCTGATAAAGGACTAAAACTCAACAGAGTAATAATGAATAAAAAATGCAAGACTGTGGCGTGATTATATGGTACATGATGGATAGATGGCGCAACACCATTTATATGACATACGTGGACTATTGACAATTACAGACGACTAAAATCATTAGAAGGAGGACTTGAAAACTTGAAAACCAAGAACAAAATGAAGTTCGCATGAGAAAGTTACCCCGCTTAAAATTAGCGATGTCTCCGGAGGCCGAAATGGACTTTGTGATCTCCGATTTGGCTTGAGGTAGAAATACTTCTTTATTGATGTAATCCAAGGTTCCTAAGTACAATTAAATCACATGTGGTGTATTCTTCAAAAGGAAAACCGTGCAAACCAATAAACTTTTTTACCCCTCAACAGATCAGGAGATCGGGCCTCGAGAGGAAGCGTGATCAAGATGCGGCCCGGTGAGAGCCAAAATATTGTAATTAACAATGTCTGCAAGGGCGTCATAGTTAGATGGAGCGACAATGTTATCTTGATCTGAATAGCCGCTTCATCCTTCATGGAGGGGACAACTGCAGCATCCAATATTGTTCAGACGGATGGAAGTAGATCCCAACTACTGTAGCGTGCTGCTGCTGGTGCAAACACATCGATCTTTGTCGGTAGCGCACTGCAGGTACCGACTGTTGTTTACGCCGGCGGAGATAAATTCATAAATATAAAGCTGCACCGTGTCATTCATAGATGCAGTTATTATAACCAAAAAGCCTGGATGCTGGAGGTAGATAAACACTCGTCAGAACAATTGATACTCCTCTGAAGAAGTGGACCAGGACTGAATCAGTGGTCCAAACCTGTGCCAAAAATATAATGAGAACAACAGAAATGAAGGATTATCATGCAGCGCAGAAGCAGCCAGCAGGTTAAGAAAGAAACGTAGGTTGGCCCATGGACTGAACCAGTCGGTCTAGCCCATGAATTCACACAGGCCGAACATACATGATCTCTGGGGTTGTGATGGACCCGACGGATCCCCTGTATCAGACAATAGTGTTATCCGGACTGGCCGTTGGGAGGTCGAGCACTCAACTCCGGTGCCACCGAGCTCCCCCTCGTCGGGTCGAGCGGTGGAACCTCGCAGAGAAGAGCCTGGGATGGGTCCGCGAGGCTTTGGAGGAGAGGGAGGCGGTAGAACTGGCAGCCAACGGAGAAGATTCCCGGTGGTCGTGATCGCCGGCGAGGAGGATTTGCGTTGGTCGAAGGTCGCCATTGATGACGACTCGTGGATGTGGATTTCCGCGGTAGCAGAACGAGGAGAGAGGAGATGGTAGTCTAAACAATGGAAAATACTCTTCATAGCCATCGCCCATCAGATTTGGTTGGAGGGCACAGAATCTCAGCTAACGCAGAGCATCAAGCCCAATAAACTGTTCGCCCCCAAATGCTATCAACATCACATCCGAACTGAACTGAACTCATCATTCATCGTCAGTTCTTCACTAGCAGAATAAACAGAGAGGTATTGGAATAATTTTAGGTTTCCTTTCGAAGGCAATACGTTCACGAAATTTTCACTGGGATCAAATCGTTCTTTCGCAGGAATTGGAGAAAAATCAGACGATTCAAAGGAGGCCTTACCAGATTTAGGGCGGAGGTGTTGCAGTAGCAAACGCTGCAACGAATAAACTCTCCATGTTCCAGCAGATCGGGCACACACCGGCGCGTTGAGGAACCCAAGCCCCTGTGTCTCCCTCGTAGGGCAGCACGACGAACATCGCCGCCACTCTCGCTGTCCGTGTGATCCTCCACCGCCACCGCCTCCTTGCAAGCCTAACCACAAGAAGCGCCCTCCGCCCGCCGAGCATGAGCATCCGGGCTCCGGCGCGCCACCGCCAGAACCGCGCTTCGCGAAGCGGAAGGGGAAGGCCGCCGCGGCGCCGCAGCAGGCAGGACATCATGGGCCTATTTTGTAGCAACGGTAAGGTAGGCCCATCCAGTTGAAGGCCGGCCCATCACGTGTCAGCCCGCAAGTCTAAAAAAATTATGATTTTTTTACAATACTTTATTCAAAGTGGGGCTAGAGAGCAAGCCCAAAAAACTAGTAACCGATTTAATTACTACTATTTTTTAATCATTTTGTCGGTTAACTAGTATTAGAAACTACTAAACTGAGCAGTTAACCGTAGTTCTTAACTAGTAGTATTAGAAATCACGCATTTTCGGACTTGCTGTAGTGCAAATAAAGAAAATCAATTTATTTCCACATGAGAATCTCATCATTCTTTGCATCCCTCGAGACGATAATAATCCTCACTTCACAACTTGACACTTGTTGTCGGACAACATCATACCTAAGAAAACAGCTTTCCGCACGATAATACATATATTAACCGCGCACATTATGTGCAAAACACAGACTCTGCCCGGCCCGTAAAGGAAACCACCGTGGCACCATTCAAACATCAAAACAGCTTGGCTAGTACATACATGCATGTCTCTAGAACAGTTTATTCAAGGCAGGCACGCATCATATATGCATGCATGCATGGTCCCTAGCTACAAACTTTATTGTAAAGCACAAATTAACCCTGACTTGCCGTCCCATTTTTTAGCTCCTCGATCTAGCTTTTGTTCGTGTGCCATTGGGTCACATGAGTTTAATACAGCCCCCTCTTGGAACAGCGTACCAAAAGGCCGGCCTAAATTCTGCACACCTGAGCTGAGAGAGCAATCAAAAGACGACCCAAAATGATGCAGCAAGCAGCTGCAAGTAGGAGTATCGATCTGTGGCCACCCTTAGCTTGCTCGTTTCGTCGTGTTATTTTTTCTTCTCTTCTTCTCTCGTCTTGTTTCCCCCAAAACTTTTCACCAGATGGCCGCCATTATTCGGCACGGGAAGCGAGAGCGAATTCGACGTGTCGATCTGCACTGTAAAAACCAGCGAGAGCTAGCTCGATTGTTTTCAGATAAACACCTGCTAGCTGCTTCGTTAGCAAGTGGGATGACCGTACTGACAATGCAAGTGATCCTTTCAATATTCACTCTTTTTCAAATTAAGATGGCCATGCTTAATAAAATATACGTATATACGTACGTATACGCACTTATGCACACTGTTTATATATATGCTTAAGATGTAATGGTCTTCATATATACGTTGCTGATTATATAATAAATTGTTTTAGTATTTTCAAGGAGAGTTTCAAATATTTTTGAATTTTAGGTATTTTTAAATCTTTTCTTATATGTTTATCTGGTTAAATAAATAATAGCTCGATCTATTATAACCAAATAACTCATCTTTTATAAAACAAAACAACGAGGGCAACAAAGTATTTTGATTTAATTTCTTAACTCTAGCTTATATATAAGTTTAAAACGACATAAATAAAAATGGAGAGTACGTTCAAACGACCGAGTACGGTCGTGTAAAAAATGCTTCTTTTCTCACCTGCCAGCGAAAGGAATGACGGCTAAATTTTATTAAAAACAAAAAAAATATGTGTTTAGCTAGATTAATTGATCTATATATAAATCTAGGTAAGGACATAATGACTTATAGGGGCTGTTTGGGTGATGATAGGGGCTAAAGTTTAGCCTCTGTCTCATAGAATATTTAGATGCTAATTAGAAAGACTAAACATGAGTTAATTGCAAAATCCCTAGGCTAATTCACGAGATGAATTTATTAAACCTAATTAGTACATGATTTGATAATGTGGCGCTACAGTAAAAATGTACCAATGATATATTAATTAGGCTTGATTCCTCTCGCGATTTAGCCTAAAGATTTTGTAATTAGTTTTATAATTAAACTTACTTTTAATTAGCATCGGAACATCCGATGTAGTGATAAGGGCTAAACTTTAGCCGCTTCCACCCAAACGGGGCCTTATATTCAAAAATTGAGGGGGTAGTATTTAATGTTCACACTGTAGGGTCAAATCACTATAGGAAAACAGAAGTTTACCAAGTGTCACGATGTTTACCGAGTGCCCGATGAAATGCACTCGGCAAACATCGCGGCACTCGGCAATTCCAACACTTTGCCGAGTGCCACGTAGGTGGCACTCAGCAAACAAGCCGAAAAATGCCCCGTCTAATTTTTTGTTGCCGTCGTTATGACGACAGGGGTGAATTTTTGGGTTTACCGAGTGCCACTAACGGACACTCGGCAAACCCTATACTTTTCTGAGTGCCACAAATAAAAACACTCGGCAAAGTAGAAAATCCCATTATTTTATGTGAAAACACATTTTGAGTCTATATCACATTTTAAACATGTTTGAACTTGAATTTTTTTACACTCATAATGCAACCTATGTTAAGCCATAGAAAATTTTCATATTTTTCTGAGTGAGTTTGCTATTTTTAATAAATAATCATATTTCTAGGATTTACTCGGAAGTGGGTCAAATTTTAACTGCATGTACATGAAATAATGACTCAAAAATTGTAGAAAAATCATATTTATGTTCATGATTCCATTTTTAATCTTTTACAACTAAATATATCTAAATATTTAAAATCTAAATTACGACACTCGGGCGGCAACATGGAGCTTAATAGTTTTTTAATTCTAGAAAATTAAATTGATGCCTAAAAAATATGATACTTGACATGGTGTCATTATATCATACATATATACTGTGATAAAATTTTATAATGTTTTAACAAAGTTTTCATGTATGAGTGTCGAGTACAAAAGAGGCTTCGCTGAGTACATATATTTTGTACTAGAAAATATATAGTCCATCTGAACCCAACAATACAGTATATCAGAAAAGCAATAGAGTATTAATTGTTGGTTAATTATTTATAGAGTATATATATGCTACGCGCCATCTAGACATGCATGACATATATTTAATTTAATTTATAAAGTTACTCCAAATTAAAACTAATTAACTGAATGCGCATTGTGTAATTCAAAACAAAATTTAAAATCACTTAGAATGAATTGAAGGTCCTTGGCATGCATGCCGTTGTGGCATATATGCATGGGCGCCAAAACAAGCTCTGGAATATATAGTTTAAAGTACTCTAGGACGTACTGTTAAGATGATGATTTTTCTCCTGATGATGCATGGCTACCTTGGCGGTGAAAGCTCTGGAAAATCATTTTTATAGTAGTGATAAGTTGGTATATATGGGCGTACGTCAAGCAAGCAAGCCCAATCTGAAATACATATAGTTTAAAGCTAGCTAGTGTATGTGCACACTAGCTAGCTCGTTGCACGCAAGAAACAATACATGAGAAGTGATCGAGCAGTACAACTTTGGCATGACACAAACGTAGTACTCGTACGGAAACAAACATGGTACTGCACTGCACACACTCACAAAACTCCATGATAGCTAGAGAACGAGCTCTACATATATATGTAGGGCCTGGTTATTGCAAGCTCAGCTGCATGCGTCAGATGAGACTTGAGACTTGAGAGAGCTTGTGGTTAATTTCTTCAAGATCGAACAGCCTCGCATGCATATGCTTGCATGGCTAGATATTTCGGTCTTGCTTCTCGTTGTTGTTGTTGTTGTTGCCTCTGAAGATGGAGAGTTCATCCCTCACGTCGATCTGAATGACGCCCTGCTGCGGCCGGCGCCGCCGCTGTTGTTGAGCGACGCCGCCGAGCTCCTCGCTCTCGCGGTACCTCTGCAGGTACCTGTGCATGGCGTCGGCGTAGTGGTCGAGGCCGAGGGTCCTCATGGCGTGGCAAATGTCGTCGCCGTTCACCGTCTTACGCCGCTCCCGGCGGCACCGCTCGGATGCCTCGCCGGTGACGAAGCTGATGAACTCCGTGGCGCACTCCTGGATGGTCTCCTTAGCCTGCTTCGATATCTTGGCCTGCGGCGGCAGCCCGTCCTTCATGATCCGCCCTACGTTGGCGATCGGCAGGAGGTTGTCTTGCCCGTTCAAGCATCTTTCGCCATGATCTTGATGCTGAGGTTGACGATGACGATGCCCTAGGAAGGCCTTCCATGGGTTTGAGGCCACCCAATTGGCTAAAACTAGAGAAATTGAGATCCCGGCTCATTTCGATCTAGGTGAAAAAGGTATGTATTTGATCTTCTTTCTAAAAGAGCTGTATAGTATAGTCGCACCCTCATACATAAACTTCGTGATATGAACGAAGAGAACTGATGTCTATAGCTCTATTTATATGTTAAGAGTTAAGTTTTATTTTACTTATTTATTAAATTTCCTCGGTTTCCTTACATGGGATAATGATCTTTTCTTTTAAAAAAGTGTCGCGCCCACAGTATTTATTCGCCTGTCCAATTATTAATATCCAACTTGTTTGGCAAAGTTATTTTTATATTTTTATAGGGTTTTCATAAAAATTAATGCCCACTAAGTTCTGACTAACTACTACAAGCGGTAGTCGGTATCTATTTCTCATCAGGCTTAGACCTATATAAGCCACAGCCAGATATTATTCGTTTCGGTTCTATTATTGGCCAACAATTTGTACAAGCTACCGGTTAATTGTATCTCCATCTCACTGGAATATATTGTTGATATATTAACAACCCATGATCAATATCAGCATGCAGCTGATGATGACATGCAGTTAATAACCATCGTAGTAATTAATCCATGCTATATAGTGTGCAATCTTTCCCGTCGACCGGTTTACAATCGTTATATATGTACGTAAACAAGACGATGAGATCATTAATTATTAATTAAATAACAAAGTCGAGCATGCGAATATGATAAACGGCGTCGTCGACCGATGAAGACTCTATATATGTATTATACGATAATCTGCGTCCAGCTGGGGGTAATATTAGTGTCTGAAAAGATTGATATATAGCTTCAGTTGGCATACGCACATAATCGTATGATCTTCAATTCAGGTAATTAATTAACGGCTGTTTGGACAAAAAAAATGTGAATGGCTGGCTGTCAGGCCGGGACACGATGCATCCAAATTTTAAGTCACGTTGTTATAGATAATAATAATAATGTCTCATCATTGGTTCACATAATTTTCAATTCAATGTTAATGATATAATAATAACTTGCCATGCTTAACAACAGTAGCGTCTTACTAAAAACCGTGAGCAAAAGTTTATATTTAGCGACACTGTCGACGAACTAAAATCTTGAATCTAGCTAGCTTTCTCGATCTTATGTTGAATTGTATGTATGTATATATTGGAAAATGGCATGGATCGACGACAGTGGTGCATGTGCATATAAAACTAGGAGTATATATATATATATACCTGAACGTTCAGGTTAGTAGCTAGTAAAGAAGTGAAGCGAGGAATAACTTTTTGGCACAGCTAGCAAGCAAGCTTAATAGGTAAATTGAGGGCGGCCAATGAGCCGGCGTCCTTTACACCGGCGGTGATGGCCGGATAGATGCCCTAGGCGGGCGACACCTGCCGACAAGACGTGCAGCCCTCGCATGGCGACGATGATGGCTTCCAGCGCCGCGGCACGTGGCCGTGGATCCGCCCGAATCAATGGGGACACGAGCTCTATATCTCTGCTACCTCCCACTACGTACTCTAGGTCGAGTACCAGCAGCTAGCTGATCGATATGATCTTCTACTGTTCAACATCGCCTGTATATAATTATCGATTATTCGTGACGATTTTTGTCCATCCGATAAAATGTGTTTTAATTTGTTTGCACATTAATAAATACTAATTCTTAAAAAGGTATAATATTATCATCATAATTAAGCGAAAATGTCTATGTCTAGCAGAGAAAATGTCCACCAATTAAGCGACATGCATCTATCTAGCTCAATGTTTTGTTTTTCAGATATCTATTTCAAAACATATAAAAACCTATATTATCTAAAGTAAATAAAATACATATGTGTAAAGAATATTCTACCAAGAAGATTAATTGTGTTCTGAATACTCTATATTTGCTATTATGTCAAAAACAAACTATATAAAATTCAAAGTTTTTATTAAACTTTTGTTATAAATTCAAGTTTTCTTCTTCAAACTGTAATGTTTGTATACTAACATTAAGTAAACATATGGATGCATTCTTTCCTTGTTTTAATATAATTTAAATGGCAACAAATGATGTTTTAATTTATCACCAAGACGAACATATATTACAGCTGCATTAGCCCTGAATCATTGGGCAATGAACGGTGCACGATGATTTGTACCATAAATAGAATTGAAAAAGTAACCCAATTACTACCAATAATAACTCTCTCTCTCTCTCTCTCTTCTCTTTCGCGGATCGAGGCGACCACGACGAGGAGGACGACGAAAGGAGGGGCCAATCAATGGAGGAGGAGAAGGCCACTTGATCAATAAAAGGCAGCTGATTGCAGCTTTCTCTGAAGAAA
>JAAALK010000288.1:82702833-82714047 GCA_019279435.1 Zizania palustris | reverse complement strand
CATTAACTAACAGCCACCTATAAAACAGTTACATACAGGAGAGTTTTAGAACATGGCCGTACATGAATGATATTTTTTTTGTGCAGCTCGTTTTTGGCAATATCTCAAGTTACCATTATAGACTTTGTTGACCTATCATTACCAGATTCAGCCGCAGATCTCATTGGCATGATTCGGCAAGAGTTTATGTGAACACTGTGATGAATTCAAAAAAGATACTCCTTGGTGCACCTAAATGTGACTCCGGCTTCTTTGCCTCATGATGCATAGTGGACAAGATGTTATTTGATCCGTTTATATCCAAAGCAGGTGTTTCCTGTTATTGCCACCCAGCCGCTGGACGAGCGTATGGGTCTGCGGCATGACGTCGTGATGAAAGGCATGCGCAATCTGTGTGCCTTGCGTGCTTCTGATGTTGCTTATGGTTAATCCTCCATCTCGTCGACGATGACTTCATGCTGCTCTGCTTTGCTGGTTTTTTTAAAAAATAATAATTTTTTTTGAAAAATTTCAAATATATATGACAGTTTCAAAATTTTACAAAATAAGTAGTTAGCAGACCAGACTTCGAGACCATGTGGCCATGGCAACGACTCTTTCAACCGACTATCGTTACGTTTAGCGGTCGGTCGGCGATTAACGACTGATTCATCCTAACATGGCCTGAGTTGGGCTTTGAACAGCCGACTTCAGGCAACAGATCGCATGCAACGGCACAACCCGTGAAAAGCGAGGGCGTGCGCTCCATGCAAACAGCGGGTCCATGTACAACTAACAGGTCATGTGCAACGGTGAGATGGTAAACACTTTTAATTTTGGGATGAAGACGAACAAAAGAAGAACACATATTTGAGAATAAGCAACTTTATTATATTTTCGGTACATATTTATAGCAAAAAGAGTGACAGTCCTTCCGAGTGGCTGCGTCTTTCGTCGCCGTCGCATCCCCTAACGCGCCGTCGCGTCGCTTGGCTGCGCTGTGCAGCGCTTCGGCGCCATGCGCCTCTTCGTGAGATTACAACCGCAACAAACACATTAAAGAAACTAAAAAATTGAGAACAAGTATATATAATAATAAATTTATAAGAATTGCATGTGCTAAATATGTATCGTTCTTAGTCTCTAAATAAATATAATTCTTATATATACTAAAATTATGATTAAAAAATTATGGTCAGCTGACTCGGCTGATGTGGCATGAGTCGGTCCATCAAGTACCGACGGCTATCTGTTTTTGCAAAATTTTGAAACTGCCATATTTTTTAAAAATTTTTTTAAAAAAATTCCTGCTTTGCTCCGTGGTGACGGTTAGTTGATGTATTCTGCTGGCATGTAGCTCGTGGCTTCATTTTGGTATGTTGATTGCAAGTTATTGGTCTCCTATTGTATAGCCGGTCGATACTACCCTTTTCAAATAGCTCAAAGTCACTCCAGTAAGTTCCATGCATTATTTACCTTGAGAATGAAACTCGGTTTGGAATCTTTACATTTTTAGATTCCAAACTGAGTTTTGTTCCCACGGTGAATGATCCAAGGAACTTACCGGAGTGGTTTCAAGTTAAGTTATTCTCATAGAATCTTCATCCTAGTTATATTTTCAGGAACTCTTTATTAGAGTTTTAAAGCCGATCTGAAGTTATAGAGACGTAGAAAGTTATAATTTACACAAACTGGAGGCCTGTCAAGCAGTATCCTAACCATCGTTGTTTGTCAGGGAAAATGGGCCGGATGACCACCAAACTTTTGAGAAAGCGCTAATTGGCATTATCTTGGCCTTGGCTACTGTTGCCGACTTGCAGGTATGATTCGTGCATTGCATTCAAGCTGGTATCTAAGTGATAAGCTCGACTCGATCAATCATCCATGTAGGGTCGTCTTGTCTTGCTTTTGTCCAAACCATTGTGTGCTAGTCAAATGTTGTTTGCCTTTTCCGATTGTCCATGGATTTAAAGAATGATCGCAGTTTAAAGCACCTTTATTACCTCTACTTTTGACGCAAAAGTACAAATCCATTCAGCTAGGATCGCACGAGGCATTGCTTTGAATAGCAAATGTTGGTGAAAAAGCTGTGCAAATTATGTTGAGTTAGGGACTGTTTGGATCCAAGGGGCTTAAGCAAAATGACTAAAAAAAGGTTAAAATTTTAGTCAATCCCTGTTTGAATGCAAGAGTTAAAAAAAGCTAAAATTTATTGCTGTGTATAATGACTGGAATACCCCTCATTTATTGCTCTTATTTTTCATGCATCCATGCATGGTGGGGGTATGGGTGGAAAAGAGACATTTTAGTCCCTTTTTAGCTCCTCCTTGGGTGCTAATGAGCTAAAATTTTTAGCCCCTTTTTAGCTTTGGTGTTTGGATTTTTAGCCCTTTTTGCTTTAGTTTTTCCAAACACCCCCTTACTTGTGGTCCATTTTGATTGAATTTGATGGTACTTGAACGATTTTTTTTTAAAAAATAAATATGCATAGCACATTTGAAAAATTGCAAATCTAAGTAGGGAAGTGACGACTGATACCACGTGATACCAAACCAGCACTTCAAATGCCGACTGCTACGTGCTACCATGTTAGCTCTAGTTGGTACTTGAAGTGTTGATATGGGTTGGTGTGGAAAAGTTTGCTTATCACTGACTGAAAGTGCACTCCTAGTATATTTTTTTTAAAAAAAATCTACTTGAACTAGATGAACTACTACATGCACATCAATAATCAATATTTACTCTCATTTACTCAGGCGTAAGGCGATTGTAAGTCAAACTTTTTAACCTTAGTTAATTTTATATAAATATATTGGTAATTACAATATCAAATTAGTTTAATTAATCAAATGTAGATGAATGAGATCAAAAGGACTTATATTTTGAAATGAAGGTAGTAATATGTTGTGCATACATACATATATATATATATATATATATGCATATACTTGATTTTTTAGGGTGATAAATTTCTTATCACCTTTCATTATTTGGTATAGTTATAGATCTTAAATTTTTTTAGAGCTAGCCAAATTTACTTTTAAAAAGCCTGGATGTATAATAATAGAGTATTTAGTAGAGCAATCTGTTTTTAATTTTTATTTTGGACTAAAAACAAAAGTTTAATCTATTTTTATATTATATAAAAACCATCAGCATCAATCTATAATTTGAGCTTTATCCTAAATCTTGGCAAATTCAAGCGTCTTCTTGCCCTGGAGCCGGCTGGTGACATAGTGACGGCTGTATTCTCCATGGTTGTACCTCCGGTACCTGCACGGCTCCTCGTCGGTGACGAACTCCGGCAGCGGGCCCAGCTCGACGTCGTAGGCCGGCGCGTAGAACGTCACGACGGACAGGCGGTCGAGCTCGCCGTTGGCCACCGCCCGGTGCTCGATGCTCTTGTACCTGCCGTTGGTGAGGACCTCGAGCGTGTCGCCGACGTTAATGACGAGGGCGTGCCGGATGGGTTGGACGGTCACCCAGGCGCCGTCCTTGAGCACCTGCAGGCCGGGAAGGCCGTGTCTTGCTGGAGCACGGTGACCGCGCTCCCGTCGGAGTGCGCGCTCAGGCCCAGCACCATCTCCGGCCGCGGGCACGGCGGGTAGAAGTTCATCCGCACCGCCTGCACCGCCTCGCCGAACATGCCGTTGAACCTCTCCGGCTGCAGGTCCAGCGTCTCGGCGATGTGCGTCAGCAGCCGGAGGCACAGCTCCCTGATCTTGATGGAGTACTTCTCCAGAGTTTGGCTAGTACGCAGACGTACCATGCATGGAACAGACAGTTGGTCAATCGCCATTGATGAATTGAAGATAACTGCATGATCGGGCTCGAGCCAGCTAGAAGGTTATTACGTACCTGAAGTTGGTCGGAGTTGTCGGCCAGAGCTTTGGCTGGCGGATGAAGGCGGGCTCGACGCCGAGGGCGAGCATGTTGCACCAGTCGAGCTTCTGGTCCTCGGAGAAGACGAAAGCGTGGCCGTAGCCCTGGATGCCCCCCGGCGCCATGGGGTACTTTTCTTTCTCCTCCAGCGGCAGCATGAAGAACTCCCTCGCCAGCTTCTCCATCTCGTACATCACCTCCTCCTCGACGCCATGGTTCACAACCTGCAAATCATCACCATGACACCATCCATTAATCAATTCGCAAATCTAAATTAATTTCCACCCAAGCAAGCATGAACACGGCCAGGCGCTAACTAATTAACGATCTTACCTGGAAGAAGCCCCACTCCTCGCAGGCGAGCCTCAGCTTGTCCAGCTCCTCCTCGCCGCCGCGCAGCAGCTCGCCCAAGTCGATCACCGGGATGCGCTGCTGCGCGCGCACGTCGTCGTCGCCGCCGCCGCCGCCCGGCCGGTCGTCCCCGTCTCTGATATACCGCTCCGGCACGGTGGCGAAGCACACTCGCTGCAGCTCCTGCACGTCATCAACCTGACCGATCTTGATGACCTCACTCGCCTGCTCCGACCTGCAGACGGCGGCAGAATCCATCCCAATAATCTACCTAGCTTACAGCTTACAGCTCGAGCCTCGAGCTGACGAGTGACGAGTTGAGGAATATCTTTGCTGATGGAGTGTGTGGCTACGGGCTATATATAGAGGCAGTGAGATTTGTCACAGCCGTCCATTCGATTTGGTAATCAGCAACAGGCCAAATTAGATCCAGTGGTTCCATCACCAACTGATCTGCATGATTCCTGTGTCTCGTTTTGATGATCAACTTGCATGCGTGGATGGTATGGACCACTCGCATGGTGAAATTAAAGGAGATCATATCGACACGATGTATGGTCGGTTGCACATATTGGGGGTGGCATTTGCGAACATCACTTCCTTGTAAAATATGTAACTCAATATTTAACTTAATATACTACATATATTAGAGCAGAAATATCAGGTTCAACGTGAAATTCACTCTATAGATTCTACTTTTAAGAGTCTTAAATTGAAAAACAAGTGGGATAGATGCTGAGGAGGATTTTTTTTTAATTATGATGAGCTAGTCTCTAAAAAATAAACGAACAATTCATCTCACTTTAGGTGCGGTGGCACAAAAGCTCGAACGATAACTAGACAGAACTAGAAAAATAATTGTACAAATATAACTTTTTTATTCCTACAACCAAACGAAAAATAAAATTATATTATCTTTGTCTATTAAACAAAAGATAAGGATAAGTATTATTGCTATTATTGTCTCATCTTCTCTATCAAATTAGAGATAAGGATGATATTGTCTTTTTCTATTATTGTCTCACTTATCTATCACACGAAAGATAAGGATAAGATCATCTTTTATACTACTATCTATCTTATCTATAACAAAAGATAAAATGATATCCTTTTATACGACTATCTCTCTTTCTATCGAACAAATAAAGTAAGATCATCTTTTATACGACTATCTCATCTTATCTATTAAACAAAAGATAAGGATGATATCATCTTTTATACACTATCTCATCTTTATCTATCGGAACAAAAAGATAAGGATAAAATCATCTTTTACACGACTATCTCATCTTATCTATTAAACAAAAGAAGGATGATATCATCTTTTATACGACTATCTCATCTTTATCTATCGAACAAAAGATAAGGATAAAATCATCTTTTACACGACTATCTCATCTTATCTATCACACAAAAGATAAGAATCATTTTTATACGATATCTCATCTTTATCTATCGAACAAAAGATAAGACAAGATCATCTTTTATACGACTATCTCATCTTATCTATAAACAAAAGGATGATATCATCTTTTAAACGACTATCTCATCTTTGTCTATTAAACAAAAGATAAGGATAAATTATTATTTTCCTATTCTTCTCATCTTATCTATCAAAAGAGATAAGGATGAATTCCTTTTCTATTATGTCTCATCTTATCTATCACAAAAGATAAGGATAAAATCATCTTTTACGACTATCTCATCTTTATCTATCGAACAAAAGATAAAGACGATCATCTTTTATACGACTATCTCATCTTATCTATTAAACAAAAGATAAGGATGATAAATCTTTTAAACGACTATCTCATCTTTATCTATCGAACAAAAGATAAGGAAAAATTATTATTTTCCTATATTGTCTCATCTTATCTATCAATAAGAGATAAGGAGATTGTCCTTTTCTATTATTGTCTCATCTTATCTATCACACAAAAGATAAGGATAAGATCATCTTTTATACGACTATCTCATCTTTATCTATCGAACAAAAGATAAAGACAAGATCATCTTTTATACGACTATCTCATCTTATCTATTAAACAAAAGATAAGGATGATATCATCTTTTAAACGCTATCTCATCTTTATCTATCGAACAAAAGATAAGGATAAATCTTTTATACGACTATCCACTTATCTATTAAACAAAAGATATATATCATCTTTTATACGACTATCTCATCTTTATCTATCGAACAAAAGATAAGGATAAAATCATCTTTTACACGACTATCTCATCTTATCTAGTAAACAAAAGATAAGATGATATCATCTTTTAACGACTATCTCATCTTTATCTATCGACAAAAGATAAGGATAAAATCATCTTTTACACGACTATCTCATCTTATCTATTAAACAAAAGGGAGGGATAAGGATGATATCATCTTTTATACGACTATCTCATCTTTATCTATCGAACAAAAGAATAAGGATAAAATCATCTTTTACACGACTATCTCATCTTATCTATCCACAAAAGATAAGGATGATATCATCTTTATACGACTATCCCATCTTTATCTATCGAACAAAAAGATAAGGACAAAATCAACTTTTACACGACTATCCATCTTATCTATTAAACAAAAGATAAGGATGAATCAGCTTTTATACGACTATTTCATCTTTATCTATTGAACAAAAAGATAAGGAACAATCAGCTTTTTCTATTATTGTCATCATCTTTATCTATCGAACAAAAATAAGGATAATAAGAGTGTCTTTTCTAGTACTGTCTCATCTTATATATATTAAACAAGAGATAAAACATGATCATCTAATCCTATCCTACCACTTAACCAAATGCTGCAGCGTTCCCGTTGGGTCACACGTGAGCTCAGACCGCTCTCCGGTCAGTATGCTAGCTGTCTGACTGGTGGACCCGGAGACGACGCGTCGCGAAGATTCAGGAACTGTTGCTGAAAACAATCAGTAGCTAGGGGATCGTCAGAATCCAGCCAACAATATAGCCGAGATTCACACTTGAAGAGGGATGTGAAACAGCAGATGTGACCACACCAGATTCACTGACGAATTACTGCTGATTCTATTTCACTAACTAGGTTAACTATCTTTTCTACGTATGTGAGGAAAAAAAGAATAGCTAGCGACGAGCTAATATATATGAGATTCATGTATTCTAAGAAACTGAGTGTATTACGTGTGAGACCAAATACTAGTGGTGAGATAAATTATTATTTTTATTCTTCTTTCAGCTCCACATCAGCTAGCTATTTGAGACAACCATCGTGATGCTCTAGGCTGCAAACATCATAGCGCAATTACGCATTTGTAGATGGATCCAGTGCGCTAGCCTTTAATTAGTCTTTGTAAGACTTTTGCCATCGCTAGCTGCTGCTGCGCCATTATTTGTGGCTCCGTGACACAAGGCAAACAGTGACGTTGGTATCGAAAAGTATATATGATACTATTATATTAACTATTTATAGGCTCCTTTCTAGACATTTATTATAAATGTAAATATAGCTCATTAGCCGTGACCTCAATCTTCAAAAGTAGAGAGAGAAATGCGATCAGTCACATTTGACAAAGCAAAGATCTCATGATTCGAACCGCGGGCGTGCAAATCTAGACTCGAAATAAACTAAGCCTATAAAGCATTAGCTTATTATATGTATATTGTGCTAACATTATTTAGGATATTTTTGGACATTAAGCGAAGTAAAGATTTAACTAAGCTTAGATCATTAGAGCATAGAGGCTCTAAAGGGCTCCATCATATTCCCTAAATTTTTAGAATTACAACAAAAAAAACAACTACAAATGCCTATTCCTAAAATTATTTTTTTATTATTTACTTTTAGAGAGCATACATAGTGATTCAACAAAATTTAGGGACTAGCCTTAAAACATGACTTTTTTAATGGTACGGTGAATATTTTCATTCAAGTTTAAACTGTAAAAATTCGGGTCTAAGATGAAGCACAGTTTAGCCGTATACCACCTGGGTCGAAGAATCAATGGGCCGGATTGAAACGGCGATTTGCTTCGTCATTATTAAAATTCAAGTTTCCTTGGCTCATTCCAATTAATTTAGTTCATCTTCTCATGGGCTCTACTGCACTCAACTAAATGGGCTTATATATGGCCCATTTGGGTTTAGATGGCTTCATATCGACAGATGGATGATGCGGTTGGTCACGGGTGATATTTACTAGAAGCTACATGATTTTTTTCATTCATTTTTAAACACTATTATTGTCATCAAATGAATTCTAGCCAATATTTCAATCAAAAAAATTGTTAAGAATAGACTGTAAGAAAGGAAAAAACAAATATAAAACCATAAAGCTAGTTCAGTCCATGCAAAATGGAGAGTTCACATATTTTATGTCAACATTTTTGTCCTCTTTTTCAGGAGTTTCATAATAAAGAATATTGCCTCCAAAAGCTATAATTGGCAAAGACATGTGATTTCTACTGAAATATTGCAATTGCACTGTGAAAATAGTCAGTCCATTTAGGAGCACAATACACTTCTACAGCTACCAACTTGAATGTATAATCTTTGAAACTGGCATGATTGTCCTATAGGTGGCAGGTCCACTCCACTGCATGTACGCATGTATCACTTGTGACCTGAAAATCCATTCCCAGCCTTCAGCAATTACAATATTATGTTTACAGCGTCAACAAAATCAGGTTTATAAGTATAGACTTCCACGTGACCATATTTGATCACCATTTAGCAAGACATGTGAGCTTTCTACTGAATTCTAGGCCAATTGGTAAAGTTGTAGTTCAAAGGGCTAAGAAATTTTGCCAGAGGAGAATCAGATGTCATATTGACTATATATTGGGTTCTTATTAAATATCATGTGGAATTTTTTTCTTTTTTTACCTTTCTATACATGATCTTATCCTTGTCTGTAGGATAATAAAAAAATTGGAAACATTTGAAAACAAGGCACAATAGAGTGGTCACATGGAGCTGGTATATTTTGATACCAAGTTTCTTTTGAATCTGAAAGCACTTAAATGTCAGTGCAAACATGGTGGTCTTCACTCAAATAAAATAGTGGTGACTATAATAGAAGCGGACTCTAGAACATATAGAATTTACATCAAAAAGTATAACTTACCGTACAAAAATGAATATGAAGCATGCCCTGCAACTTGATATTTATCAATTAAAAAACGTTTTTCTTCAAGTCCTGCATACTGAAAGTAGAGTAAAATTAATATGTATTCAGTCTCTGACATTTTGTACATAAAGAATTGGAAGAAATCAAGTAAAGGGAGGGGTACCCAAACCATCGCTGCTTTCATGTAAGCACTAAATGTTTCTCCACATCGCTAGTAGTTTGCAAAAAAAATACTAAAACATTAATGGTTCCCAGATTGAAAGCTGCACTCTTCCAGGCTAGAAGATGCATATGCAACACTAAATTTCATAACATGTACACCAAGAACTGTAATTCTGGAGGAAAGAAGCATGCATTGCAAAAAAAACACACAATTGAGACATGAGAGGCGCAGACCTGAACATGAGGGTAAGACATAGAAGAACAAATCATGAAATAAAGGAGCAGCTAATCAGGCGGCAGACCTGAGCATGAGTGATGCAGCAAGGTATGGGCAATAGCGGTTTCATTAACTCGTTGACACTCCATCACATACAGAGTATTAGATTTTCTTTTTAAATAAAATTTCATCATTATCTGAAAAGGCAAATTTCATGATATACTCTAATAGGTAGGAAAAATTGTGTGTGACCCTAGGAGAAATGAGCATTCAATAAAATAGTGCTAGGATGTTTACAACCTTAAGACTACAGATATTGAATTGATGACCTTGTGGATCGTCTTATCTATAATATTGTCATAAATGTTGACACACCACACATCTACTGCTAGTGCTTCAAAGAGACATTGGATGCTCCAGTAGACTGAAGGGAGCAGAGTTTTGCATTAGCTATCTCATTGTTTAAACTACAACATGAATAAGCTAAGCAACATAAATATAATGATGCTCATGAATCATGATATTTCATTGATATGTGAAAGGAAGCAATTACCAAGCAGTCAACAGGTAATATTCAGAAGGGAATCTTTCTGCAATAATAATCGATTGAACATAATAGAATGCTTTGTTTCTACAACTTTCAAATAACCTAGGAATAGATGATGCTAATCTACACAGAAAAGGCTAGCAGCAAGGCTGGCAGCACACTCGAGTGAAATGAAGCGATCAAACAGGTAGAACCCTAATCCTAAATGATCGCTTACTGCTTATTGAGCCTATACATATTCAATGTTAGGTATAAGGTCACTTAAAATAGATCCATACCTTAATGCAGATGATTGCCAGTTAGCTAGGAAATTACATGACATATGTCAATCATTCAATACCTTAAATATCCTTGCTAGCAAGGGTATAATAGGATGGAAAAAAGAACTGCAATATCTATATTTTTTTACCTTTTCAATGGATGGAACATAAAATCTTGTAAAGACTGAAGAGGATATTCACGTAATCTAGAGTTCCGGGCAGATATGGCAAAACCAGGGGTATCTAGCTTGGTTTCTATTGTCAACATCATAACCCAAGAATGAATCTGTGTACATACAGATAAAATAGTGTAAACATACCAGCTCAAAAAAACTAAGGCAGGAAACTGTGTCCTGTTGGGTTTCATTATTGGCCAAACTATCCATGTTCTTATACACTTCTTAATTCCTAATCATGTCAATAGTCAATAACAGTTCATCTGCATCTATCCATCTATAGCATAATCTCGCTGTTTGTTGTCAAACTCAACATTATGAGATGGCACCCCAGTTCAAGAATAAAAATGCATCTGCAAGACTGCAAACGTGGCCAAGGATTGAAAGTACAGAAAATTGCAATTAATCGATTATGGTTGAAAGGATGATTCCCCATACAAGCAGAACAAACCATCAAAAGTAAGTTTCGACGATAACACCGGAAATTGACCTCTCAATATGATGAATCATTGAATCTGCCACAATGG